>OY997271.1:17201243-17576243 GCA_963921465.1 Triticum timopheevii
CCTGCATTGCACATAAATGCATTCAGGATTTCTAGAAGTGATGAATGATTAATAGTGGAAGATTGGAGGAAAATTGTTAACAATCGCAGAGAAGTACTACGGGGCAGCAATGAGAAGCGCAACCCACGATTAGGAGAAAGGTTCATCTGCATGCTCCAGTATGATGAATCAGGAGAGCTATACATGTTCTATGCTATTTTACCAGAGAGAGAGTAGCTAGCAGGAGTGATTTAGCTAGTTCATGCTGCTCTTAGTACTTGTCCTTTCATGTCCGTGTTCTTCGTTCTGAACTTAATCTCAAAGAGTGATTTGCTTTTGTGGTGTTATATATGAACGCTTATAATATCATGACAATCATGTTGAACTCGATGATATTTTTGCTTCTGGTACAAGTGAATGTTTCTTCTTTAAGCTAGTAGTGTTGGTGGTGATTAGATAGCGGTAATGACTATGATGATTAAATAGTGATAATGACGACTACGATGATTTTTAGCTAGCTAGCTAGAGTATATATACTCATGTTTTGATGATATGATGCAAGAGTTTTTATATTAATTAATATGATAATGATGACGAGTTATTATATCATTTAATGAAAGAAACTGCAGATTAGTTTCAGCTGGATGGATCCTACCTAACTGATCACGTATATGCCATATCCATATATAGTATTATACTTGATCAAGTATAATATGGATATGGCATATATTTGATCACTTAGCTAGTAGCTAGATCCAATGCATCCAATCGAAACTAATCCGCGGTACTTTCACCTAATGATTTAACAACTCATTATAATATAAAACAATCACTAAATTAAATTGAAAACACAAAATTGAAGAAAAATAAAAAAACACCCAAACATTTAGTACCGGTTGGTGTTACCAACCGGTACTAATGCCCTACACGCACCCGGACCTGGTTCGTGCTACGTGGTGGCACTTTAGCGCCGGTTCGTGACGAACCGGTACTAAAGGAGGGACCTTTAGTCCCCACTCTTTAGTGCCGGTTGGTGAACCGGCACTAAAGGCTGTCACGAACCGGCATTAAAGGCCGGTTCTGCACTAGTGAAGAGGTACTCCGGCCTCCGAGAAAAACTGGCTACATGGTTTTTTGACATTCACAAAACTTTATTGTGAAAAGGTGTTTATACCTTTTTAAAGTTACAGATTTTTAAATCATGTGTTATCATTTTTCGCGGATTAAAAAGTGTTAATTGATTTAGAAAAAATTTCACATCTTTAAATTTAATTTTAAACTGTACAATTTTTTTTAAACAACACATTTTAAATTATTCAAAGAATTTAAAAATGCTAAGATATTATAAAATAGTTACAAATATGTAAAAATATTGATATTTTTAATTATTTGATAATTTATTATGAAATATTTAATTGTTCAAAATTTAGAAAGAAGATAAAAAGACAACAGAAAACGGGAAAAAAAATAAAAATATGTCAAATAAATAGAAACAAAATAAAAATCATAAAGGAAGCCATACAAAAAAAGGAAAGCCAGAAAATAAAAAGAGATACAAACCGGATGAGAATCGCGACAAGAAAACCAATGGATAAACCATCGCTCATAACCTGAATGGCAATTGCATAGGCGTGAGGCAAACGATAGAGCGTCCAAAAAAAGAGAAAGAAACAAACGTAAAAAAAAGGCGCGTGTTGTTACAGCACAGTGTTCGAAATCCAGGCAAGACCTATATCTCACTCAAGGGAGCTCCTAGTCAGCGCCTTCAGCGCCAACTAAGAGTTTCGGCGCCCACGCAGACGCGCTCTTGGGCCGGCCCAAACAGAGGCTCCCTCGCTACTACCCCTCACGAGGATCGCTGTCTTGCGCTAAAAAACGAGCGATAAAAAGGTGCGTCTCTCCGAATCGAACTCGCGACCTCACAATCATCTTCTACTTTAGCCAACCGGTACACCTACTAGCTACTAGTGATTCACTACAGCGCGACTCAGTTTAAGAACCACCGCCGTAGCGCTACTTATCTCGCTTAGTTTGTTGAATTATTTGAAAACATCGATGAAAAACGTGAATGTATGGAAAAAAAATTAAAAAATTTGGATAGTTGACGAACATGCATAAAAAAGTTGGCAAATGTAAAAAAAGGTTCATGTATTCAAATAAGTTCACGAATTCAAAAACAAAAGTTCATGAAATAGAAAAAAAGAGCACAAATTTTGTAAAAACAAAAGTTCACAACAATGAAAACGACCATGAGTTTGAAAAATGTTCACAGATTTGAAAAAAGTTCATCAAATTTGAAAAAAAGTTCACTGAATTTGTAAAAAGTTCATCAAATTTAAGAAAAGTTCATAGGATTTGAAATAGAGTTCATCGGATTTGAAAATTCTTCATCAAATTTGAAGAAAGTTCATTGGATTTGAAATAGAGTTCATCGGATTTGAAAATTCTTCATCAAATTTGAAAAAAGTTCATCGAATTTGAAAAAAAGTTCACGAAAATTGGAAAAAGTTCATCGAATTAAAAAAAAAGTTCATTGGATTTGAAAAAGAGTTCATCAAATTTGAAAAATCTTAATCAAATTTTATAAAAGTTCATCGGATTTGAGGAAAGTTCATCAAATTTGAAAATAGTTCTTCGAATTTGAAAAAAGTTCATCAAATTGAAAAGGTTCATCAAATTTTAAAAAAAATCTCATTGGATTTCAAAAAAATCATCATTTGTTGAAATAGTTCACTAAAATAGAAAACAATTCATTAATTTTGAAAACCAGGAAGAAGAAGAAAGAAAAAATAGAAAACAAAAATGAAAAAAAGGAAAACGAAAAAAGAAAAAAGAAAGAGCTAAGGAGTAAACTAAGTGAAGAGTTGATGTTTATCAGGTCCCGCTTCATGGCGGTGGAGGACGAACGAAGCTGCAACTGCCGGGCCTCCGGTTCGATTCTCAGTGAGCGCACCAATTTTTTTGCGAGAATACACAGTAATGGGCCGGCCAGCGCGGAGTGCTGCAGGCGCCCGTTTGTAAATTTGCCTATAACGGGCGCCTGCAGCGCTAAATAGGAAAACCCCTCACTCAAAGCGAGATGTTTGCATCTCTCATCTGAAGTATTTTCCAATAGCTACAGTACTAGGGCCGGCCCAAGCCGGTGCATTGATGAAGCACCATTTTTTTACTGCATTCACTCTTTCACATAGTTTTATCATTTTTTTCCCATTGGGTTTCTTTGTTTTTTCACATTGTTCCACATTTTTGCATTGTTTTTTTAGTTTTTTTGATCTTTCCTTTTCCTTTTTTGCTTCAATTTTATTTGTTTCTTTCTCTCTTTTTTTCAATGTGTCTACTGTTTCCTTCAGTTTCTTTGGTTTTTCTATTTCCCTTTTTTTTCTGTTTTGTTTGTTTCTTTTTGGTTTTGCTTTTTGAGCATTTTCATACACATTGTACATTTTCCGTGTCCAACAGAAAAAACATTATGCCGTATCATTTTTAAAATAGATACTAGCATTTTAAAAAACTGTGGTCTATTTTTTCATATTGATTTTACATTTATTGCAGAAAGTACGAACATCTTCTTTACTGGTTTATCATTATCTAAATACGTAACTAAAATTTTTTATATATTGTTTTTTTGCATCATTTCTATACATTTTTAACATTTTCTTAATACATTATTATTAACTTTTTCTGATATATGTTTCGATGTCTACTTTCTTTCATACAAATAGTACATTTTTATGTATATGACAAACATTTTTCTTATACATGTTAGCTAATTTTTCATGTACATGATTAACCTACAGCAGTGATATTCAAGCCATAAAAATGAATCGAACCTACAGCAGTACTAGACCGGCCATGACCACGCATTTTGGGCTGGCCTATCGAGGGTGCGCGGGGAGCTTGTTTTTTTATACTTTTTATTATTAACGAAATTCTAAAAATATTGAAGAATTGGAAAAATATTAATGAAGTTAAAAGGTTCCTACATTTATTGTTCAGGATTTTCAAAAACATACATTTTAGTTTGCAAAATGATTACAAATCAAAAAATGGTTTATGAGGTTGTAGAACTATTCATGAATTTAAAAGTATTCCCTAAATTTATTAAATGTCCATATTTATAAAATAAAAAAAATCAAAAAATCAAAAGAAAACTTATACAAAAGAAATGCGAAAAAAGAAAAGCCGGTTCAAAGACGGTTGTAGAACCTTCCCAAAATGGGTGGGAAGTATACACAGGAAAATAAAAAATGGGCCGGCATATGTAGTAGCGGAGCTCCGGGGAGGGTGCACATTTGCTTCTTTTTTTCTTTACATGTATTAGAAAAATATATTCATGAACATTTATTTTCTCACGAAAAAAAATGCTCCTTTGGCTCCTAAATGTCGCTATAACGCGGGTTGGGCCGTGGCTAGTATAGTGGCTGGTCCGCTGACTTGCTCGGTTCACTCTCTCAGCCAAATTATCTATTTTTGTTTGATTTTTTATGTTGGATGAGTTTGCTTTTATTTAAATATGAATTTTAAACTAATCATTATTTTAGAAAAGATCTATAATTCTTTTTATGAATTTTTAAAATACTAGGTGAATGCCCGTGCGTTGCACGGGGCACACATAAGGCAGGGGAATCAATTGGCGTTGGTTTTCTATAGGAGTGGTTTCAATAGAAAACCAATGTGAGGAGGACATGAAGAAAAAAATCAATTGCACGGGTGAATATATCAGGTTACCCAAGATTGATCCAAATTTACTACTGCATTACATGATTTTCAAATTACTTTAAGCAGGTTGCAAGATTGCAAAGCTTCTTTTGACTATGCAACTCTACTCTCCCCCATTCACAAAATTTATTCCAAGAAATAAAATCTAACATATAATGAAATAATGATCAGAAATTTGAGTGGAATCTGAGATAAGAAGCTAAGTGATAAAGTACATTTGCTTTGAAGATCAGGAATAAGCATGGACTACTCAAGATCCCAAACACCGTCACTAAAGGATAATAGAATATCTGGTTTTGCATCCGACGTCGGGATTAAGCATGGACTTCTCATAATCCAAAAAATCATCACTAAATGATAATAGAATAATAATCCAAGCTTTTCATGACCGGGCTCTCACAGTTTGTTTACCTTGGCAGAGGTGTTTGGTGAATACTCGAGGACTAATCCTGTACATGACATTTATGTGGCATCACCGTCAATAATGAATTCTTATGCCTGAAATCATCCTTGCAAATTATTGAAAAGATACAAAGTGTATATAAATGCAGTGAAGGAAGCTAGATCCTGGAATATCCAGAACTAAATAATAGTACTTAGTAACCTTGTGATCCTTTTACATAGGAAACCTTTCGAAAACACCAGAGGATTTAGAATGGTTACTCCTTTTTCGTCATAGCTTCTGAAAAGAGTTTGAGAAAGAGTTAAAACAGAGAAACCCACTCGGATTTTTTTTGTCAATTTTCAGAAATTGGCCAGTGGAAGGGATTTTGGGTTTTTGAAAAGTTTATACTATACTGAAAAACATCATTGGTCTGTCGAAATAACTATTAATGACATGAATCAAGAGGCCACCAAAACTATGAACTATTCAATGCCATTATCAGAAAATAAATTCCATTAGACAGTACATTATGAAAAAATGCAGTTGAAGTGGTCCACTTTCCAGATGATCTTTCCTGCATTCCTGCAGTAATACAACATGAACAGTAACTGAAGATTCCAATAAAAAAGGAGAGAAAGTAAATGTGAAAGATCTTGTATGAAAACGTCATGTGGTACTTTCGTTCTTTCATATACATGTTCAAGATTGTACTGTCAACCATGCCAACGACATTGGAACCTGGTCTGGTGTCTCCCCTTACCTACCAAATTCAGCAAGCACAAGTATGAAGAGTGACTTATCTGTAGAATCAGTACCAGACGGCACCCTAGGGGAGTATAAGACAAACAGGTGAGACTCAAACACACACACACACATCATGTCACAATATTCCTGTACGCTTCAGGGAGAGTCTCAAAGGGAAACAATTATGAGTTAGCCTCCATAAGAACTGTTGCACTTTGGATAACATGGTATCTCCCAGTTTCTTTTCTCAGCGATGCTTGTTACCGAGTTGTCATTTGTTGTGGGGGATAGTGACATGGGTAGACAAACGTACAAAGGGCGAGATTGCTCGGAAATTCAAATGGCATCAGCAGCACCTACTCCCAAGTGAAAATAAGCTGGATGTTGATCAGGTAGAGGTTGATGCAGGTGACGTCATCGCCATCAATGCCCTACCGCAGTAGCTTCTTTCCGTATCGTGAGTTGCCACACCCCACCTCAACGACCTACAGGCTGCAGCACAACAAGCAACATATATGTTCAGAAATCAGGAGTCCATCACGAGATTGACCTCAAGAATGGGGGAAGAGGCAGGGGAGCATGAACTGGGAAGGGGAGGGAGAAGAACAGGGCGTGGCCGGCTGCCGCATCGACTCCATGTTCGCGTGACGATACGAGCCCGGTGGCGGCAACCTCTGGAAGACATGAACTCTCTCCCACGCCCTCCTCGACGCTGCAAAATAGGTCCGTGCGGCAGCGGCGAATCCTTGGGCGTCGCACAATGATGACGGGAGCACGCGTCCTCCTGTCGTTCGCCAGATCGGGGAGCTTTGGCGGCGGCCAGATTAGTGGGATAAGGCAAGGGAATCAATTGGCATCGGTTTTCTAGGAGTGGTTTCCATGAAAAAACAGTGGGGAGGACGTGAAGAAAAAAATCAATCACGCGGGTGCGGGAGTGCTTGACGAAACTAACGACGTAAGAGGGGATACGGAACCTTATGGTTCTTTTAGGTAGTAGAGATTCATGAAATTTTAAAAGGAAATTTGTTCATTAATTTTAAAAATGTTCATGCACGGACGTGGACAAGATATTGCAACTCCGACATCACGTCAACACAGTCATGTGAAAGCCATTCCTAGGTAAGTTTTTTTGTGTCACTTTGTTAGCCACATCCTTAGTAACTCTAAGTTGGCCTCAAGTCAGTCCCAACTCCAAATCTCACTCTCCGACAATGTGAACTGAATGAAGCCAACATTAGCAGTTTAGGGTGCCATAAAAAACAGTCTAGGGGCATTTCAGCCATTTCTCTAGGTTACAGTCACTCCCATAATTACTTTGTCAGACAATTAACCTTTATCGCAACCGCTTTCTGAGCACAACAGTTTTGTCATAAGTATTGTTTGGTCATGTCATGAGAAAATGCGGGATTTTTTTAATGGACTAGGTGTATGCCATGGTTGTTACTGTAACAAGAAAAACATTAATCAGGTTGAAACTTAAATGGGAATTTTCATATGGGATTGCATACAATGCAGTCCTATTTACTTTGTCAAGGAGGTGTCCAAGGTGGGATTGGATGGTGCGAGGCTCGGGTCCATGCTTTGTGACTTGAGAACATCCTCATGCAAATCCAAATCGCAAAAGTTAAAAGGAAAAATGTCAAAAAATGTGAAGGTTACTCCAATTCCCCATGGGTTGATCATGAAATACATGTTTTTTTTAACAGATGAAAATATGGCAAGATCTTATTTGACGTCCAATCTTTCTCAATGGATTTATTAGTCTTTTCAATTGGAGAATTTCTCTTTACATTTAATATTTGAAACAAAGATGACAATTTGTCTGGAGTTTAGTACCAGTCTATGAGGCTGCAAAATATGAATATAAGTTATCATTCAATCTAGAATATTGAGAAGTTTGATCACGACTTGAGAAGGACAACACCTCACTACAACAAGGCCGTGTTCGGTTGATGGGCTAGAGCAAAGCGGAGAGAAAACTCTAGTGGCGTGGGTCTCCTTGCCCAAGAGCAATCGCGTCGGGGCGGATTATTTACCCGTCGGTCCTTTCCATGCTCGCTGAAGTGGCGAAATTAGCGGCGGGGCAATGGACTTCTTGAGTCTCATCGTGGTAGGGTAATCTAATTTACTAATTTACACTTCCTCTTTCGGCAGGGTAATCTAAACATTTATACTTATTTCAACTAATTGTTTGATATTACAACCTTAATAGTTGAACTATCATAGTAAACAAAACATTATAAAATAAATAGTTATAGTGTTTTTTCATATAATTATAATGCATATAAAGTTATATGATGTAACAACAGTTATATTTAAATTAAATTAATGTGTTTGTGCTCATATAGATTTCAATATCACTAAACATCATCGTAATGATTTCTAAAGAGAATACTAGTTCCTATTTTATAACTAGATAATCATATTTATAGAAACACCTAGAGTATGATAGTTGTGTCTTGCAAATTAGGTTCAGCAATAAGTTAATATGGTGTGCGCGTCCCCGCAAAAAAAATATGGTGCGCGTGGTTTCTAACCTATCTATTATATGCTAAAGGCATAATACGAAGGAATATGCTAGAAAATTACACATTAATTAGAAAGCATCGGCCCTTTTTTCACGAACACGCAAAGCCCGCGTATCTTTCATTGATAGATAGGAGAGAACAAAGATAACATAGAGGAGAGGGAGGAGAGGAACACAATACTACACCCACTCGCCTAGTCCAAAATCCAGCCACGGAAGGTAAGGAGACGAGACCCAAAGGAGCAAGACCGTGTCACGAGCAACGTTGGGCACCTCCATCACACGGGCATGACTTCAGGACAAACCAAATCAACATATGCCCCACCTTAAGTGCATATAATAGTCGGTAAGTGGATTGCTGGACCTGGCATGGATGGAGGAAGAAGCCATGGAGGAAGCGCCGGTGATGTCGTACTTGCACCGTTAATACCCACGCCCTGAGAAGCAACCCAAGGCTAAGCACATCGTCCAACATCGTCAATTCCAACACCGGAGACACCATGATCAACCAAGACAACGCCTTCAAGGGGACGACATCCACCGCCGCCGTCGGATCCAAGGAACCAGAACTAGGATTTCCTCCGGTGCTCCAAGAATTACATGCACAAAAGGCTAAGGCGGCGCCTCCAAGAAGGATATGGCACTCGCAGGTGTCACCACTGCCAACATCAACAAGCTAAGAAAGGATCCCTCCCAGACCTTTGACCGAACGACCCTGAATGCTACCGGATCATGACTCATAGATGAGGAAACTATTGTTGTTGGCTGGAACTGCCACTACAGGAAGGGGAGTTGCACCCATCACTGAACAAGAATGTGACGTGGGCGCTACCGGACGAACCACCACCTATGACAATCATCATCGCCAACCTTGCCGTAGACACCCGAGCTACGACGAACCACCGAATGCCAGATTTGGGTAGAGGAGGCCCGGATCAGCCGCCACCATCAACACCACAGCCAGCCCAAGATCTACCTAGCTAGTTCATTAAATGGGTAGATCTACCTAGCTAGTTGGGGAAAGAGATGACTCTAACTAGTGGAGGGGCGAAAAAAGAGAAGAAAGGATCGGATCGAGTTGCATTAATGGAGGTGGTGTAGTTAGCTAGGAGCAATAAAGAGATGTAGAAGAAAGAGAGTAATGGGGGGAAGAAGTAGTGAGGAAGAAGCAAGTGAGAGGGAGAGGAGGTGGGAGCTAGAGGGGAAAGTGAAGGGGAGAGGATGGGGAGGGGGAGTGGGTGGGAAAAGGTTGCTGCTGCGACTTAGCAGCAGCGCGGGTTCAGAAACGCGCTGCTACTAACGTAAGTAGCAGTAGCGCGCTTCGTGAACACGCGCTGCTGCTAAGGAAGGCCCACCATGTGGATAAGTTCAAACTTAGCAGTAGCGCTTTTGAAAAAACCAGCGCTACTACTATTTCCTTATCAGTAGAGGGTTTGCGGAAGGGCGCTACTACTATACCTAGCTCGACGGCAACGTTGTGGGAACTGTAGTAGTAGCGTGTTTCCTGGCAGCCGCGCTACTGCTATGTTTTTAGTAGTAGCGGTCTTTTTATTACCACGCTACTGCTAAGTATCAGCAACGCCTCTTCTTAACCCGCGCTACTGCTAAGCTTCTGTGTCTAAGGTTTTTCCTAGTAGTGCATGTACATATGCACAACGCCAGGGAATTGCATGCATCGAGTAAAAAAGTTAGGTTATATATACACGAGGATTTCTGAAGTCATGGCCTACCCAATATATTGATACCTTGGGAATAAATGCTTCTTTTGCTAGAGCAGTAACTCTCATCTCTCGCTAGATACATAAATAGCTAGTCTTGATATTTATTCAGCATCTTAAGAGAAAGAAGGTACTATTGTATTTATGAAAATAAAGACTCCACGGGTTACTCTTTTTTTACACATAAGGCGATTGCCCGGCCTTTATACTAAGGCCCTTACAAAGTTACAAGGTTCAACGAGTGCAATAACAGGAAATAACAGCATATGCGACAGGCGACATGCAAATCAAGTGGGTTCGGTACAAGGCCAACAAAAAATAACCCATCAAGTGGCTCAACGCGAAATCACAGAGACTACGTAGATGAAGAAGATGATGAAGACGAAGACACATATCCTTGATCCATTCATGAAACACACTCGAATATTAGCTACACCCAATGCTCAAATACGATCATAGTGCCCCTTAGTTGGTGCTTTATAAGAGAAGATGAAGACTCAAATTCAAAATAAAAATTGCATAAGTAAAAGAAAGGACCTTCGCGGAGGGAAGTAGAGATTTGTAGAGGTGCCAGGGCTCAAAGCTTAAATTGAAAGATAAAAACATTTTTGAGAGGCATGATTTTCCCACCAATGAAAACGACTCCGAGATCCCAACACTTTCCATGCTAGATACATCATACGCGGTTCCCAAACAGAAAATAAAGTTTATTCCTTTTCCATCATTACTTTCACTTTCCATGGCTAGCTGTATCCACGGGTGCCCTCCATACCAACAATTTCCAAGGAATATATTATTTGACAACATAATGTAAATTCATTTTTCATTTCGGGACTGGGCATCCCTAATACCTTTGCCGTACTCTCGTGCAATGGCAAGTGAATAAACACTCATCGTGAGAATAACACATGTAGCATGGAGAATATTGGTCACCCTTCACCGCCTCGCGAGCGGTAGAGCACACAAAAGAGAAGTTTATTTTGAAAATTAGAGATGACACATGAAAATTTGCTTAGAACGACATGGAAATACCGCATATAGGTAGATATAGTGGACTCATATGGCAAAATTGGTTTAAAGGGTTTTGAGTGCACAAGTAGTGATCATACTTAGTGCAAAATGAAGGCTAGCAAAAAGATTGAGAAGCGACCAACCAAGAAACGAAAAATCTCGTACCCAAGCATTAAGCATAAGTAATACCGAATAATGCACCACAAGTAGGATATAAATTTCATTGCATAACTATTGACTTTCGTGCTTGCATAGGGAATCACAAACCTTAACATCAATATTCTTAGTAAAGCACAATCAAAAACAATGTTCACATATTATAAAAGAATTCACGATTTTGAAAAATGTTTGTTAATTTGAAAACATGATTTTGAAAAAAAAATGTCCATGACCGTGTATTCAAAACATATACGTTAATTTGAAAAATGTCCATGAAATTTTATAACATGTTCCAAAAAATTCAAAAAAAACCATCAATTTCAAAAATAGTTCCCCAATTTCAAAATAATTCATCAATTTAGAGAATGTACGCCGATACAAAAACTATTTTTCATTTCACAAAATGTTCAATGTTCGTGAATATCAAAATATTGCTCCCAAATTTCAACAATATGCTTGTTGATTCAAAAAACTGTTTGCGATTCAAAAGTTTTCAAAAAAAATATTCATGAATTCAGAGAATGTTCATGATTTCATGAAATGTTCATGATTGTACAAAATATTTTTGAATTTGCAAAAGTTTCAATTTCAAAAAAAATTCACTATTTCAAAGAAAATATTGAATTCATAAAATGATTAGGATTTTAGAAAATATTCAAGAATTTGAAAGATGTTCACAAAATGAAAAAGTAAAATTTTAAAAAGGAAAATGAAAAGTGAAAAGAAAAGAAAAACGGACTTGAAAAAAATTAAATGAAAAAATTAAAAGAACAAGCAAACAAAAATGAAAATTTATTAACTTAAAATAATAATTAAAAACCGGGCAAAAAAGGTTCATTTCCCAAAACCGGTGTATTCTAAACTGATGATATGAAGTTTATGTAAACCAGTGGCTTAATGTTAGTTTTCATATTGTTTGAAATTATGCTTATAAATATTCTTTTGAAGAATATCATGATCTATTTTAGTAGTTCTCCGTAAAATTGCTCTAGAATTTGGGCGGCTAAGTCTTTTACTACTAGGATTTAATTTGTTTTTGGTAAGTATTTATATGTCTTGGCGTTGGGAGTAGTTCGTGGTCGACGAGATTAGTTTTACGTGGACACCGCGGCCATCAACAAGGAGGGTGAGAATTAATATAAGTGACTAACATGGTGGGCCACCGTGTTAAAGTAGAGGATGCTCATATGTCGGGGTATTGAGTCATGCTTATTTGGCTAAGACATAATATTTTTGTCTCCCGTTGCGACACATAGGCATTTTTCCTAGTGAAAATAAAGACTCCATGGGTTACTCTTTTTTTTACACATAAGGCGATTGCCAGACCTTATACTAAGGCCCTTTCAAAGTCACAAGGTTCAGCGAGTGCAATAACAGGAAATAACAACATATGCGACTGGCGACATGCAAATCAAGGGGGTTCGGTACAAGGCCAACAATAACCCATAAAGTGGCTCAACGCGAAATCACGGAGACTACGTAAATGAAGAAGATGATGAAGACGAAGACACATATCCTTGTCGAAGCGAAGACCTGCGATGGACATCATAGTGTGGCAGCCACCCTAGCTTGCATTTGTTTGCCGTGATGTCGACCGAAGCTCCTGACATTTGGACTTTAAGCTAGTAGTGAAGGCGTCAAGCTGCGCACGGTCCTGCCGCCGCACCAAGGATCTTCAAAGCTGTAATAAAGTCACCATCTTATATTTATTAATTGGAGGCACCTTTCAAGTCGTCTCATTAATCAACATCATCAATATTAATTACACCGTTGGATTGTAAAATTTACGCTCAGGATAAAAAGAAAACATACGTAACACAGATGATCCTGACGTCCCAAAAGAGGCATGTGACACGTCCAACATTATTAATTAATAATAATGAAACAAAAGTAAAAAGAACATCCATCCGTTTCGTAAAGAAGGGAAAGCCAAGATCCATCCGTTTCCTCAAAAACAAATAAAGGCAAGCCGCCATCTATAAAGACTCCAATCCAAGGAAAATGGAGAAAAATCTACACGATCCTTCTGATTGGCCTCAAAAGCCGGCTCCATGGTAAAATATTCTGCCGATTACAATCCATTAGTTAAGCCATCAGATTTTTAATTTGCAGCTAGGATGAACCGAGCGAAAGGTATGCCTCGACGTCAAAGATGTGGCGATAAATTCGTACGTGCAAAGGCAAAAGAAGGAGACGGGTACAACCTGGACTGTTGAGTCCACTTTTTATTTGAGAGAGAATCCTAATGATGCACGTTTGGCTGGATAACATAAATTAAACGGAGTTACATCTTAAAAACAAATAGAACTGGGTGTCCATATATGCGTGCAAGCGTGGTGCCTCTATCTAAAAATTAGAGCTTCGTGTAGGTTGGGTATCTATACGGATGTGCGTAGTGTCTCTATCTAATTTATTTCTTGCGACCTTGCAAAAGAAACTAGCGTACAAACTCTTATAATGTAAGTCACTGGTTACCGGCTACATGCGAGTATCCATACGGGATGTGCTGTGCCGGCAACATCCGACGACACCATATGCGAGGTGACGCGTCATGCAGTTGGCTAAACTCGCCGGAATCATACTGTGTTTTGGAACTAATATTTCTGTTATAAAGTGATAGTTAATTTTAAAGGTAGCATGTGTTTGGCGTAAATTTTGGTTGAGATATTTTCTTAGAAATTATCATAATTTTCTTCATGAAACAATGTAAAAAAAAAAGTTGTACATAGAGTCATAGATGAACTACTCTACTCCATGAAGTAGAATATATCGTTATATCTTTATTTTGGTCCAATAAACATTAAATAGAGAAAATATGTGTACACATTATTTTGCGAGTGAAGTAGTCTCGAAAGTGTAAATCTAATATATATCAAGCTCCAATGCTCCTATTTTAAATGTTTTTTCTTCACGAAATATCTAAAAAATATATTCCACATATACCTATTATAGAAAATAAACATAATTTATTTTAAAGGTAGGTTTATAAACAATCTTTTTTAAAAGGCTCTCCTATGTGTTCTTTTATCAGCAAACTGTAAGTTCAAACTTTGTATTCTTTCATGGCAATATGACATCATATCCTACTACAGGGTATGTCAATTACGGAGCTTATAGGTTATAACAGCATAAAACATTCACAGATTACCTATACTTTTTAAGATTTAGCTCCAACAGTTCAGATTTGCTGTTTGTGACCGACCTATAATATTGTATCCTGCGTTATCGGTATGATTATGTGCGTTCTACAAATGCATATTTTAACAAAGTTGCACATTCATATTATTACAATGACTATATTCTGAGATCTCCTGCAATGAAACGAGAATAATTTGTATATGTTATTGTGACACATCTGGAATTTAACAAATGATGACAAAAATATTTCATGTCATGTTTAAACATATTATTATTTTCAAAAGATTGTATAAAAAAATTCTATTTGTCAAGTATTAAAAGGTGCTAGCCCGTGCAGAGGCACGGGTTGGCGACTAGTTTTATAAATAAGGTCAGTAGGGTGGTTGAAAACATGTCCCTCAATATCAGCCTTGTTTCACGATGTCCAAAATGCCCAAGATAGCGTGGCAATCCCTGCCCAAGCAATTCTATTGTCCCTCCCTTGCGATCGTTCGAGAAGCCTAAACACAAACTAGCGGAGTTCCAAGAGCAACATGAGGCTTCTCGCAATGTGCTGCACGCGAAACGCCACAATACATCTAAACAAGATATGATGATAATCCTCCTCAAACCCGCACCAAGCGCACAAGCCATTCTAAGGCTGTGATGCCTATGCACTTGATCCCCACTAGGTATACGATTTCGTATCACATGACACTAGTAAGGGTGCACGTGCAACGCACGTCTCATGCCTTAACCAATTTCATAATAAGTGGATAATTAAAACATGAAAGTTTTTCAAAAATATATGAACTAAGAAATACACAATGTTTCAACGCCACTCAAGTTGTGTTTCCAATAGTGAGAAACCATTGCGAATTTTTGTGGTCAATAACGTCTGTTGTTTCACTTATTCAATGTTCTCACAGGTTGTAAAAGAAGAAGATAAAATCTACTAATCCTTCCATCACAAAATGTACCAATCTTGCACACGCATTTTCCATTCGTGGAATCCTAGCATTCCAGGATTCAATCATCAGCTACATCAAGAATTATATAGGCAAGACAATCCGTTAGCTACATAGAATGGCTTCCGTGAGCATCACCCATACCCAAATTGGCTAGCACAAATCTTCAAGAAAAAAATGGCTAGCACAAGTGAGGTGAAAACGCAGCTGCTGCACCGCCTTCTACCTCCTTCAAGCGAATAACTATTTCCAAACAGAGCATTGCCTTGCCATCCAATGTTGGAACTCGCCTACTGATGGCATATATATTGTATCTCTCTCCCCCACAAGAGTCAAATGAGGAATACTATTTGTAACTGTAGTTTGTCCAGCAACCTGAAAATTTCAGTAGGTACTTAATGTAGAACTGCACTTTCAACAATTTAGTTGTACAATGTGCTTTTGAAAAGTGGCCAGGACTACTAATTTATAGATAACCTGAAAGTGTTCAGAAGTTTCATACATCCTCATGCTCTATGCACAAATGTACATTGATAATTCAACCAGTCTGCACTATCAAATCGAGTTATAATTACAAGATAAACAACAGTAGTAGTCCCACTGTAACAGCACATGTCATGAACAGCAACACCTTCTCGGCCTTGAAAATAAGACTTATGAAGAGTTCTCTTACAATAAAACCAAATATATGTGTGCAAGCACTGGCTCAATAATTTTGTTGATATACAAGACAGCTTATCAACGTGTCAAACTTGAAGTGCATGACAAGCCTCCAAAATCCAAACGTTATGGAACCAATTTCTCTATTTTCTAATCTTGCCTGAATAGTCACTCTACTAAAAATGTGAAGAAAATGATAGTGGATAAAATTTCGACGACACTCACCGCATCCAGTTTTCATCAATAATAGTGGAGCCAAAGATGTTGGTCTGCATCTGCATCCAAAATGTTGCGCGCACATAAAATAAAAGAATTAGTATTTTGCTGTTTCGTACATCATTACTAAGCAGATCAAGGAGTGGACTAAGTATGTCATCTTCACCAACCAAGGTTATCCCTTCTCGTCATGAGGTTGCTGACTTTGTACATTCCACTTCATAGTTCTGCAAAGCATGAAGGGTGAATATTCCATCAACATGAATAATTGGTACGAAAGACTTTGTACACTCCATTCCATTGTTCCGCTAGCAGTAGATCTCTAGATGTATCTTAACTTCTTAAGTGATAGGAATTTGTTTATGTTTTTTTTATAATGCACAACGTCATGGTGAATCCTAGAATGCACATCGTCATGGTGAATCCCAGATTTGCTTCACTTCCTTCCATGCAAGTTGTACAAATATAAAATGGCACGGGATTATATAAAAAAGAGGGGTGTGGAACAAACTGAAGATATACTAATTCACATATGCACAGTAAAGTTATAGAAAACAAACGAATGCTGCGTTACCTATATCCGCATAGTTAGGCATACAAGAGATTAAGTTGTTCACTCTGTTTTGTTGTATGAGTTGTCTGTAGGCTGGACTCATGGACCTGTGTGAGGAAGACAAAGTATAACTACAACCTTTCATTACATATACATGCATGGTAATAAGAAGCAGCCAATGGAAATGATTCACTCAGAAAACATTTCTGACACTCAAATAATAAATAATTGATTGACATTACACACCTGCACTCAAGCAAGGTTTGGATCAACATCTATTCTTTCAGAACCGTACCTCTATTCTTTTAGAGCACCTAAATAATTCTTACAAAATAAAGCAAACATCAGTTGTACACATGTTCACTTGTAAATTATTCATCTGATAAGAAATCAACTTTTCCTTACCTGCAAATTAAACCCGTGAATGATGATGGCTTGATGACTTTGGAGCAGTTATTTATCCTACTATCAAATACAAATGAAAATGGTTCGGGATATTCAGGTTCAGGTTTGACAGCAAATATTGGATATAACATGGGAGGGAGAAAATCCCAAGCATGATTTCAAAACTATATATCAGTAAGCGTGTTTTGTGCCTCATACTAAAAAATCATATATGAATAGAACAGTCTTGATACTTCAGATTTCCAAACAGTCGCAAAGGGGAGATTTTTAAACACCCATACTTCAGATTTTCGTATGGATTTCCCAAGCATGATTCTACCCTTGATCATTTTCTTTCTTTTTTTGCCTCATATCTTCTATGCTTCCTTGCACATGAACCCTTCTTTGTAGCACAAATCTGTTGCACATCCACATAACAAGCAAGGCACATGTTGCATTTAATTTAGAACAGAGATATGAGAAGTAACCTTAAATAAATTCAGAGATAGTAGTTTAGAAGACAAGATAGTAAGTCAAGAACTCCGGCTAACTTCGGCGACACCATCTCGGACGCGTTACCGGCGACATTGACGAAGCCGGGGTTGCCGAGGTCCATCCACACGGCTAACATGTGCTTCGCCACCTCGATCAGCCGGTGCATGGAAAGAACCTGAACCGGCAAGAATTTAGAGGGATTTGATGATCCTGTCCGTGACCCTGCTATTGCTGTTGTTGATGCAAATTCAGAGAAAAGCCCGTGGCTGCTGCTACTACCACCTGTGCACCACGCACACAGCCAGCAGACAGCCCGTGAATACCACACGCGAATCCCCGGCCGCCGCCCCCGCTCGCCTTTGACCTCCGGCCATCGACCCCACGCCCCTCGGCCCGTCGTGTGCTGCGCACGCGCCAGAACAGCCAACGCCCCTCGCTATGCCTCACTGGGAGAGACACCATAGATGGGAGGGGTGCAGCGAGAGGGAGATGAAGCGCAGCGGGGGTGTGGGGAGGAACCCTAGCGCGAGGCAACTCCCGGTCGGTCCGCCAATGCGCCGCTGCTCCCCGCCTCTCCGGACGACCCCACAACCACCATCGGAGGAGTCACCGGCGTCCCCTTGAAGACCACTCGATGGCAAGGACGAAATCAAGTGAGGAGGGGAAGGAGGATCACACCAATGGGAGGTCTTGCGATGACAAGCCAGAGGCGCAGCGGCCGGTTGAGGGTGAGGCGATCCGATTGGGATAGCGGCCGTTGAGGATCTGATTCGATTGCGATGGCAAGCCCGAGGCGCAGCGGCCGGTTTCTCTTTTTCGTGTGTGATTGTAGGGGTCGCCTCCGATTGGGATCTGTTTCTTTTTTTTCCTGCGTGATTGTAGGGGTTGCGGCTGCGGGCGCATGGGGATGGCAGAGTTTTCGTCCGTCCCCATCAAGTTCTCTTGTTTAATAGTAGTGTAGATGGGGATGGCAGAGTTTTCGTCAGTCCTCATCAAGTTCTCTTGTTTAATAGTAGTGTAGATAAGAGTTTTTTTTTATCTTGGCCGGGATTTGAGCTATCCAAATGTCTCACAAATAAACTCTTGGCGCCGCTTTAAAGTTTGCCTTATAAGGATCCCAAGGAAAATTGCCCAGAGGGTTCGAGTTTTCAAAGTGATCTCCTCTTTCCCCTCAGATAAATGGAAATCAGTGATCATTGCCGTGAGATTTTTCTGTTGAGGAGAAGAGAGGGAGAAAATGGATTCGACACACTTTGATTATGCTCCAAGGCTGGGTTTAAGTACAGTTGCCGTCCTCAGCCGAGCAGGATCGTGGGCATGCCACTACCTCAGGACGTGTAGCACTACTAGCATGACTGCTGCACGATCACAGCTATCCCGTATGGCTGACTATACAAGGCACATGCGGTATAGAACTACCTAGTCTAACACCCCCCGCAGTCGTGACGTCGGCATCAGCGACACAAAGACTGGACCGGAATTCAAAACTTCCGATGACAGCCCCTTGGTCATGATGTCGGCGAGCTGCTGGCGTGTGGGGATGTGGAGAACGCGGAACTCGCCGAGCGCCACCCGTTCGCGAACAAAGAGAATGTCCAGCTCGACGTGTTTCCTGCGGCGGTGATGTACATGATTGGCAGACAGATACGCAATCGACACATTGTCGCAGTAGACGAGGGTGGCCTTGTCGACGGAGCAGAGAAGCTCGCCAAGCAGCTGACGGAGCCAGACACAATCAGCGACGGCGTTCGCAACGCTCCTGTATTCTGCCTCGGCGCTGGAGCGGGAGACGACGGCCTGGCGTTAGGACGACCAGGAGACGAGTGCGTCACCGAGGTAGATGCAGAAGCCGGAGGTGGAACGCCGGGTGTCGGGGCAGCACGCCCAGTCTGCGTCCGTGAAAGCGCGCAGGTCCAGAGTGCGGGACGCACGGAGGTGAAGGCCGAGCGCCAGCGTGCCGCGCATGTACCGCAGCACATGCTTGATCAACCCGAGATGACACTCCCGGGGATCGTGCATATGCAAGCAGATTTGTTGAACGGCGTAGGCGATCTCAGGGCGCGTGATCGTCAAGTATTGCAGGGCACCGGCGATGCTGCGGTAGGCGGAGGGGTCGTCGACGCGAGGCCCGTCGGTGGTGGGCAGCTTGCTATTCGTATCGATCGGCGTGGGCGATGGCCGACAGGTGTCCATGCCAGCGCGGTCCAGGATGTCGGCAGCGTACTGCTGCTGACAGAGGAAGAAGCCGGCCGGCGTGCGCGTGACGCGGATGCCGATGAAGAAGTGGAGGGGTCCAAGATCCTTCATGGCGAACTCTGCAGTGAGCTGGGCATCGACATGGCGGAGGGCGACAGCAGATGACACGGTGAGCACGATGTCGTCGATGTAGAGGAGAAGGAGCGCAGTGTCGCAGCCGTGGCGGCGAATGAAGAGCGAGGAGTCGGACCGCATGGCGGCGAAGCCGATGGACTTGAGGAAGCCGGCGAACCAAAGAAACCACGCGCGCGGCGCCTGCTTTAAGCCGTAGAGAGACTTGGAGAGGCGGCAGACGTGGTGTGGCCGGTCGGCGTCAAGGAAGCCGGCGGGCTGAAGGCAGAAGACTTCTTCATCCAGCGTCTCGTGAAGAAATGCATTGGATACGTCAAGCTGGTGGACCGGCCAGCCACGCGAGGCAGTCAGAATGAGCACAGTGCGGATGGTGATGGGCTTGACGACCGGTGAGAAGGTCTCGCCGTAGTCGACGCCTGCGCGCTGGCGAAAACCGCGCACGACCCAGCAGGCCTTGTAGCGCTCGAGGGAGCCGTCGGCGTTGAACTTGTGCTTGAAGACCCATTTGCCGGTGATGAGGTCGGCGCCGGGCGGACGCGGAACGAGCTCCCAGGTGCGATTGCGCACAAGAGCTCCGAAATCGTCGCGCATGGTGGCGAGCCAGTTGGGGTCATGGACGGCGACGCGCACAGAGCTGGGGACCGGCGAGACGGGGCCTGGTGTGCTTGTAGAAGCAGCAAGACCGTCGTGGTAGCGTGGATTGGGGCGGAAGACGCCAGTCTGCGCGTGCGTGACCATCTGCCGGGGAGCTGCTACTGGAATGGGTGGAGGAGAGGAAGCAGGCGAAGAAGACGACGAAGAGCTTGCTGTCGGGGTAGACGAGGCGTTGGTGGTGCAGGATGTCGTGGCCGAGCCATCGATTGAAGAATCAACGGCCTCACGCAGCTGCATGGCGGGAGGATGCGAGCTCGTGGCCGAATCGCCACCCGACAGAGCAGCACCCCCACGTGACTGCATGGCGGGGAGGTGTGGGCCCGCAGTGGAGCCGTCCGATGAAGATCCAGCGGGCGAGTTTGAATCCCCGGTGCGCGCGCGAGAGGCACGCGCGGGAGAACCCGCCGTCGTGCGCTCAGCAGTCATGCGCGAAGAAGAGCATGGCGCGTGATCGCAGGGGCGTCGTGTAATCACAGGGACCTGCAAAACGGTTGGAGCACAAGCAGGCGGTGGTGGAGCGGTGGGGTTAACAGTGGGCGGTGTCGCGAAGGGGAAGATCGACTCGTGGAAGCGGACATGACGAGATGTG
The DNA here is from genome assembly GCA_963921465.1 of Triticum timopheevii. Lineage (NCBI taxonomy): Eukaryota > Viridiplantae > Streptophyta > Magnoliopsida > Poales > Poaceae > Triticum > Triticum timopheevii. The sequence continues at coordinate 17,222,447 of OY997271.1, forward strand.
AGCACAGGACGCGTCGTGGGGTGGAAGCACCTGTAACCGCGATGGTTAGACGGATAACCGAGGAAGACGCACGCAGTGGAGCGAGGAGCGAGTTTGTGCTTGGCCATAGCAGCAATGTTGGGACAGCATAAGCATCCGAAGTCGCGGAGAAGCGAGTAGTCAGGAGCGACATCTAGGAGGAGCTCATGAGGCGTGCTCGGCGTGCTGGTGTGACACGACCGACGATTGAGCAGGTAGGTGGCTGTGTTAAGGGCTTCAGCCCAAAAACGCGCCGGCATGGATGCGTGGAAGATAAGAGCACGCACACTGTCATTGAGCGTCCGGAGGATGCGCTCAGCCTTCCCGTTTTGCTGGCTTGTGTATGGACAGGAGAGACGAAGATGGGTGCCATGGCGACTAAGCAGAGCACGGACGGCAGCGCTGTCGAACTCACGCCCGTTGTCGGTTTGGAGCGAGAAGACGGGAAGCTGAAACTGTGTTTTGACATAGGCATAGAAATCAAGCAAAACAGGCAGCACCTTCGATTTGCGTTTGAGGGGGAACGTCCAAACGTAATGAGTGTAGTCATCTAGCACAACCAAATAAAATTGGTAGCCAGAGTTGCTTACAACGGATGATGTCCATACATCAAGGTGCAGTACATGGAAAGGAAACATGCTGGTGCTGGTAGAACTACTAAATGGCAGGCGTGTGTGCTTGCCCAAGCTACATGCATGACATGAGTGAGGTGCGGACTTGATGAAGCTAAGGTGATCGGCGTTTAGACGAAGCGAGGCATGCCCGAGCCGTTGATGCCACAAGGTGGAGTCGGCGAGACCGGCGAAAGCTGAACAAGAGGGGAGCGCCGGGCGGCCGACAGAGTAGAGATCACCATCAGAATCACATTGGAGGATCACCGCCTTGGTTCGAAGGTCCTTTACAGAGAAGCCGAAAAGGTCAAATTCGACAGAGACAAGATTATCATGGCAAATTTGGTGCACAGAAAGCAAGTTAGTAATGAGGGAGGGAGAGACAAGGACGTTGCGGAGTTGGACGGGGGAGGTGCCCTCAATGAGAGCACAGTCACCGACGTGAGTGATGGGCAGATGAGCACCACTGCCAACAATGATATGAGAGGGGGAGTGACATGGACGGAGGGAATGAGGTTACCAGGTGACGAGGACATGTGAGAGGAGGCCTCAGAGTCGAGGTACCAGTCCGAGGCGGTGCCGGACGAGGAGGGCCCGGCTGTAGCACTGTGGAGTGCCGCTTGGAGGGATTGCATGTCCCACGGCTGGGGTGGTGACGCGGTGGACGAGCTGGCGCCTGGGGAGCCGTAGCCATGGGGTGGGCCGCCGGGGTAGCCGTAGCCAGGAGGTGGACCACCGGGGGCACCGTAGCCGGGCGGCGCGGGGCAGCGAACATGGCCTGCTGGTGAGGCGTGCCGGGGCGCGGTCCGAGAACGCCGGAGCCCGGGGAGTGCCAAGGCATAGGCCAGGCCTGGACGAGCCCCGTCCAGGAGTTGGCGTCAGGGGACGGCGCGGGGTAGGGTGGGCGCGGTGCAGCGCCAGTTGGTGGTGCAGGGGCGTCGCCGTTCCCGCGGCCGCGACGGCGCTGGCGGCCACGGCCACGCGTGGCGTCGGTGGCAGGCGTCAGAGGAGTGGGCGCTGCAGGGGCGGGGGAGCTGCGCCCCGCGTAGAGAGCGTGGGCGGACAGCTGCCGAGCCGCCTGCTCAGCGCGGTGCTCCTCCAAGAGGAGGAAAGAGCGCACCTGGAGAAACGTCGGGAGCGGGTTCTGGCAGGTGATGTGCGGGATGACGGAGTGGTACTGGCGACTGAGCCCGCGGAGAAGGTGGAAGACCTGCCGTGGGTCAGTCACCGACTGGCCCATATCACGGAGTTGGTCGGCGAAGGTCTTGAGCTTGGTGCAGTATTGCATCATCGTCATGTCGCCCTGGACGGTGGTGTAGTACTTAGCATCGACGTACACATCACGCGCCATCTGGTTGTTGCGCCAGACGGTGAGGGCCGTGTCCTCGGGCTGCATGATCGCATCGAGGAGCTCCGGCGAGATGGTGGCGTACAGCCAGTGGACGACTGTGTGGTCGGCCATCTGCCACTCGGGGTCGTAGGGGCGAGGAACCGCCTCAGCATCGACGTGTGCACGGAGACCGAACATGCCGACCACCGTGTCGAAGTGACGCCGCCACTGGGAGTGGTTGTCGGCGAGAAGGTCGAGCACGACAGGAACATGGCGACGAATGTCGACGGTCTGGAGGATGGCGGAGGGGAAGGATGGAGTCAGGGCGGCCGGCGCGGCTGGCGCAACTGGCGCGGCTGGCGCGACGGGCGCGGGCGGTCCGACGTGCTGAAGAGGCTCGGCGTTGAGGACGCCGGCCGCACCGTCGAGGACACCGGCTGCTCCATCGATCGAGGAACGAGGGGAGAGGACGGGGTTGCCGTCCATGGCGGAAGCGGGATCGGCGACCGGAGCAAAGGGGTCCTGGTCGGCGGTATTTGATACCATGTTGAGGAGAAGAGAGGGAGAAAATGGATTCGACACACTTTGATTATGCTCCAAGGCTGGGTTTAAGTACAGTTGCCGTCCTCAGCCGAGCAGGATCGTGGGCATGTCACTACCTCAGGACGTGTAGCACTACTAGCATGACTGCTGCACGATCACAGCTATCCCGTATGGCTGACTATACAAGGCACATGCGGTATAGAACTACCTAGTCTAACATTTTCCATTCGGATGTTTCGTCCATGGGCTACCCTCAGGAGCGAAAGACTGTCCGAGAGAAAAGAAAAACCTTCTTGGCTCACAAAACAATAGGATAACAACATAAAAAACACATGAAAAGTGTGAAAACAAGGCCACGTATGGAACTTCTCCTAAACCAAAGGAAATTTGTTTTGTTGCTCTCTTGTTTTCATTTGATTATTTTCACATTGGCCGTCACATTCACGGTTAAGATGGAAGATTGGAGATACCATCAAAAAAGATGGAAGATTGGAGATACCATCAAAAAAGATGGAAGATTGGAGATACATGTTTATTTTGTTTTTCCTTTTTTGGATGCAATCTTTGCTTGTTTAAAGGACTCTCTAGATAGACCTGAATCTCTAGCTAGCCATGGCAATTTAAGTTCACCCACACCGACCATCATGCTAGGATGGTCGACGTCACGGTCCAACGCGTACCGGGCGTCCTCCTCCTCCATTATGGTGACGTCCAACTTGAGCGCGTCCGCCTTTGCGCCCCATTCCTCTTCTTCTATTAGCTCGATCGAGTCCAACCTTGATCGAGGCAACCTATTGAGGAGGAGAGGGGAGTAAAGGACCTGGAAAGGGAGGGTCAGATGAGGGGAGGTGCCGGACTTTTTATAGCTGCGGGCCAAGGGAAAGGGCGCGAACTTTCGCTAGCAGGTGGTGACGACCATTAATGGGCATGTTTCGTGGCTGGAATGTGGCTGCGGGATTGGTATCGACGACTATGCCATTGGCATCTAGAGAGAGAGAGAGAGGGTGAAATTTCCCTCTCACGCGGACAATTTTTATGTAGCCGACACCTCTACGCCATCGGTATTTCGTTCATGGCTTGTCAGAATAGCAATTACTCCCTCGGTTTCTGAATATAAAGTGTATTAATTTTCGTGCGGTCAAACTAGTGTATGTTTGACCAAGATATTGATAATTTTTTTCTAAAAAATTGGACCAACACGCACATGTTTGACTTTTGAAAAAACAGTAATATACCTTATATTTTGAAACGGAGGGAGTAGTTTGGAAATTGGGTTGTTTTGTAAAATTAAAATTAGCTAAAGAAATAATTGGATCAACCGACCAAGAGGGAAATGTTTCTATGGTGGGCAGAATACCACGTCGCTCTACTCGGTGGTACTCTGGTGTACTTGTAGCATTATTACGCTGTGAGTGAACAGGAAGACAACTTTCCCTTTCCCCTCCAAGACCACAGCGATCCCTAACTACGCTACACCAGAGTTCATGCAGAAAATTTACCGTGTCATTGTGATACAGTAGTTACGTATACAAGGTAAGCAACAAATCAGTGTCGTGGTCTACTGACTCCAACTCCTGGAGAGGATGATTATTTCTCCCAAGAGTATGTAGTCGCATTTATGACCTACAGTAGACAACTTATTTAGTTTTGGAACTTAAATATGCATTTTAGAAATTTTAGGACCTAAGTGACACACCTCAAATACTTTTAGAATCAAGAATGCATTTTACTCATTCGTATTTAGTAATATCTGAAATATCAAACAATGTAAACATCAGATATAGGAAATTTTGGTTAAAATGTCCACATTTCTTAAAGGTTGGGTCCATTAATTACTGACATTACAAAGCTTATACTAAGTTTTTATACTTATTTGAATTAATTGCATCATACTACAAACTCAATGGTTTAATTTCTATTACTTGACTATCATAGTTAAGCACAATTGTTAAATAAAATGACATTTTATTCTTTGCTATATATTTCTAATGTATAAGGAGTATGATGTAAAAAAGGTTCTCTTTTAATTAATTTTGGAAGTTGCATGAAATTTATTTATTTATATATTTACATATGTGTGTGTTCTCATATATAGATTTTTAATATCATGGTACTGATTTCTAAAGCAAATGGTGGTTTCTAGTGTATTACTAAAATATGGCCATGGTGTGATTATAGAAAATTCTAAAATATGGCCATGGTGTGTTTCAAGTTGGGTTCAATAATAAGTTGTGGATGCTTTCTACCTTTATACAAAACAAAAATAGTTATTGTAATGATCAAAGAACAAAAAAAAACGCCAATTCTACTTTTGCTTACTTATGGTTTGGTTATTTGAATGATCAGCAAATGCAGTGGATTTGGAGCTGAGCTATTACTGAATATTCACGTCATCTGTAACATTAATCAGAGGTAGGCACAACACACACATGATTAGTTGTTTGACAATTTTGTAAATTTTGTTTGTTTTTCTAATTGAAGATGGATGCTAACTTCATAATTCTAAGGTGATTCCAGCCACTTAATAGAAGTAGAGGCAGATGGATTAATTTATCTGCACTTATCCCATACTGATGCTTCCCTTTATAAAAGCGAGTGATTCCATTTATTCATGCCAAGATATATTTTAGGTTACACTGACTTGCCTGATCAAATGGACCGTATATACTACTGGGGCAACATATTTGGTGAATCCTACCTAGTTCGTGTATCCGTGTAGCCGTTCCGTTTCAACCCCACGATCTCAATCCCGAGCATCACGTGCAGCCTAGGGACTAATTACATTTAGACGCCCGCTTTGTAATCTAACATCCATCTTACTTCACAGAAAACCCCCAAAACCTATTACCCAAGAGTAGCCCGACTGCTTCTGCGCGTCTTGCGCCGCCGCCGCCGCCGCCGTCGTGTGCTCCGATTTCCGTCGACTCGATCCCGACGTCGTCTGGCGCCCGTGACAAAGCAAACCAGGCGGATGCCTCGACGGCGAGTCCATGACGAACTGACGTTGTTCGGCACCGGCGACGAACCGGCCCAGGCGGTCGTCTCGGAGGCAAGGCCATGACGAACTGTCGTCGTTCGGCTCCGGTGACGAAGCCTCTCAGATCAGGCGCTATCTCCCTGGATGGCCTACCCCGACAAGGGTGATTCCTTCAGAAGAAGTTGTAGCCTCTCGTCTGCAGGAAGGTTGTAACAGATGAACTTGTGCAAGTACTGTCCTGTAGTATTCGGCTGACTGACATGCACATTACTAGTGCAAAAGACCGTAGCAGTAAACTGTATCAATTTTTGCAGCATAATGAATGGCAATGGCAGGTTCAAATCAGAGGCTTTGCTTGAGCTTTTTCCTGTTAGTTTGCTTGGCATTTGGTAAAAAAAAGAGTCCTCTTTGCTGTTGCCAAGAAGGCTAGTGACTTATTGAGTTATGCGTTAGTAAAACAGGTGACCATTTCAGTAAAGTTTTGAAGTACAGAAGAGGCCTGGGATGGCTATGCAGTTTTGCGACCAAAGCTATAAGCAAAAGTCACCATCATAAGTTTTCTGAACACCTACAAACTTCATTCTGTGCTACTGGGCAATGCAAGTCTGATCAAAAAAATCAGGAGGAAATAAACATGCAGTATTGCCACAGTACAAGTTTTAATATTATAAAAAAAAATTTAATCATGCTTGCATAGCTGGTAAAAATGTCTGAAATTGATAAATATGTTTGATGTTTTGTAGCAATTTGACAAGCATTAAACTTGTCAGAAATCAAGTCAACTTTAATTTGACACGACGCAAATTCTCATCAATTACATAATTCACTACATCAGAGTGTGCATGATAATATAGATAAAATCATTCTTTGCTTGGACTGTATCAGGAGGCACCATTTGGCTGCATATCTTGCAAAGTCACACTCCCTCCTTTTTTGCTTGGACAATTACGACTATCATGAAATACCATTTGCTTGCACGTCTTGCACAAGCGTGCGACCTTTGCCTTGCCTTCTTTGTCCTTATTTTTCTGACCCCCCTCCTTGATCTCCTTTCCTCGCTTTATTCTTTTGCATCTCCCCACGGTACGAACATCAGTCGGCGGATGAATATGAACTTCAGTGGGAATATTGCAACCAATAAAAGCCTCATATTCCTCTTGCCTAGTGCTTTGGGTGGCTTCAGGGATCATTTGGCCCAAAGGCGCCTCAATGTTCATCACACTTGATGTTAAGAAGTCCAATGCGTCATCTGAATGTTTCGCCTTTTGAATAAGCTCTTCCATCTTATCTCGTACAACTGAAATCTTCTTTCTTGTGGCCGCATCAAGTGAATCCATGGGCTTTTCTTCTAGTAGGTTCCCCTGTTCATCATAAACATTCTCCCTGCAAAACAAAAGAATGTTGCTAGTCATATGATTATGGAATAACAATAAGAAATCGGTTGGCATGCATTACTGTTTTTACCTTTTGCACCTTTTCTGCCATCTTTTCATAATGTAGTAGCTAGGAAGCTCATTTTGGTTTTCAATCCTCAAAACTTGGATAATATGGCGACATGGAATACCGAGTGACTCAAATAACTTGCACGAACAATTTGCTATCATGCTTCCAATGTCATAGCAAACCTCCCTAATCTTACCAGACCGACCTCTCAGGGTCACATTTTTTACCCCCACACCTTGTGTAATATTTTGAACACAACAATGGTCTCTAGCAGCAATAACTTGTAGCTGAAATTTCTCGAACACCTCATATGTGAATACCTCACTACCTTGTTTCTCCATTGTCCATGGCGTAAATAGTTGTGGGGTGGTATGTATGCTTCTGTTGTCTGCCATTAATTCTTCCTCACGTTGACATTCTAAAGCTGTGTCAAACCTAAGACAAAACTCAACAAAAGCAAGCCTTCGATGAATGAAGCGGTTAAAAAAGGAATTTGCACTTTCTGATCTTGAAGTGGTTCGGAGAATGCCCGCTAGAGATATATCCATAAAGTACGCCGGTATCCATTTATCTCGAATGCTAAACCTTTTACTCAACCACTCATTTTCCTCCAACCCAAAATCTGTAATGATGGAATTCCATTGTGACTCAAACTCTGTTGAATTTTCCGAACCCCAAACACACGAGTTCAATCTCGTCCAAAATTCAGAATCTTCTCTAATCACAGGTCCAACTTTTTCAGGAACCTTTTCCATTATGTGCCACATGTGTTAAACATAATATGCGTGACATGATGGCGTGTTCAGCAAGGAGGATCTCTACCGAAGGAGGAGTAGTTAGACAGGATAGATATTCATGTATTCTTTATCTTGTTATCCTTGTATTCTTCCTTCCCAAGTTGTAATCTCTCCAACGACATGTACGCGTATTGGGCTCGCAACCCCTCTATTTAACACGCAGCACGTCGGCCTGGATCGGCAAGACTTTTACCGCAATCTCACATGGTATACAGAGCTACCTTCTTCCCAAAACCCTAGCTATCCATCTCCACCAAAGTGCGCAGCATGTCTTCCTCCACCTCCTCCTCCTTCTAGCCAAACCTCAGCGGCGGAGTCACGGAGAAACTCTCCCGCACCAACTACATCCTGTGGCGGACTCAGATCACGCCACAGCTGCGGGGCGCCGGCGTCTATCACTATGTCGACGGCACGTCGACCGAGCCGGCCAAAACCCACGTCACCAAAGATGCCGCTGGGAAAGAAACCGAGGGGCCGAATCCTCTCCATCCGCTCTGGGTGAAGGAGGATCAACAGGTCCTTGGATATCTACTCCAACACCTATCCAAGGAGGTGCTCATCACGGTGACTGCGATCACCACGGCGCGCGAACTCTGGGTGGCGCTGGCGAGCATGTTCTCGTCGCAGTCCCTCAGCCGCGTCAACAGCATTTGCACGGCGCTGATCAACGCGCAGAAGGGCAGCCAATCGGTGTCCTCCTTCTTCGCCGCCATGAGGGGGCTTGCTGATGAGCTCGCCGCGGCGGGAAAACCGATCCAAGACGACGAGCTCATATCCTACATCATCCACGGGCTGGACCAAGACTATCAGCCCCTCGTCTCCGCCTTGGACGCCCGAGTCACTCCGGTAACCCTTGATGAGCTTTTCGCTATGCTTAGCAACTTTGATCAGCGTATGGCGCAGTTCCACGGCTCCGGCGGCGGCAGCGGCTTCCGGTCCTCGGCCAACTCTGTCTCCAGAGGTCGCGGTGGCAGCTCTCGCTCTCGTTCCTCCTCTCGTGGCAAGGGGAGGTCCAGTGGCGGCGGTGGCGGCGGCTTCTCCAACAACACTCGCGGCGGCGGGCGCTCTGGCAGTGCAAAAGGGCGCCGTGGTGGCGGCTCCAACAGATCGCGTCCGGACCTCCCTCGCTGCCAAATTTGTGGCAAACTTGGTCACACGGCGAGGGACTGTTGGTACCGTTACGAAGATGATGATGGTGACTCCTCACAAGATGAAGAAAAAGTTGCTGCTGCCGCCGATGGTTCCTATGGGGTCGACACAAATTGGTATGTCGATAGTGGAGCCACCAATCACATCACCAATGAGCTTGAGAAGGTCACCATGAAGGATAAGTATCGTGGAAAAGATCAAATCCACACGGCCAGTGGTGAAGGTATGGGCATACGTCACATTGGTCATTCAATTTTTAATACCCCGAAACGCAAAATACCTCTCAAAAGAATCTTGCATGTCCCTAGTGCCCACAAAAATCTTCTCTCTGTTCATAGAATTGCTATTGACAATCATGTTTTTCTTGAGTTTCATCCTTATTTCTTTTTGATCAAGGATCAGGCAACGAAGAAAGTGCTCTATCGAGGTAGATGTGTTCGAGGGCTCTACCCGTTGATTCCGGAGTTTAGAAGATTCAATAAACAAGCTTGTGGTGCTATCAAGCTTTCATCCACACGATGGCACGATCGTTTAGGACATGCCTCTTTTTCTTTAGTTGAAAAGCTACTTAGGAAAAATAAACTCCCGTTTGTTGGTGAGCGAAATACTGAAACTATTTGTGATTCATGTCAGTGTGCTAAAAGTCATCAATTACCATATCCTATATCTACTAGTGTCTCCACTAAACCTTTGCAATTGATCTTTTCTGATGTATGGGGTCCTGCTCCCTCTTCTGTTGGCAGACACACTTACTATGTTAGTTTTATTGATGACTATAGCAAGTTCACCTGGATCTATCTTCTTAAGAAAAGATCCGACGTGTTTCAAGTTTTTAAGAACTTCCAAGCACTCGTTGAAAGGAAGTTTGATAGCAAAATTATAGCTGTTCAATCTGATTGGGGAGGGGAATACGAGAAACTCAATTCCTTCTTCCAAAACATAGGCATATCTCACCATGTATCCTGTCCCCACGCCCATCAACAAAACGGGTCGGCCGAACGCAAGCATAGGCATATAGTTGAGGTCGGTCTGGCCCTTCTAGCAGGAGCTTCTATGCCCCTCAAATTCTGGGATGAGGCATTCCTCACAGCTGTTCACATCATCAACATGCTCCCTAGTCGTGTCATCAATAGTGAAACACCTATGGAACGCCTTCTCCATGTTAAACCAGACTACACATCTCTCCGTGTCTTTGGCTGTGCTTGTTGGCCAAATCTCCGTCCGTACAACAATCGCAAACTCATGTTTCGATCAAAGCAATGTGCTTTTCTTGGCTACAGTGCTCAGCACAAAGGTGTCAAGTGTCTTGACATCTCCACCGGACGGGTCTACATCTCAAGAGATGTCGTGTTTGATGAGACCAAGTTTCCCTTTGCGGACCTACATCCCAATGCCGGTGCTCTCCTACGCAAGGAAATCTTGCTACTGCCACCGTATCTCTCTGGCTATGATCAAGGGGGCATTACTAATTGTGATGATCATATGTTGACTAACCCTACTAATCACTTTTATGAGCCTTGTGATGATACAGGAAATAGCGGCGCCAAAATCATAGAAAACGGTGAAGAAAACAGTGCAGCAGCTCCATATTTCATGTGCCCTGACCTAGGCAGCAAATCCCCCTCGGGATCTGGGCAGGTGCTGCCGTTGCGCAGCGAATCTGCCTCGGGATCAGAACTCTGCCGCGGATTTGCTGCACAGAATCCGGCAGGCGCAGGCGCGGGCCCGTGTGCAGCCGCGACAGCCGCGGGTGGGCGCACCGATCCACCCACGCCAGCCACGCGGCGGACCCTGGCAGGCCGTGGGGATTCTCCTCGCGCGCGCCAATCGCCAGCGGACAGTTGGCGGGCCGGTGCTGGCCTGGACCGTTCGCGGCCTCAGGCCCAACCGCTGGTTTACAAGCGGCGGACTATGACTCGCCCGACGCGTGCGGGGACAGATCCTGCCGAAGCGGGGCCGGGGCAATCACGAGGAGATGATGACGCCGGTCGGCCCAGATCTTTTGTGGCTGACTCGCCGCATGCATCACAGCTGGCGACCACAGAAGATCCAGACCCGGCTACTACTATTGACAACGCCGGTTCTGGAACTGCGAGCGGATCCTCCTCGGGATCGGCAGAGGATCACCCTGATCCGGGCATGGGATCTTCTGCGGCAGGGCTCTCTGCGTGCATCCTGCTACCACTTCACGTCGCACACGGCTACAACAAGGTCTGATTAAACCCATTGATTATAAACATGTTGCAAAATATGGGATGATCTGTTCAACAGGTGAACCAGGAGAACCCAATACTCTTGAAGAGGCCCTCGGTGATGCACATTGGAGAAAGGCAATGCATGATGAAATTGTGGCATTAAGGAAAAATAAAACATGGCACCTGGTTCCTCCAAGACAAGGTAAAAATCTTATTGACTGCAAGTGGGTCTTTAGGATAAAAAGAAAAGCTAATGGAACTATTGACCGCTACAAAGCCAGACTTGTTGCAAAGGGTTTTAAACAAAGGTATGATATTGACTATGAGGACACATTTAGTCCAGTTGTTAAAGCAGCTACTATACGCCTTGTCCTATCCATTGCTGTGTCTAGGGTATGGAGTCTACGACAGCTAGACGTTCAGAACGCGTTTCTTCATGGTGTTCTGGAAGAAGAGGTTTACATGAAACAACCGCCTGGGTTTGTAAATGCACAGGTACCACTTCATGTGTGCAAACTTGACAAGGCCTTGTATGGACTGAAACAGGCTCCAAGAGCGTGGTATTCTCGTCTCAGTAAAAAGATGCAAGCACTTGGTTTTATTCCTTCAAAGTCTGACACTTCATTATTCATTTATAACAAGTCAAAAATATCCATATTTGTTCTCATTTATGTTGATGATATAATTGTGACAAGTTCATCTGATGAAGCAATAACAGCACTGTTGAAGGATTTAAGTGCAGAATTTGCTCTCAAGGATCTAGGAGATCTACACTACTTTCTTGGCATTGAGGTTAAGCAGCACAAAGATGGCATTCATCTCTCTCAAGAAAAGTATGCAACAGACTTAGTGAAAAAGGCTGGTCTACAGAGTTGTAAGCCTGCGCCCACTCCTTTATCTAGCACAGAAAAATTATCTCTTGCTGAAGGAGAACTTCTGGACTCAGAAAATAGTACAAAGTACAGAAGTTTGGTAGGTGCTCTTCAATACTTGACATTGACACGGCCAGATATCTCATTTGCTGTCAACAAAGTATGTCAATTCCTTCATGCACCTACCACAGTTCACTTGACTGCTGCAAAGCGCATAGTGAGATATGTGAAAAATACATTAAGCATTGGTTTGAATTTTAGCAAGTCATCTTCCACACTTATCAGTGCTTTCTCTGACTCAGATTGGGCAGGATGCTTAGATGATAGACGCTCAACTGGTGGTTTTGCAGTATTCTTTGGACCTAATTTGATATCTTGGAGTGCAAGGAAGCAAGCCACAGTTTCTAGATCTAGCACAGAAGCAGAATACAAAGCATTGGCCAATGCAACCGCAGAGATCATATGGGTGCAGTCAATTTTGAAAGAACTAGGCATGAAAAACACTAAGGCTCCATGTCTATGGTGTGATAATCTAGGTGCTACCTACTTGTCAGCAAATCCAGTTTTCCATGCTAGAACTAAACATATTGAGATAGATTTCCACTTTGTTCGTGAGAGAGTTGCAAACAAACTCTTAGACATTCGGTTTATTCACTCTCAAGACCAAGTTGCAGATGGGTTTACCAAAGCTCTTCCTACAAAAAGTTTTGAGGCTTTCAAGTATAATCTCAACTTGATGAAATTGTGATTAAGGGAGGGTGTTAAACACAATATGCGTGACATGATGGCGTGTTCAGCAAGGAGGATCTCTACCGAAGGAGGAGTAGTTAGACAGGATAGATATTCATGTATTCTTTATCTTGTTATCCTTGTATTCTTCCTTCCCAAGTTGTAATCTCTCCAACGACATGTACGCGTATTGGGCTCGCAACCCCTCTATTTAACACGCAGCACGTCGGCCTGGATCGGCAAGACGTTTACCGCAATCGCACAACATGCACAACCTATGAACGGTTGTTGGAAGAACTTCGTCAATACCATTCTTGATGCTAGTGGCTTCATCGGTTATGATGAGTCTAGGTGCTATCCCTCCCATTGCACTTAAGAAGGTCTCAAATAACCAAATGTATGACTCATCCTTCTCATTTGATAAGAACGCAGCAGCGAAAAATACACTTTGTAAGTGATGATTAACCCCAGTAAATGGTGCAAATATCATGTTGTACTGATTAGTGGTGTATGTAGAATCAAAGGATATGACATCACCAAAGTGACTATAGTTCTTCCTGCCCGTGGCATCCGCCCAAAACACACGCATTAGCTTCCCCTCATCATTCACATCAAAATCATAGAAAAGCTGAATTCACTTCCTGCTTTCTAGCTAATTGGGCCACAAACATTTGAGCATCTGCATCTCTGATTTTATACCTGAGTGCTTGGTAGTAATTCTGCAAGTCCCTCTTTGAGCAGCCAACATTCGGAATTCCGCCCTCGCTAACTTGCAGGAGCCTATATGCTTGAGAGGTTCCAATGCTTGCCTTATGACATGTGTATAAAGTATTCTTTGCCCTCTCACTAACTGTACGATTCGATCTGATCAAATGACGCTTATCAGGTGATACAAGACCATGAACGTGGTGCTCAACCCATGAGTCTATCTTGTAGGTGTTATCCCCACAAAGTCTAACAAAGATATGGGCATCACAACCGCATCGCGTATGTGTCTGCTTACGCCTCTTCTTCAAGGGGTCATCTATCTCCTTACTATCTTTTGACTTGAATTCTTCCCTATTACACATGAAACGCTTAGTCCGGACCACCTTATTATCAATCTTTTTCTGTTGTCCGATACGAACACCAAAACCTGATTCATGTGCATATGCCTTGTAGAATTTCTCTACTGCCTCGAGTCCTTCAAATGCCATACCCACTTTAAGCTTCAAGTGCTCATCACATTCAGGTGTAAAAGATGAAGACTGCAATGTCAAGAATAAACTAGAATAAGCACTTCATGCATAGTTTCAGTTGTTAGTGCAAACTGAACTTACAAAGAGGGGTACGTCAGTGTTCTTTTGGGGTGTACTAAGTCCTCCATGGCTCATATGCATTTGAACGTTATTGATTGGATCGATACTGCTGCACACAAGGCCACATGATTAGCCTTTCAACCTACACTCACACGTGTATACAAAAGGATTGAATTTATGTGTAGTTTTACCTGAAACTTTTGATGCCCTCCGTGTCGCTGATTGCAAATGACATCGTTGTACTTGCTAGTTGCTCATCGGTAGTTGCCGCTGCAGCAAAGTATTACCAGTTATAGGGGAGATAGGTCTACGTAGAGAAGTACATGCACAACAGACTAATGCATAGGGCGTTTGCCGATGGTTGTCAGGTTCATGTTAACGTGGGATCAGACAAGCATGTACAAGACTGGGACGGTACCTGCCTCTCCTGGGCGCCGGACGACGTCGGGATCGAGTCGACGGAAATCGGAGCACACGACGGCGGCGGCGGCGGCGCAAGACACGCAGAAGCAGTCGGGCTACTCTTGGGTAATAGGTTTTGGGGGTTTTCTGTGAAGTAAGATGGATGTTAGATTACAAAGCGGGCGTCTAAATGTAATTAGTCCCTAGGCTGCACGTGATGCTCGGGATTGAGATCGTGGGGTTGAAACGGAACGGCTACACGGATACACGAACTAGGTAGGATTCACCAAATATGTTGCCTACTACTGGTATACAAAATAGATTAGGTGGTGATCCAACGTCCTCATTTAAGTGTTGTTGTACCTACTGCTAAATTAACCTTGCATGGTGACATGATGATGTGTAGTTTACTTTGCTCGCTCTTTCGTACGTGTGTGAGATTACTGGTGATGGGATTGTGCTCGCTGGGATGGAGCTTGAGATTTCTAAGAACGGTTCTTCCTGCCGCCAGATAGGAGATTCTTCTGGGCAGCTGGCTGCACGGGGCCACTGGTCGTCTATGAATAGGCTGCTTTACAAGGAAAAGTTCTTACAGGGGATCTATGGGTTTGTGATTAGAGACTACAATTCCACTGTGTGCTAGCCTATAGAAATTCGGGGATTTCCTATTTTGCTTGCACTGCAATTCCATCTGTTGTGTGTCTTGCTTGCACTATCCAGTTTTCCTATTCTGTTGCTACATATTTGGCGGTGAGTTGTTATCGGTTTATTAGGTGTAGGGACAAAAGAAATTTGAAGGTGTGGATTTTATCTAATCTTGTTGTGCTTCCTGCTTTGCACTAATCAACATACTGGAGAAGATATAATTTTATTTGATTTGTGAGTCTTTTTACCCTCTCTTTCTCCCTCTCAGGTTACTAAGATTAGATGTTGATTGATCTGTTCTCTACCCATGAGGCAGTGGAGAAGAAAGACAACTCTAGGTATGTATCCACCATGCTCTCATCTCATGTAAGTGGCGACCTTTTCTTAGTCACAGTGAGTTTGAGGCTTTAACCTCTGTCCTTGCTAGCTGAAACTGGTTTCTTGTTGAATAATGCTCGCTCTGTTTTAGATGTGACAGCATACCTTTGTGTTATGTGGACATTTTAGAGGGAAATGCAGCCTTTGTATAGGTCCGCATCTTTAGATTTTGTAACAAAATATGTTTATAATTTATACAACTTTTTCTACTAAGAAAAAATGGTGCTAGCTACAAGCTGCTTGAAAAAATGTGTAGGATTTAGGGTCTTAGCAAAAAAAAAAAGTTCTTTGCTATGTTTAGGTGGCCACTGTGAAAATTGTAGGATTGTTGAATATTGTGTTGTTTCTCTTGTATTGATCTAACCCTCGTAGGCGTATATATAGAAGTACAATAGGGAGAGAGACTTGGAGTACAATGCAAGACATTGTTTAAACCTATCTTATCTCTAGTTACGCTTATCTCTACAAAATTATATTTCTAACATTCCCCCTCAGTCGTAGCGGGAGTGAAGCGGACGATTGCGACTGAATTTGAAGTCTTGCGCTTCTGTCTTCTTCTCCGCTGCACCATCATCAACTACGTCTCTGATAGCTGATGGGTCGGCACCTAGGGCGGTGACTGCGTCCCCTTCTGGTGCCTTTCCTGTCTTCTCCTCTATTCCCTCCCGCAGTCACAGCGGGAGTATCGTGGACGCATGCGGCGAGGCAGACGCTGTTGACAGGAGTTGTTGCCGATGAGTTGCTGCAGACGTAGCCGTTGATGTCGAGGTAGCCGATCATGGCAATGTAGCCGTGGTCGAGGTAGTCGTGGTCGATGTAGTCGTCGCGGATGATGAAGCCGCATAAAGCCGAAGGCGCAAAAAAAATACGCTATGACGGAGCTGCAGACATGGACGATGCACCTTGCGGATGTCAGAGGGTGCCGTCGGCAATGAGTCCACCGGTTTTGCCAAGACCGAAGGAAGCCCATCGAGCACACATCGGTTTTGCCAGAACCGTGTGGCCGTGTAGGGTCATCACTGTAGTCACGCCGTGCCGATGCAGTCGTGACGTCGTGGATGACGCGGTCGATGCCGTCGTCGTGACGCGGTCATTGCCGTCGTCGAGGTCACGTCTTGCAGAAAAGTCTGTCAGAGGACGCTAGGTGTCCATCTTGTGGACGAGGCGGCGGCAGTGTGTTGACGATGATGGTGATGAAGACTACGTTGATGAAGACCTTGGCGATGAAGTGTCGACGATGACGTTGCAGCGGCATGTCGACGATGATGCGTCGCTGGAAGGCGTCCCTCCGTGGCGACGAAGTGTCGATGTCGTGCCGTGCCAAAGAAGTATGTTGGCTCATAGCCCGGCGTAGTCGTACATGTTGATGTCGTTCGGCTCGGGTCATGGAATATTGATGCAGATCGCTCGGTGTAGATCGATGTGTCGGCTTGATGTAGACGGCATGACGGCGCATGAGTGGTCATCAGGTTCATGGAGTCAGGAGTCGGCTTGGTGGAGACCGCGTCCGTGCGCGTGCGTTGAAGTCGAAAACCTGCTGGCCCTCCCGGTGTCCGGCGCCGCAAGCCTGCTTGATGAAGATGTCGACGTGCGGCTACGTGCTGTGGTGGTCGGCCAGATCAGATCGCCATGACGATCGTTCCCACCAGTGCGCGGATCGCAGAGACCCGCATGGCGTTGCCTTTCGATCGTTGCAGAAGGCCGGTGGTTGAAGTCCAAGGCTCCATCCAATGCGCATACGCATGGGCGTCTTGGTGAGTTTCGCCATGCACGTATGCATGTGCACATGGCCGTGTTCCTTGCTGCTCCTTGCGTGCATGTAGTCGATGCGGATCGGGGCTCGGTGCAGAT
This sequence comes from Triticum timopheevii, assembly GCA_963921465.1. Classification (NCBI taxonomy): domain Eukaryota; kingdom Viridiplantae; phylum Streptophyta; class Magnoliopsida; order Poales; family Poaceae; genus Triticum; species Triticum timopheevii. The sequence continues at coordinate 17,239,685 of OY997271.1, forward strand.
GGTTCAATCGTTCGATGCAGCAGTACGTGAGGGCGATGTGTGCGTCATCCGCAGGAGGGAGTCCTTGCTGAGTTGACGAAGCCGGTCGATGGAGGCAGGAGCCCCGGCGGCGCGGGTCGACGTAGATGGGATCACACTTATGTCGCCGGCTGGTGTTGACGCGCTCGTATGCGTGGCCGGCTGCTGATGGCGCGTGGTGTGGATGTAGATCGCGCCGGGGAGGTGTCGGCCAGAGGCAGTCGCCTAGCCGAGGAAGATGCGCCTGGCGGTGGATCTAGTTGCACCGAAGAGTGTCTTCCTCTGTGGAAGGTAGCTATTGCAGCCACAAAAAACTCTAGACTACGGCATATTGGAGTAGAGGAGGCCCGCGACTAGGGTTAGCCCCGCTCCCCCAGCCGCCGCCGCCGCCGCCGGCTGCCCCCTCCCGCCTCCGTCGGCCGCCGCAGCGCTCTCCCCGCCTCCCTCTCCCCCCTCCCCCTCCCCCTCCCCCGCGCACCTGTCCGCCCGCTCGCCGACCCCCCCCCCCCCCCCCCCCCCCCCCGCGGGCGACGGGCGCCCCCCTGCCCCTTCTCCTTCGGCCTCCTTCCCGTCCTTCTCCATCCCCGCCGCCGCTGGCCGGAGCCGCCGGGCCCTGCCCGTGCGGCGCTGGCCGCGGCGGGCCGTCCCTTCCCCGCTCGCTCTTGGGGGCGCGGGGGCCTCCTGATGGCGGCAGTGCTGCTCGGCCTCTGCGGTGGGGTTCGGCGGCGGGAGTCCGGCGAGCTCCGTGGCTCTCGGTGCGGCGGCGCGGCCGTTGGCCGCGGGGCGGCGTGACAGTGCTGGTGGCCGGCGGCGCCCGCGCGGCCCAGATCTGGGCCCTTTCGGGCCCCATCTGGGCTAGGGCGGGCCGGCGACTCGGTGCGTGGCGGCGCTGCTCCCTGGTTGGTGGTGAAGTGGCGGTGGTCTGCGGGCGGTGGCGGCTTCGTCGGCCGACGAGCTGCAGCGTGACGACATGGGCTGTCCGGACCCTGTTGGGTTCGGCCGGGCCTCGGTGCCTGGCAGGCCCCTTGTCCGCGCGTCCGGTCGGCTCCGCGGTGGCGGTGGTGGTTGTCCCCTCACGTCGGTGATGTTGCGGATGCCCCCAAGGACACTCTCCCTTCTCCCATCCTCCAGGTCTCGTGTCAGTGACCTCAGGGAGACGACGGAGTTGATCCGGTGATCGTGGTGGCACATGTTGGTGGGCGGCGCGATGGGCGGTGCACTTTGATTCGTCTGGGGTGGTGGTGGGGGTTTGGGTTGGGAGAAATCTCTGGCGGCTTGTCCGGCCCCGACGCGGCGACGCCTGTGGGTGCCGTCGGACCTTCCTGAAGGGCGTCGGGTACACCCCTCCCCTCACTGCCCTCCTGCGTACCGGGGGAAACCCTAGGACTAGTCCGGGCAGCAGCGGCGTCGTCGTCGCCTCCTTCTTGAAGGTGTTGCTTGGTACGCAGCGCTTCGGGTGCTGGGAACGTGGTGGTACTTCTCCGGAGGGTGCAGCGGTCGCCGGTCATCTTCGTTTCGTCGATCTGCCGTTGTTGGCATTTATTTCTCTTCCTTTCTTCTTTGTTTTTCTTTGGGCTTATTTGTGCTGCGGCCCCAGCACCTATCGTTGAATGTATCGGTGGTTGCTTTGTAATACAAAGCGGGGGAACCCTTTTTCGTCGATCTAGTTGCACCGACCTGTACAATTTCTCACTAGATTTGAGGGTTTGTTGGCTAAAAGAAAGCAATCTGAGAAACTTTGGAAACTAAATTGATCTAATCTAAGGAATTGATCTATTCTGCGGAGTTGATAGACTCTTTGACGATCGAGTGCCGCGCCCCCGGGGAGAGAAGATTAATCTCCCCGGGGGCGGCGCGCTACGGAGGTGGTGGAAGGTTCTAGGATCGGCGTCGTGAGACTAACCGCTCTAATACCATGTGAAAATTGTAGGATTGTTGAATATTGTGTTGTTTCTCTTGTATTGATCTAACCCTTGTAGGGGTATATATAGAAGTACAATAGGGAGAGAGACTTGGAGTACAATGCAAGACATTGTTTAAACCTATCTTATCTCTAGTTACGCTTATCTCTACAAAATTATATTTCTAACAGCCACATCAGTGGTATGCACATTGTGGCTCTGGTAATTACATACAGTCACTTTCTTTTGCAAAATGTGCAGATAGTCTAATGTACACACTGGATTTTATCAATTGGCTAATTCATGATTTCACATTACTAGGCTTCTTGATTTCAGTACGCAAGATTGTACCAACGAAAAGAGTCTACTTTGAATTACTTTACTTGTTATAATAAATGTATGTAGTAAGACGAGATTTCTGTCACTCTTTGGGTTGTAAGCATTATGTGCAAGTTGGGTGTTCAGTCTACTGCTTGATGCTCCATATTGCATCACACTGCCTCGAGCAAAAGGACTAAAATTTATTTTGGGTTCATCAAGAAGGATTGCTGATGAAGCCATTGTTTTAGAGTTGGTAATCATGTGGCACTAGATATGATGGAGGCACTAATTAACTTAGTGCTACTATGAACATTCTTATACGAGATTTTGGATATTAGAGTTAAAAAGGTACGCATTCTTCCAAAATTGCAAAAAGTGAAGCAAGTGTAGAGTGAAAAAATAGCAGCCAGAGAGGTTGACAACCAAAGTTCTTGGTATGATTCAGGCTTGGCTATAAGAAAAGTAGTGCTAGGTCCTCGCCGTTCGTTCTTACTCTATTTTCTCGAGTCTTTGGTTTCTCTTTATTCACTTTTTGCTTTCTATTTTCATTATCACTATTCATTTGGTATCTTGGTTTCTCTTTGTTTAGTCTCCACCCTCTTTCTTCGGTACCTATATTTTTTCATTTGCATGTCTAAGTTAAGAATGAGAGGCTAGATAAACAAACAGGAAAAATGCTCAGTTCGTTCAGGCCTCAGGGATGCATTCCATCATCAGTCCATCAACAAGTTCAACTCCGACAATGGTTCACCGATAATGTGGGCCGGTGCACCACGTCAGCAACGTCGACGGCCTGACAGGCCATTTTCCAACTGGGCCTATTGTAAATGACAAGACCATGTTGATGTAATCAGTAATGTTGCTCCTGGTATAGTTATTTAGTGAGGTTATAAGTTTCTCCTTTTGGAGTTTACTTCTACGAGTGCTCACTCCCTGCATCTTGTTCTGTTTTTTGTTCTATTTTCCAGAAAATGAAGAAGTACTTTGCCGTTCCACTAATCTCGGCAAAAGAGTAGATTATGGTGCCCCTCGTGCTATAGTGGAATTGAATCACAAAAAATTCTACAAATTCATCAAACAATGAAGGAGGTTAGTTTTTACATGAGCGGCAACGGCGGCCACCGTGGTCTTGCTGGAGCCTCGCTTGCAGTCGAAAGTCATCAGCTTCAGGGAGTGCAGGCACAGCCAGAATAGACGCCACTTTCGGCGGGGAGCAACAGCAGCAACTGCGGAGGATTGGCTCGCCGATACGAGAAATGGCGGCGCCATACCTCCTTCCGCAGCTCCAGCTCCGAGCTGCTGGTCCGCCGAGATGCAGATGGAGCCGACGAGCCGTTGCGCCTCCAAGCTACTAGGCCACAGAGATGCAGATGTAGTCGCAGCGCCTCCGAGCTGCAGCGAGAGCTGCTCCGCCGCCAAGCTGCAGCATGAGCTGCCGTGAAGATGGAGCCGTGCTTTCTCTCTAGTGCGAGTACAGTGGGGAGAGGGGAACGAATCCAATGAACTGGTCGATGGAACCAAGACCAACAGTCAACCACGTGGTGATCTCTATGCTATATGCGCCACGCGTGTGTATAGGTGTTCAGAATGTGTGGTTCTCTGTCACAGTGGCACAATTGTAATCTTATCTTGGTGCTAATTTGTAGCACTTGTATGATCGGTACTGTTTTGTCTGATATATTCCAACGACTATTCTTAGAATATAAGAGCCGCCTGCGGACGCGCTGCTCGTCCGCGGACAGTGATTAGCCAGCAAAAAGAATGTATTGATGACCATATACCTCATTTGTAAATCATCAAATCCATACAACTACATGCAACTAAACTACTCTAAATTTTCGCCGACGACGGTCCTTATTGTTCCCTTCGTGTCCATGTCTAGCAGCTAGCTGCGCCCCTCGTAATGGAAGTGCGGTCGCCGGGGAGGAAGAGTAGGACATGGGATACGCGGGGCTTGGGGCGCCTACTCTTCCTCGTCGGAGTCTGGTTCGTATATGTGAGATCGGTGATGGATAGACACGTCCACCATGACGCGGTTGCGGCGCCAGGGGTCGCCGGACACCCATTGCGGCGCCGGAGAATGCGACTCTGCCTGTTATGTGACTGTTGGAGATATTCAAATACCCATAAGATGTGATGTTTTTAGAATATGGATGAGCATATGAGTGCATAAGAAATATTGACCCTGTACTTTGGCAACCTATAAGATTGTTTATCATGAAGCTACTTGAACTTTCTTATGCTTTAGGCCAACTGTTGTACTCGTCCAACATAGTGAAAGTAACGCTCGATCTATTCTTTTACTGTCTTGGCTTAAAGAATTGATAACACTTCCATTTCTTATCAATTATTTTGAAATCTTTGTATACCATGTGCTTCAATGTTGATTTAATTATGTTAAAATAAGAAAACATTGCTCTGTCATGACTGACTCCATCCTGCACTGAATGGTTGCAAAAGAAACTTTACTTTGTGTTGCTAAAAATTCAGGAGCATGTGAATTTTCCATACCAACTTGATTAGAAATTAACATCTCTGATGATATTTAGTACTGTCAGCCACTGGTATGTTTGCCCCAATTAATAATTGTTTGATGAGACCAGCAACTCTATGTGAGTGGGTGCTTCTTTTTAAGCAGTCCAAGTTTTATAGCTGAGCTCACTATGCTTAAAGAGTGCTGTGCTAGATAACCTGTGAGTGCTATGGGTTTTGCAGGAAGCAAGTCACTAGAATGGTTTTGTTTACTGTCAAATTCTTGCTTCATTTTTTGGTTTTGTATGCCAAGATTGATGTTTCTCTTAGTGTTTAGGTTCGCATGTTCCTGCATGGATTTTCTCATGTGGGGTTGAAGCTACATTTGCTTGGTCAGTCAATAATCACATGTTTCACTCTGAAGTCATATTGCATATGTAGTGCTCTTCTGTACTTCCACGAATTGTTGCACACATATTCTTGTAGAAGGAATTACATGAAGTTACATGAAAAAGTCTCGCACTTAGTCTCCTGAATCACATGAAGTTACATGAAAAGCACAAGGCTGAAGTTACAGAGCAGTAGAAGAATCCTGTATTTTCTTTTCACTTTTCTTCATCTTCCACGACTCATCTTTTTCTCTTTGCATGCTAATTATCGGAAAGCCAGTAGATAGTAGTGTTGGCCTGCGAATCATCACATCAATCCTCTGATAAATGATCATGCATAGTTTCATTTTAGATTACTTTTCAACTTAGTACAACATTTTGCTTAAACCTTTTTGTTCTCTGAAACTTCAGAATAATAGTTGACATTTTCACCATAAATCTGTGTATTGCAGCATTTTTATAGATACTCTCTGTAAATAAAATGTTTTTTCTTTATATAACTCTGTTACAACATTGAACTAAATCCTGAATTCCTGATCCTTCCTTGTGTAGCCTTATCTCAGACATACGCAACTGAAAATAAAGGTATGCACAGAGGAAAGGTGTAGACTCGGTTGCTGGGCATGAACTCCGGCATAGACTACTTTAGTTTTCTTCCAGTAAAGGAGATGTTGGAAGAGGTGTTCTTATAACTTCTTCTCTTATTAGGGAATATATGCACAACCATTAGAGTAGCAATTTTAGTTGTCAAATTGTAGTATTAAATTATACGTGTCAGGATTAGCATAGTGAAAACTGCTATGGCTCCTATATGACCGACTCAGTTGGTTTGTGTGTTAACCTGTTACAAATCCGACATTCATATTTTACTTATCTGAAAATTGCTATGGATCCTATGCTCCGCACTCTTCTTTTGCTTCCTGCCATTATTTACTGATAATTGTTCTCACTATCTATATTTAAACCTTCTCAGTGTAAGAGTGACAAGACACTCTCCAATCCTTTCAGTTAATTCCTTTTTCTCACCAGTATTTTCAGGTCAATTACACTGAAAGCAAACTAAAAGATTACATTGACCCAGATTATGATACGCGGTCAGGCTTGCAAACAATGATCTACACACCAATTATTGCACCATGCTAGGAACTGACAAGAGAGACACCATGACAACCAGCTGATCTGAGTCCCGCCGCCTTGCAAAAATACATGAAGGAGACATCTGTGCCTTTCGTTTCAAGGTTACCACAAAGCAGCGACTGGCTCTCATCGTGCATTGCCTTTAGATGAACCATCGACAGCAAAGGAAGTCATATCAAAATATCATCTAGCATTCTAAGGACTACTAATCAAGCTCTGTAATAGGACTACCTTCCTCTGTTTTTCGACGATGCTATCTGTTGCTTTTGAACAGCTATCACCTATGCTTTTACCTATATAACCTATGTTGTTGTTCCTCATCGATCTATTAATATGCATAATGCCACTCTTATCTATAATTATCTGTTTTTACTACTTTCTCTGTTTCAAACATCGGGTACTCACCAGCAAAAACAAATTTGCTAAGCAAGGAAGAGGCATGCCCTACCTGGAAACTTCCACCTTCCACTCAAGGGATATAGCACTATCATTTAGCAAAGTGTTCCAGGAGAAATAGTAATCATGAACAGAAACAGTAACCAGCAGTAAGTACTCATTATTTCAATCTGTGACTGTGTTTTCCTATTACCACTCTTACAATACTTGGCTTGCTGTTGACCTTTGCGCCATTGGCGCAACGGGTCATCTAGTTTAATATAAAGAGAGAGTGATGGCAAGAAAGAGGGTGTCTGAGATAGGTGGACTATAGTCTACTCCCTCTAGCACGAACTCACGCAGCTATGTTGCTTACTTTGCTCATTTGCAAGAGCATCCCGTACGTACCTTTTATTTATTTTCCATTTAGTTGTGCTTGTGTCATGTCCTATACTTCTATATTTTGATTAAATTTTTATGGTTTAATGTTTGACTACACATGTGATCACTAGTGCAGAAAACGCTAGTGGTGGTGTGGCAAAAAGTGCCTTGGTGGCATGGTGACCCCACGCCCATATGGTGCTTAGTAGTGGAGTGTGGGCCCCATGCAACCAGTAATATAGGGTGCCAAGTGTCAGAATGTCACAACTATAATTCCTAAACTAGCGGCGTTTCATATTATATGCACACCATCAACGTGTTTTGCAGCCAAAAAATTACAACAAATTGGCAGCGCATCAGTGGCACATATGAAATATAAAATAGACCAACAATCAGTTTGACAATGGCCAAACATATATAGAACAATCAGTTTAACAATGGCCAAACATATATAAAACAACCATTTAACCAACAACCTCACAACTTCAAGAACACTAGCCATCGTCAACACAAACAAACTATGTTGTTTAACTAAGACACAAGTATCACACACCGGCGCCCAGCCACATATGTACACCAACAATATTGGTCTCCGCCACATGTACGAAGCTTACTTTTAAATCATGTCAATGACAATCATCATGCTCAAGTTGAGGCATGCGGTGTTCCTGATAGTGACTAGAACGGTTTGTCCAATCTAGGGACTCTTCCCAGTGAGGAACCCCTTCCACCCCTACGTGTTGAAGATGAGGCGGCCGTCCATGTCATCCTTGTATGCGCAGGTGCTGACGACACCCCTTGTTCCAAGGCAGACTCCAACAAGGCCTTCTTCATCACCCGCTACGCCACTACTTAAGGTACCTTCTTAGGCAATTTCTAAAAAGCCAACAGAGCAACTATGTCAAGTAGTCAGTCTCACATGATGGACACAAAAAGGAATTGATAAATGAGTTTAGAAAAACATACCATGACATGTATGACAAGGTTGGTCCTTGTCAAACGGGTCATAAATGGCATCCTAACGTAGTCCTGACAAGGCGGTAGGACATCAAAGAGGTGGTCAGTCTCATATTCGTTCATCCTGATTCTTTGGGCGAAGACGGTGTCATCAAGTGGGTTGTCCTCGTCATCACCGAGAACGAAAATAGACATCCTAGTCCTTCCTCCTCTTAAGGAGAAACATGTCATTTCACCCCCTAGTGAGACCACTGTGGGTGACAAAAAGGTCCCATCCTTCTCCTCCCAGACGGGTCATTGTCTGACCTTTCTCCAATTCAACATTGTACGGTCGCCAGAACCCTCGAAGAGCATATATAGTCTCCTGTAGGTTCATTAAACAGCAACCTTAGGTTGCACGTGCAACAAAAACAAAAGAAACACACAATACATTAATTATAAGAGCATTGAAATCAAAAGAAAAAATCTTAATCATGTGTGGAAAAGAATAGTTTGTTACCACTGAACGTAAGAAACCCTCAATAAGATGGACATCAAACAATGAGCCCGTTGTAAGGCTCCATGCGCACTTTGACATGCAAACATGGCATGCCATCCCGTTACAAAAAAAGTACAATGGCTAAATATTGATCAAAAGAAATAATAGACTACACCTTCGTATTCACAAATTCATAACACATAAACACATCATACATTCCAGTTTGCATACATTTCATACATTCTATACGCCATACACCATCAAAATGCATCAAAAATTATAAGTCACACTAAGCATTCGCATTCAAGAACACAATTACTACCAATTGGGGGCAAATAATAAGCACTCATGCATACCACTATATATTATGCACTCTAGAACTAAGTTTACAAAATTATCAATCCACACAAGGCATATCGATTGGATTACTAATACTTAAAATTTTCATTCCTAGCTACAACATATATTGGGCGCGGCCGGCCACGACGTGAGGATTCTACACTAAGCATATCATCCATGGATTCTACAAATTCGCATATCATCCAATGTATATAAATCAATCTACACTAAGCATATCATCCATGGATTCTACAAATTCGCATATCATCCAATGTATATAAATCAATCTACACTAAGCATATAATCCATGCATTTTACAAAATTTAATTCCTAGCTACACTAAGGAAACTAATTGGGCGTGACCACAGATGAGGGAGGCGTGAGGGGAAGTAGGGTTGGGATCGAACCTGTCGTGGCGCCTCGCTTCGGTGGTGGCGACGAGCAGCGAGGTCCGACAGTGGCAGCGGTTGCACGAGTGTCTTATATTTGAGATATTTACATTTCTTGAGGTCAGGCGTGTCCTCGATGGAGCCTTCTTGCACTAAGCATTCTCGCCTTTTCTTACGAAATTACTCATATTATGTCGTAGTGTCTGCCAACAAGTTGTTGAGACTTACGCAAAAGAGAAAAATTTGGACAGAGGGACTGAAATATACTCTAGTATGAACTCACGCAGCATTGTTGCACAATCTACTTATTTGCAAAAGTATCATATGTTTTTTTCTTGTTTCATTCATCTTTTAACAATGTTTGTGTCACCGAGTGATGCTTTGCTATTTTGTTTGAATTTCCACACTTTTAATGATTTTTATGAAACTATACTGAAAGGCATCTCCAACGAGGACCCTCAAACCACCCGCAGCTGTCTGGACGTGTTGTGCCATCCAACTCGGGCCTGTATTGGTACGCTTGGAGGTCCGGACGCACTTCTTCCCGCAAACCAAAGACAAACTAGGAGGGCTTTACGGACGTACGGACCGTTGCCAAGCCCGCGTCAAAACCCCCCACACTCGCCCGTGCGCGCTTCTGCCCGGCGCCAACTGCCGCATTCATGCCGCTGTAGAGGCAGAGCAGCCGCTCCGCATTGACGCCGACGCAGAACGGACGGGGCCTCTACCGGTCAGCAACATACAACACACAAATTCTGTAGATTCAGAAACTACAACAGGGGTAGCGCCAGATGCTACACCGATGCAGATGGTGGCAGAGATGAACTGGCCAGTTTGCCAGGTGGTGTGCGACGACCTCAACTCCTCTTGTACTGCCGGCCATGGCGTGCTGCTCCAGTCGCTGTCGTCAGTCGGCAATCACCGCCGTTGTTGTCATAAAGTTGACTTTGACAGTCGCCATGGTCCCATGGACATTGCCACATACCTTGCTCAGGCAGTAGCCACGGCCACGGAACCCGCTCACAACCGCCACCGAAGTTGGCTCGGAGCCCACGCTCTCTGCCGGCCCAGTCAAGACCGCGGCCTGCCTGCTCGTCGACGACTCAACCCGCCAAGGGAAAGGGCGGGGACCTTCGCGAGCAGGTGGTGAAGACCATTAATGGGGATATTTCATGGTGAGAAACGCAGCCGTTGGATTGGTATCAACGACTATGTCATTGACAGCTAGAGGAAGAGAGATTTGTTTGTAGCTGACACCTCTACACCATCGGTATTTGGTTCATGGTTTGCCAAAATAGCCTCCGTTCCGGTCGAGAATGTAAGGTGTAGCGGTTTTCGTGCAAGTCAACCTAGTGTATGTATGTTTGACCAAGATTTTGATATATTTTCCTTAAAATTTGGTGGGACATGCACATGTTTGACTTTTCCGAAAATTTTGGAACATAACGGAAGGAGTAGTTTGGAAATTGAGTGGTTCATTTTTAAATTATAAATTAAAATTGGCTCAGGAAATAATAATAAATAATCAGACAAATAGGGAGGGAAAGGGAAGGGTTCCGTTGTGGGCAGGATGCTGGTATTTAGGTGGCGTGCCTGTAGCTTTATTAAGCCAAGTGGAAGAGCAACTTTCCCCACGGTCTCACCTACCCTAGCCACCCTACAGCGGAGGCGGCGACGATGGGCGGCGGTGGCGGTGGAGCTGCGGACGATGGCGGAGAAGCTCGGGCCTCCTCACCCAAGCCCAAGCGAGCGCGCACCGGAGCCGGAATGCCAGGCGCGGGACAGTTGCTCGCGATCGCGGGAAGCAGTGCGGCGGTCCACTGCCCCAAGCCCGGAGACCAAGAAGAGGTCAACCCCTCGCTGCTTGCTGATGCCGGCGTGGTTGGACTCTCTTTCCGGCAACTCCTCTCGCAATACAGCAGGCCTTTGACGCCAGCGGCGGAGACGGCGGGGCGCTGGATTTCCCGGCGATCCTCGCGAGTCGCCTATCAGATCTGACAGATGACCTTCTTCTGCTCATCTCCCCCCAACCAGACTTGGGTTCTTTGTCAGTGGTGCGCACTGCTGCCCTCTCGCAGTGATTGAACAATCTCTGGCGCTCTGCTCGTGTCGTCAATATCAATCAATACGATTTCCGAGCTGTTGGGGAGGCGTGGAATCCTCTCCAGCGTCGACTGTTTATGCAGTTCGCGTCCTCCTTGCTTGATCAGTCAGGGGGCATTATTGACTCCTTTCGCCTCAACATGTCCGGTGGCAACTCCACCTTCCATAACATTCTTCACCGTGGGCTGCAACGTCGCCCCCTGTTCATCGATATCTCCTCAGATTTCCTGAAGCCCGTGTTCAAGCTGGGTTCTGGCAGTCACACCTCCAGACTCACCACCATCCGCTTGTTCGGCCTTCACCAGTAGAAAAAGGGCCTAATGTGAAGCACATTAGTCCCGGTTTGTAACTGGACCGGCACTAATGTGACCATTAGTGCCGGCTCCAACGGCTAGGAGGGCGGCGCTCATTAGTACCGGTTCGTGGCTAACCTGTAGTATCAGTTCGTGCCATGAACCGGTACTAAAGAGGTGGTGGCAGGCTGGTGTCAGGCCGCGGCCCCACCAGCACCTCTAGTAACGGTTCCTGCCACGAACCGGGACTAGAAGTTCACCTTTAATCCCGGTTCGTCTAACAAACCGGTACTAAAGGTCTTCCTATATAAACCCCTTCGTCCAGCCCGAGCGCTCTGTTCTTCCCCTTTCCTCTCCTCTATTTTTTTCCTCGTCCCCTCGATCTCACACTCCATTTTTGCCAAAATTTGTGAAGATTTGAAGGCACCCCATCCATCCAAGTGATCACAAAGGTTAGCAACTTTGTCCTTTCATCTCTCATTGCTAGATTAGCTCTTGCAATGCTATATAAGTATAGTGATTTGTGGGTTTTATTTTGAGAGGAATTATAGGTGGTAGTATTTGATTTATATGCAATTTTAGGTTAAAATAACTCTTAGTTTGCACATGTAGGTGTGGTTTACTTAGTGCCTTCCCGTCTCCGTCCTAACCACCATCGATCGCCCGCACCGTCCCGTCGCCGGCTCCATGTTGTGGTGAGCCTCTTGTTCATATATTTTTAATATAAGAAAAAAATCATGTTTGTGTGATTTAGATATATAGTTACTTGTATAATTATCTTACCCGTACGCTGTCTTTTATACATAGTGCCATAGTTTTGATATCCGATGTGGTATATTCCATTTTATAACTATTTGTTGCATTTCGTGTTTATGACAAATTATGCCCATCAAGTTGACATAGATATTTTTATCTAGGAGGTATGTGAACCGGAAATTCCAACCGACCCTATTGTCGAGAGGTTAAATTTAGTTGAAAAAGAAAATGAGTATCTGAAAGAAAAATTGAAAAGAATTGACGGGGAGAAGATGGAATTGGAGTTGCATGTTGACGATGTCGTCGATGATCACAAGATCGGGATGGAGAAAATGCGCTTGAAGATTAGAAAGATTAGAAAATATGCCACCGATAGTGAGGCTTGGTATCATTATGCTGTCGGATCAATTGTTACCTTAGTTGCGATCTTGGTCGCATTTGTTGTTGCATTTAAATGCTTTAGCTAGAGAGTTATTTGTATGTTATTTTATGAGAATAAGTGTTGTATGAAATTTATGTATGAACTTGTATTAATTTGGTCTTTTCGGTGCTGTGTAAATGAAGATGAGCCGGCAATGGCGTGCATACTTTTCTGCTTGTGGCTGAGGCAAACAAGCGGGCGGATGGTTTTATGCTTTGTCCATATGCTAGCTGTAAGAATGATCTGAATTATTCTAAGTCAAGAACCATTCACGTCCACCTGTTTGATTCTAGTTTCATGCCCCACTATAATATTTGGACCAAGGATGGAGAAAGAGGGGTTATGATGGAAGACAATGAAGAAGAGGACGACGACAACTATCCTGGCCATGGGTTCCCTGAATACGATGGTACAACAATGGGGGAAGAAGTTGAGCCGGCAATGCGGGAAGAAGCTGAAGAAGAGGCATCAGATGAGCCCGCTGATGATCTAGGTTGGGCCATTGCCGATGCAAAGAGAAACTGCGTAGGTGAAAAGGGAAAGAAGAAGTTGCAGCGCATGTTAGAGGATCACAAGAAATTGTTGTACCTGAATTGCGAAGCTGTCAAGAAAAAGCTGAGCACCACACTTAAATTGCTGCAATGGAAGGAAGAGAATGGTGTATCTGACAAGGGATTTAGAAAGTTGTTGATAATGTTAAAGAAGATGCTTCCAAAGGACAACGAATTGCCCGAGAGTATGTACGAAGCAAAGAAGGTTGTCTGCCCTCTAGGATTAGAGGTGAACAAGATACATGCATGCCCTAATGACTGCATCATCTACCGCGACGAGTACGAGGATTTGAACGTGTGCCCGGTATGCAGGGCATTGCGCTATAAGATCAGCCACGATGACCCTGGAGATGTCGAGGGCGAGCACCCCAGGAATAAGATTCCTACCAAGGTGATGTGGTATGCTCCTATAATACCACAGTTGAAACGTTTGTTCCAAAACAAAAAGCATGCCAAGTCAATGCGATGGCACAGAGAAGACCGTAAGAAAGACGGGAAGTTGAGAGTACCCGCTGACGGGTCGCAATGGAGAAAAATCGAGAGAAAGTACTGGGAGGACTTTCCAGGTGACGCAAGGAACGTATGGTTTGGTCTAAGCGCAGATGGCATTGATCCTCTTGGGGAGCAGAGCAGCAACCATAGCACCTAGACTGTGACTCTATGTATGTATAACCTTCCTCCTTGATTGTGCATGAAGCGGAAGTTCATTATGATGCCAGTGCTCATCTAAGGCCCTAAGCAACCCGGTAACGACATTTATGTGTACCTAAGGCCATTAGTTGAAGAACTCTTACAGCCGTGGAATGAAAAAGGTGTACGTGCGTGGGATGAGCACAAACATGAAGAATTTGACCTACATGCATTGTTGTTTGTGACCATCAATGATTGGCTTGCTCTCAGTAACCTTTCAGGACAGACAAACAAGGGATACCGCACATGCACGCACTATTTGGATGATACCGACAATATATATTTGGATAATTGTAAGAAGAATGTGTACCTGGGACATCGTCGGTTTCTTTCGAGCAGTCATCCCGTAAAAAGGAAAGGCAAGCATTTCAAAGGTGAGGCAGATCACCGGACGAAGCCTCGCCATCGTACCGGTGATGATCTACATGATATGGTCAAGGATTTGAAGGTAATCTTTGGAAAGGGTCCTGATAGACAATCTGTTCTGAATGATGCTGACGGACGCGCACCCATGTGGAAGAAGAAATCTATATTTTGGGAACTGTCCTATTGGAAAGACCTAGAGGTCCGCTCTGCAATCGACGTGATGGACGTGACGAAGAATCTTTGCGTGACCCTTCTTGGCTTCTTGGGCGTGTATGGGAAAACAAAAGATACACCGGAGGCACGGGAGGACCAGCAACGTATGCACGGAAAGGACGGTATACATCAGGGTCATGCCAGCTATGCTCTTACCACAAAAGAGAAGGAAATCTTCTTTGAATGCCTGCTCAGTATGAAGGTACCATCTGGCTTCTCGTCGAATATAAATGGAATAATAAATATGGCAGAGAAAAAGTTTTAGAACCTAAAGTCTCATGACTGCCACGTGATTATGATGCAGCTACTTCCGGTTGCATTGACGGGGCTTCTACCGAAAAATGTTTGATTAGCCATTGTGAAGCTGTGTGCATTCCTCAATGTAATCTCTCAGAAGGTAATCAATCCAGGAATCATACCAAGGTTGGAGAATGATTTGGTGTAATGTCTTGTTGGTTTCGAGTTGGTGTTCCCATCATCCTTCTTCAACATCAAGATGCACGTCCTAGTTCACCTATGCGAAGAGATTGTCATTTTGGGTCCTGTATTTCTACACAATATGTTCCCCTTTTAGAGGTTCATGGGAGTCTTAAAGAAATATGTTCATAACCATGCTAGGCCAGAAGGAAGCATCTCCAAGGGCCATGAAAATGAGGAGGTCATTGAGTTTTGTGTTGACTTTATTCCTAACCTTAAGCCGATTGGTATTCCTGAATCATGACATAAGGGCAGACTCGGTGGAAATGGCACACTAGGACCGGATCAAATAATATCTATGGACGGGCATTCTCTCACTAAAGCACACTACACAGTTACACAAAATTCCGCCTTGGTGGCTCAGTATATGGAGGAACACAAGAATATTCTAAGCTCCAAATACCCGGAGCAGTCTGAAGACTAGATTACACGTGAACAAACAAGGACTTTTGTTTGTTGATTGCAGACACGTGCCATGCATGACGCTGCTATTGAAGATGACATGTACTTGCTGTCCCACTTACCATCTTCGAATATAATGACTTTCAAAAGGTACGAGATAAATGGGAATAAATTTACACGATCACCCAAGATAAAAAGAGCACCAACCAAAACAGTGGCGTCCGCTTTGATGCAGCAACCAGTAGGGGAAAGGACAAATATTATGGTTACATAGAGGAGATATGGGAACTTGACTATGGACGTGATTTGAAGGTCCCTTTGTTTCGGCGCAAATGGGTCAATGTGACAGGAGGCGGCGTAAAGGAAGACCCGCAGTACGGAATGACAACAGTAGATCTCAACAATCTTGTGTTCGCAGACGGACCATTCGTCCTAGCCAATGATGTGACGCAGGTTTTCTATGTGAATGACATGTCTACCAAGCCGAGAAAAAGAAAAGATAAAAAAGCGAATACATCATACGATGAGCCAAAATGCCACATAGTTCTTTTAGGGAAAAGAAACATCGTGGGAGTGGATAACAAGACAGACATGTTAGAAGATTATGAAAAGTTTCATCAAATTGCTTCCTTCACAGTGAATATTGACCCGAGCATCCAGCTAAATGATGAAGATTGTCCATGGTTACAGCGAAAAGGGACACACGCGAAGAAAAAGTTTCACATCCAAAGACAGTAGGGAATCTTTGTAATAGTTAGGGTGCTTATGTGTTTTGCATTTGAAACGTGTACTTTTGTGCTTCGGACAAACGTGTACATTTCTGACTTCATTTGCTAATTTCCAGCTCATTTACTAATTTTTTTGAGCTAAATGACCATGAAATTGAAAAGCACTACAAATGAATTCTGAAAAGGTTGAAAGTTGGCATGGTATCAACATTTCACCCACATAGCATGTGCAAAAAAGTTGAGAGGGTTACAGCAAAGGTTGGATGCACTTCGTGTACAAAATGGACAATCTATTTCGAAGTATCAGGGTTTCGGACGAAAACTCATCTGTTACAAAGGCAATTCATTTTGTTTAACTTATTACAACTCCAGATTTTTATGTGTTCAGTATGCGCCATTCAAAGCCACGCCATGAACTTTCAACCCTTTTTGATATCATTTGCTATTTTTCATGCATTTAGTGAATTTTTTTGAGCTAAATGACCCTGAAATTGAAAAGCACTACAAATGAACTCTGAAAAGTTTGAAAGTTGGCATGGTATCATCATTTCACACACATATCATGTGCAAAAAAGTAGAGAGGGTTACGGCAAACTAGATGCACCTCATGTACAAAATGAACAATCTCTTTCGAAGTATCAGGGTTTCGGACGAAAACTCATCTATTACAAAGGCAATTCATTTTTTTAACTTATTACAACTCCAGACTTTTGTGCATTCAGTATGCACCATTCAAAGCCACATCATCAACTTTCAACCCTTTTCGACATCATTTGCTATTTTTCATGCATTTACTGATTTTTCGAGCTAAATGACCCTGTAATTGAAAAGCACTACAAATGAACTCTGAAAAGGTTGAAAGTTAGCATGGTATCATCATTTCACCCACATAGCATGTGCAAAAAAGTAGAGAGGGTTGCGGCAAAAACTGGATCCACTTCGTGTACAAATGGATAATCTCTTCCGAAGTATCAGGGTTTCGGACGAAAACTCATCTGTTACAAAGGCATTTCATTTTTAAAATAACCTAAGTATTACCAAATTGAATATAATGATAAAACACACTAATATTAAACATAAGAAAAAAGAATGAGTAAAAAATCTACTTTAAAGTAAACTTATTCCCAAACTAGTGATTCACACAAATTTCAAATAATTCAAATTTAAACTACTCAAATTTGAAAACTACTGACACTAACAGAAAGTTTGTAATTTTTGGTACCAAAAGCAAAAATATTCACAAAGAAATTCTAAATACAACAAAAAACAACTCAGAAATAAATAAAAGAAAATAAATAAAGCAGAAAAGAAAAAAAGAAAAGAAAAGAAAATAAAAAAGCCCACCTACTGGGCCACATCGGCCTGCATACGACTAGAAATCCAACCTGTAATTGGGCCAGGATGCAGGCCCACTGGCCCAGTAGGCCCAACAGGGCAGCACAGATTGTTTAGGCCACAAGGGCCTACTTAGAGAGGAGCTCGAGAGAGCTACTGATACGTCTCCAACGTATCTATAATTTTTTATTGTTCCATGCTATTATATTACCCCTTTTGGATGTTTATGGGCCTTATTTTACACATTTATATCATTTCCGGGACTAACCTACTAACCGGAGGCCCAGCACATATTGTTGTTTTATTGCCTGTTTCAGTATTTCGAGGAAAAGGAATATCAAACGGAGTCCAAACGGAATGAAACCTTCGGTAGCGTGATTTTTTGGAAGAATATGATCCTGGAGACTTGGAGTACACGTCAGAAGATCCTCGAGGAGGCCACAGATAGGAGGTCGCGCCCCCCTTACAGGGTGGTGGCCCCCTGTCTCGTGGGCCCCTCGAGCACCTCCTGACCGACTTCTTTCACCTATATAAGCCTACGTATCCTAAAACCATCGAAAATCAAGATAGATCGGGAGTTCCGCCGCCGCAAGCCTCTGTAGCCACCAAAAACCTCTCGGGAGCCCGTTCCGGCACCCTGCTGGATGGGGGAATCCATCACCGGTGGCCATCTTCATCATCTCGGCGCTCTCCATGACGAGGAGGGAGTAGTTCACCCTCGGGGCTGAGGGTATGTACCAGTAGCTATGTGTTTGATCTCTCTCTCTCGTGTTCTCTCTCGTGTTCCCTCTATGGCATGATCTTGATGTTTCTCCCCCTCTACTCTCTTGTGATGAATTGAGTTTCCCCTTTGAAGTTATCTTATCGGATTGAGTCTTTTATGAGAACACTTGATGTATGTCTTGCCGTGTTTATCTGTGGTGACAATGGGATATCATGTGCCACTTGATGTATGTTTTGGTGACCAACTTGCGGGTTCCGCCCATGAACCTATGCATAGGGGTTGGCACACGTTCTTGACTCTCCGGTAGAAACTTTGGGGCACTCTTTGAGGTAATCTGTGTTGGTTGGATGAATCTGAGATTGTGTGATGCATATCGTATAATCATGCCCACGGATACTTGAGGTGACAATGGAGTATCTAGGTGACATTAGGGTTTTGGTTGATTTGTGTCTTAAGGTGTTATTCTAGTACGAATTCTTTTGTAGATCGATCCGAAATAATAACTTTGAGGTGGTTTCATACCCTACCATTATCTCTACGTTTGTTCTCCGCTATTAGTGTCTTTGGAGTGACTCTTTGTTGCATGTTGAGGGATTGTTATATGATCTATCTATGTTATTATTGTTGAGAGAACTTGCACTAGTGAAAGTATGAACCCTAGGCCTTGTTTCCTATCATTGCAATACCGTTTGTGCTCACTTTTACCATTAGTTACCTTGCTGTTTTTATAATTTCAGATTACAAAATCCTTTTTCTACCATCCATATTGCACTTGTATCACCATCTGTTCGCCGAACTAGTGCACCTATACAATTTGCCATTGTATTGGGTGTGTTGGGGACACAAGAGACTCTTTCTTATTTGGTTGCAGGGTTGTTTGAGAGAGACCATCTTCATCCTACGCCTCCCACGGATTGATAAACCTTAGGTCATCCACTTGAGGAAAATTTGCTACTGTCCTACAAACCTGTGCACTTGCAGGCCCAACAACGTCTACAAAAAGAAGGTTGTGTAGTAGACATCAAGCTCTTTTCTGGCGCCGTTGCCGGGGAGGCTAGGTAAGCGGCACTCACTCACATCCCGTCAACTAAGCTCTTTTCTGGCGCCGTTGCCGGGGAGGTGAGTGCTTGAAGGTATATCTTTAGATCTTGAAATCGAATCTTTTTGTTTCTTGTTTTCTCACTAGTCTAGTTTATAAAAGAAAACTACAAAAAAATGGAGTTAAGTTTGTCTCACACACTTCACCTTTTTAATATCTTTCGTGAGTATGATGGAAAAGAAAATTGTGCTCTAGTGCTAGAAGAAGAATGCATTAAAATGCTTGGTACTAAATCTTTGAATGATGAGTATGATTGCAATGTTGTTAGTATGAATTCCTGGAATATCCATGATGCTAATGATATGCAAAGCCACAAGCTTGGGGAAGCTATGTTTGATGAATATGATATGTTTAGTCCCCCAAGTTTTGATTAGCAAATTTATTATGATGAAAGCATGCCTCCTATTTATGATGATTATTGTGATGAATTGTATGCTATTAGGAATAATGATAACCATGAAACTTGTCATCATGATTTTAGTTTTCAATTGGATTATGCCTCACATGATAATTATTTTGTTGAGTTTGCTCCCACTACTATTGATGAGAAGAGTTTTGCTTATGTGGAGAGTAGTAAAAATTCTATGCTTGTAGATCATGAAAAAAATGCTTTAGGTGCTGGTTATATTGTTGAATTCATTCATGATGCTACTGAAAATTATTATGAGGGAGGAATATATGCTTGTAGGAATTGCAATAATATCAAGTTTCCTCTCTATGTGCTTAAAATCTTGAAGCTATGCTTGTTTTACCTTCCTATGCTTCTTGATTATTGTTCCCATAAGTTATTTGCTCACAAAATCCCTATGCATAGGAAGTGGGTTAGACTTAAATGTGCTAGTCATATGCTTCATGATGCTCCCGTTGTGTTTCAATTTTTATCTTTTACGTGAGCATCGTTGTCATCATCATGCCTAGCTAGAAAGGCATTAAAGAAAAGCGCCATCCTGTTACAAAAAAAGTACAATGGCTAAATATTGATCAAAAGAAATAATAGACTACACCTTCGCATTCACAAATTCATAACACATAAACACATCATACATTCCGGTTTGCATACATTTCATACATTCTATACGCCATACACCATCAAAATGCATCAAAAATTATAAGTCACACTAAGCATTCGCATTCAAGAACACAATTACTACCAATTGGGGGCAAATAATAAGCACTCATGCATACCACTATATATTATGCACTCTAGAACTAAGTTTACAAAATTATCAATCCACACAAGGCATATCGATTGGATTACTAATACTTAAAATTTTCATTCCTAGCTACAACATATATTGGGCGCGGACGGCCACGACGTGAGGATTCTACACTAAGCATATCATCCATGGATTCTACAAATTCGCATATCATCCAATGTATATAAATCAATCTGCACTAGGCATATCATCCATGGGTTCTACAAATTCGCATATCATCCAATGTATATAAATCAATCTACACTAAGCATATAATCCATGCATTTTACAAAATTTAATTCCTAGCTACACTAAGGAAACTAATTGGGCGTGACCACAGATGAGGGAGGCGTGAGGGGAAGTAGGGTTGGGATCGAACCTGTCGTGGCGCCTCGCTTCGGTGGTGGCGACGAGCAGCGAGGTCCGACAGTGGCAGCGGTTGCACGAGTGTCTTATATTTGAGATATTTACATTTCTTGAGGTCAGGCGTGTCCTCGATGGAGCCTTCTTGCACTAAGCATTCTCGCCTTTTCTTACGAAATTACTCATATTATGTCGTAGTGTCTGCCAACAAGTTGTTGAGACTTACGCAAAAGAGAAAAATTTGGACAGAGGGACTGAAATATACTCTAGTATGAACTCACGCAGCATTGTTGCACAATCTACTTATTTGCAAAAGTATCATATGTTTTTTTCTTGTTTCATTCATCTTTTAACAATGTTTGTGTCACCGAGTGATGCTTTGCTATTTTGTTTGAATTTCCACACTTTTAATGATTTTTATGAAACTATACTGAAAGGCATCTCCAACGAGGACCCTCAAACCACCCGCAGCTGTCTGGACGTGTTGTGCCATCCAACTCGGGCCTGTATTGGTTCGCTTGGAGGTCTGGACGCACTTCTTCCCGCAAACCAAAGACAAACTAGGAGGGCTTTACGGACGTACGGACCGTTGCCAAGCCCGCGTCAAAACCCCCCACACTCGCCCGCGCGCGCTTCTGCCCGGCGCCAACTGCCGCATTCATGCCGCTGTAGAGGCAGAGCAGCCGCTCCACATTGACGCCGACGCAGAACGGACGGGGCCTCTACCGGTCAGCAACATACAACACACAAATTCTGTAGATTCAGAAACTACAACAGGGGTAGCGCCAGATGCTACACCGATGCAGATGGTGGCAGAGATGAACTGGCCAGTTTGCCAGGTGGTGTGCGACGACCTCAACTCCTCTTGTACTGCCGGCCATGGCGTGCTGCTCCAGTCGCTGTCGTCAGTCGGCAATCACCGCCGTTGTTGTCATAAAGTTGACTTTGACAGTCGCCATGGACAGTGGCCGAGACAAGTGGAGGCGAGCAGGGGCCTGGCCCCCCCTATCGATCGAGTAATCGCGTAACAGCCGGTACTAATTAGCAGTGACATCACGTGTTGGCCCCTCCTAATCCCTCAAGCATAATCTCTACAACTATAGAAAGGCCCATACTAAAGCCCAATCAAGCCCTTCTCATCTTTACCGTAAAAGAAAAGCCCTCCCTGATCTTCCGTGAGTTAGCTTCTCTGAAACAAATCTCCCATGATTAGCGCTGCCGTCCTGCTGCCCTTGCTTGCGGTTTCTCTCGACCAGATTCACATTACAAACGCTGGCGCCTCCTCCGCTCCTCGTTCATATAATCTGGGTACTGGTCAATCCTCCGAAGGCTGGTGTCGATTGCCCTTGGTGGATTAGTCACACATGTATCACGTCTAATGAAATTGTCGCGCATCAAATTCTCATGGTATATTCCCAGCAAAAAAAAAAAAACTTCTCAATGTATATACACTTGGGTAAATCACTAAATCTGCTTTGTCTGACGTGGTAATGCATGTAATCGTATGCCAAATACAGATATGATTAATCTTTTGCCTTTATATTAGCTATAATTTCTAATGGAAAAATGAAGTGAAAAAATATTTTGTTTCCTTTCTAAGGACTTGCTTCAATTCTTAACCCCTACACACATAGTGTAGGTGTATTAGAGCTAGATATACATTGGTAATTGTCGAACATGCCTCTATCACTATGTTTATATATGCTAGACGAC
The DNA here is from genome assembly GCA_963921465.1 of Triticum timopheevii. Classification (NCBI taxonomy): domain Eukaryota; kingdom Viridiplantae; phylum Streptophyta; class Magnoliopsida; order Poales; family Poaceae; genus Triticum; species Triticum timopheevii. The sequence continues at coordinate 17,262,272 of OY997271.1, forward strand.
ATATAAACATGTAGCATTGTTGCGAGGTTTTGTCTCTTTGGCCCCCCCCTATGCTCAAATCCTGGATCCGCCCCTGGCCATGGACATTGCCACATACCTTGCTCAGGCAGTAGCCACGGCCACGGAACCCGCTCACAACCGCCACCGAAGTTGGCTCGGAGCCCACGCTCTCTGCCGGCCCAGTCAAGACCGCGGCCTGCCTGCTCGTCGACGACTCAACCCGCCAAGGGAAAGGGCGGGGACCTTCGCGAGCAGGTGGTGAAGACCATTAATGGGGATATTTCATGGTGAGAAACGCAGCCGTTGGATTGGTATCAACGACTATGTCATTGACAGCTAGAGGAAGAGAGATTTGTTTGTAGCTGACACCTCTACACCATCGGTATTTGGTTCATGGTTTGCCAAAATAGCCTCCGTTCCGGTCGAGAATGTAAGGTGTAGCGGTTTTCGTGCAAGTCAACCTAGTGTATGTATGTTTGACCAAGATTTTGATATATTTTCCTTAAAATTTGGTGGGACATGCACATGTTTGACTTTTCCGAAAATTTTGGAACATAACGGAAGGAGTAGTTTGGAAATTGAGTGGTTCATTTTTAAATTATAAATTAAAATTGGCTCAGGAAATAATAATAAATAATCGGACCAATAGGGAGGGAAAGGGAAGGGTTCCGTTGTGGGCAGGATGCTGGTATTTAGGTGGCGTGCCTGTAGCTTTATTAAGCCAAGTGGAAGAGCAACTTTCCCCACGGTCTCACCTACCCTAGCCACCCTACAGCGGAGGCGGCGACGATGGGCGGCGGTGGCGGTGGAGCTGCGGACGATGGCGGAGAAGCTCGGGCCTCCTCACCCAAGCCCAAGCGAGCGCGCACCGGAGCCGGAATGCCAGGCGCGGGACAGTTGCTCGCGATCGCGGGAAGCAGTGCGGCGGTCCACTGCCCCAAGCCCGGAGACCAAGAAGAGGTCAACCCCTCGCTGCTTGCTGATGCCGGCGTGGTTGGACTCTCTTTCCCTCAACTCCTCTCGCAATACAGCAGGCCTTTGACGCCAGCGGCGGAGACGGCGGGGCGCTGGATTTCCCAGCGATCCTCGCGAGTCGCCTATCAGATCTGACAGATGACCTTCTTCTGCTCATCTCCCCCCCAACCAGACTTGGGTTCTTTGTCAGTGGTGCGCACTGCTGCCCTCTCGTAGTGATTCAACAATCTCTGGCGCTCTGCTCGTGTCGTCAATATCAATAAATACGATTTCCGAGCTGTTGGGGAGGCGTGGAATCCTCTCCAGCGTCGACTGTTTATGCAGTTCGCGTCCTCCTTGCTTGATCAGTCAGGGGGCATTATTGACTCCTTTCGCCTCAACATGTCCGGTGGCAACTCCACCTTCCATAACATTCTTCACCGTGGGCTGCAACGTCGCCCCCTGTTCATCGATATCTCCTCAGATTTCCTGAAGCCCGTGTTCAAGCTGGGTTCTGGCAGTCACACCTCCAGACTCACCACCATCCGCTTGTTCGGCCTTCACTAGTAGAAAAAGGGCCTAATGTGAAGCACATTAGTCCCGGTTTGTAACTGGACCGGCACTAATGTGACCATTAGTGCCGGCTCCAACTGCTAGGAGGGCGGCGCTCATTAGTACCGGTTCGTGGCTAACCTGTAGTATCAGTTCGTGCCACGAACCGGTACTAAAGAGGTGGTGGCAGGCTGGTGTCAGGCCGCGGCCCCACCAGCACCTCTAGTAACGGTTCCTGCCACGAACCGGGACTAGAAGTTCACCTTTAATCCCGGTTCGTCTAACAAACCGGTACTAAAGGTCTTCCTATATAAACCCCTTCGTCCAGCCCGAGCGCTCTGTTCTTCCCCTTTCCTCTCCTCTATTTTTTCCTCTTCCCCTCGAGCTCACACTCCATTTTTGCCAAAATTTGTGAAGATTTGAAGGCACCCCATCCATCCAAGTGATCACAAAGGTTAGCAACTTTGTCCTTTCATCTCTCATTGCTAGATTAGCTCTTGCAATGCTATATAAGTATAGTGATTTGTGGGTTTTATTTTGAGAGGAATTATAGGTGGTAGTATTTGATTTATATGCAATTTTAGGTTAAAATAACTCTTAGTTTGCACATGTAGGTGTGGTTTACTTAGTGCCTTTCCGTCTCCGTCCTAACCACCATCGATCGCCCGCACCGTCCCGTCGCCGGCTCCACGTTGTGGTGAGCCTCTTGTTCATATATTTTTAATATAAGAAAAAATCATGTTTGTGTGATTTAGATATATAGTTACTTGAGCCGGCAATGGGGGAAGAAGTTGAGCCGGCAATGCGGGAAGAAGCTGAAGAAGAGGCATCAGATGAGCCCGCTGATGATCTAGGTTGGGCCATTGCCGATGCAAAGAGAAACTGCGTAGGTGAAAAGGGAAAGAAGAAGTTGCAGCGCATGTTAGAGGACCACAAGAAATTGTTGTACCTGAATTGCGAAGCTGTCAAGAAAAAGCTGAGCACCACACTTAAATTGCTGCAATGGAAGGAAGAGAATGGTGTATCTGACAAGGGATTTAGAAAGTTGTTGATAATGTTAAAGAAGACGCTTCCAAAGGACAACGAATTGCCCGAGAGTATGTACGAAGCAAAGAAGGTTGTCTGCCCTCTAGGATTAGAGGTGAACAAGATACATGCATGCCCTAATGACTGCATCATCTACCGCGACGAGTACGAGGATTTGAACGTGTGCCCGGTATGCGGGGCATTGCGCTATAAGATCAGCCACGATGACCCTGGTGATGTCGAGGGCGAGCGCCCCAGGAATAAGATTCCTACCAAGGTGATGTGGTATGCTCCTATAATACCACGGTTGAAACGTTTGTTCCAAAACAAAAAGCATGCCAAGTCAATGCGATGGCACAGAGAAGACCGTAAGAAAGACGGGAAGTTGAGAGTACCCGCTGACGGGTCGCAATGGAGAAAAATCGAGAGAAAGTACTGGGAGGACTTTCCAGGTGACGCAAGGAACGTATGGTTTGGTCTAAGTGCAGATGGCATTGATCCTCTTGGGGAGCAGAGCAGCAACCATAGCACCTAGACTGTGACTCTATGTATGTATAACCTTCCTCCTTGATTGTGCATGAAGCGGAAGTTCATTATGATGCCAGTGCTCATCTAAGGCCCTAAGCAACCCGGTAACGACATTTATGTGTACCTAAGGCCATTAGTTGAAGAACTCTTACAGCCGTGGAATGAAAAAGGTGTACGTGCGTGGGATGAGCACAAACATGAAGAATTTGACCTACATGCATTGTTGTTTGTGACCATCAATGATTGGCTTGCTCTCAGTAACCTTTCAGGACAGACAAACAAGGGATACCGCACATGCACGCACTATTTGGATGATACCGACAATATACATTTGGATAATTGTAAGAAGAATGTGTACCTGGGACATCGTCGGTTTCTTTCGAGCAGTCATCCCGTAAAAAGGAAAGGCAAGCATTTCAAAGGTGAGGCAGATCACCGGACGAAGCCTCGCCATCGTACCGGTGATGATCTACATGATATGGTCAAGGATTTGAAGGTAATCTTTGGAAAGGGTCCTGACAGACAATCTGTTCTGAATGATGCTGACGGACGCGCACCCATGTGGAAGAAGAAATCTATATTTTGGGAACTGTCCTATTGGAAAGACCTAGAGGTCCGCTCTGCAATCGACGTGATGGACGTGACGAAGAATCTTTGCGTGACCCTTCTTGGCTTCTTGGGCGTGTATGGGAAAACAAAAGATACACCAGAGGCACGGGAGGACCAGCAACGTATGCACGGAAAGGACAGTATACATCAGGGTCATGCCAGCTATGCTCTTACCACAAAAGAGAAGGAAATCTTCTTTGAATGCCTGCTCAGTATGAAGGTACCATCTGGCTTCTCGTCGAATATAAATGGAATAATAAATATGGCAGAGAAAAGGTTTTAGAACCTAAAGTCTCATGACTGCCACATGATTATGATGCAGCTACTTCCGGTTGCATTGACGGGGCTTCTACCGGAAAATGTTTGATTAGCCATTGTGAAGCTGTGTGCATTCCTCAATGCAATCTCTCAGAAGGTAATCAATCCAGGAGTCATACCAAGGTTGGAGAATGATTTGGTGTAATGTCTTGTCGGTTTCGAGTTGGTGTTCCCATCATCCTTCTTCAACATCAAGACGCACGTCCTAGTTCACCTATGCGAAGAGATTGTCGTTTTGGGTCCTGTATTTCTACACAATATGTTCCCCTTTTAGAGGTTCATGGGAGTATTAAAGAAATATGTTCATAACCATGCTAGGCCAGAAGGAAGCATCTCCAAGGGCCATGAAAATGAGGAGGTCATTGAGTTTTGTGTTGACTTTATTCCTAACCTTAAGCCGATTGGTGTTCCTGAATCATGGCATAAGGGCGGACTCGGTGGAAATGGCACACTAGGACCGGATCAAATAATATCTTTGGACGGGCATTCTCTCACTAAAGCACACTACACAGTTACACAAAATTCCGCCTTGGTGGCTCAGTATATGGAGGAACACAAGAATATTCTAAGCTCCAAATACCCGGAGCAGTCTGAAGACTGGATTACACGTGAACAAACAAGGACTTTTGTTGGTTGATTGCAGACACGTGCCATGCATGACGCTGCTATTGAAGATGACATGTACTTGCTGTCCCACTTACCATCTTCGAATATAATGACTTTCAAAAGGTACGAGATAAATGGGAATACAATTTACACGATCACCCAAGATAAAAAGAGCACCAACCAAAACAGCGGCGTCCGCTTTGATGCAGCAACCAGTAGGGGAAAGGACAAATATTATGGTTACATAGAGGAGATATGGGAACTTGACTATGGACGTGATTTGAAGGTCCCTTTGTTTCGGCGCAAATGGGTCAATGTGACAGGAGGCGGCGTAAAGGAAGACCCACAGTACGGAATGACAACAGTAGATCTCAACAATCTTGCGTACGCAAACGGATCATTCGTCCTAGCCAATGATGTGACGCAGGTTTTCTATGTGAATGACATGTCTACCAAGCCGAGAAAAAGAAAAGATAAAAAAGCGAATACATCATACGATGAGCCAAAATGCCACATAGTTCTTTTAGGGAAAATAAACATCATGGGAGTGGATAACAAGACAGACATGTTAGAAGATTATGAAAAGTTTCATCAAATTGCTCCCTTCACAGTGAATATTGACCCGAGCATCCAGCTAAATGATGAAGATTGTCCATGGTTACAGTGAAAAGGGACACACGCGAAGAAAAAGTTTCACATCCAAAGACAGTAGGGAATCTTTGTAATAGTTAGGGTGCTTATGTGTTTTGCATTTGAAACGTGTACTTTTGTGCTTCGGACAAACGTGTACCTTTCTGACTTCATTTGCTAATTTCCAGCTCATTTACTAATTTTTTTGAGCTAAATGACCATGAAATTGAAAAGCACTACAAATGAATTCTGAAAAGGTTGAAAGTTGGCATGGTATCAACATTTCACCCACATAGCATGTGCAAAAAAGTTGAGAGGGTTACAGCAAAGGTTGGATGCACTTCGTGTACAAAATGGACAATCTATTTCGAAGTATCAGGGTTTCGGACGAAAACTCATCTGTTACAAAGGCAATTCATTTTGTTTAACTTATTACAACTCCAGATTTTTATGTGTTCAGTATGCGCCATTCAAAGCCACGCCATGAACTTTCAACCCTTTTTGATATCATTTGCTATTTTTCATGCATTTAGTGAATTTTTTTGAGCTAAATGACCCTGAAATTGAAAAGCACTACAAATGAACTCTGAAAAGTTTGAAAGTTGGCATGGTATCATCATTTCACACACATATCATGTGCAAAAAAGTAGAGAGGGTTACGGCAAAAACTAGATGCACCTCATGTACAAAATGAACAATCTCTTTCGAAGTATCAGGGTTTCGGACAAAAATTCATCTATTACAAAGGCAATTCATTTTTTTAACTTATTACAACTCCAGACTTTTGTGCATTCAGTATGCACCATTCAAAGCCACATCATCAACTTTCAACCCTTTTCGACATCATTTGCTATTTTTCATGCATTTACTGATTTTTCGAGCTAAATGACCCTGTAATTGAAAAACACTACAAATGAACTCTGAAAAGGTTGAAAGTTAGCATGGTATCATCATTTCACCCACATAGCATGTGCAAAAAAGTAGAGAGGGTTGCGGCAAAAACTGGATCCACTTCGTGTACAAATGGATAATCTCTTCCGAAGTATCAGGGTTTCGGACGAAAACTCATCTGTTACAAAGGCATTTCATTTTTAAAATAACCTAAGTATTACCAAATTGAATATAATGATAAAACACACTAATATTAAACATAAGAAAAAAGAATGACTAAAAAATCTATTTTAAAGTAAACTTATCCCCAAACTAGTGATTCACACAAATTTCAAATAATTCAAATTTAAACTACTCAAATTTGAAAACTACTGACACTAACAGAAAGTTTGTAATTTTTGGTACCAAAAGCAAAAATATTCACAAAGAAATTCTAAATACAACAAAAAACAACTCAGAAATAAATAAAAGAAAATAAATAAAGCAGAAAAGAAAAAAAGAAAATAAAAGAAAATAAAAAAGCCCACCTACTGGGCCACATCGGCCCGCATACGACTAGAAATCCAACCTGTAATTGGGCCAGGATGCAGGCCCACTGGCCCAGTAGGCCCAACAAGGCAGCACAGATTGTTTAGGCCACAAGGGCCTGCTTAGAGAGGAGCTCGAGAGAGCTACTGATACGTCTCCAACGTATCTATAATTTTTTATTGTTCCATGCTATTATATTACCCCTTTTGGATGTTTATGGGCCTTATTTTACACATTTATATCATTTCCGGGACTAACCTACTAACTGGAGGCCCAGCCCATATTGTTGTTTTATTGCCTGTTTCAGTATTTCGAGGAAAAGGAATATCAAACGGAGTCCAAACGGAATGAAACCTTCGGTAGCGTGATTTTTTGGAAGAATATGATCCTGGAGACTTGGAGTAGACGTCAGAAGATCCTCGAGGAGGCCACAGATAGGAGGTCGCGCCCCCCTTACAGGGTGGTGGCCCCCTGTCTCGTGGGCCCCTCGAGCACCTCCCGACCGACTTCTTTCACCTATATAAGCCTACGTACCCTAAAACCATCGAAAATCAAGATAGATCGGGAGTTCCGCCGCCGCAAGCCTCTGTAGCCACCAAAAACCTCTCGGGAGCCCGTTCTGGCACCCTGCCGGAGGGGGGAATCCATCACCGGTGGCCATCTTCATCATCTCGGCGCTCTCCATGACGAGGAGGGAGTAGTTCACCCTCGGGGCTGAGGGTATGTACCAGTAGCTATGTGTTTGATCTCTCTCTCTCGTGTTCTCTCTCGTGTTCCCTCTATGGCATGATCTTGATGTTTCTCCCCCTCTACTCTCTTGTAATGAATTGAGTTTCCCCTTTGAAGTTATCTTATCGGATTGAGTCTTTTATGAGAACACTTGATGTATGTCTTGCCGTGTTTATCTGTGGTGACAATGGGATATCATGTGCCACTTGATGTATGTTTTGGTGACCAACTTGCGGGTTCCGCCCATGAACCTATGCATAGGGGTTGGCACACGTTCTTGACTCTCCGGTAGAAACTTTGGGGCACTCTTTGAAGTACTCTGTGTTGGTTGGATGAATCTGAGATTGTGTGATGCATATCGTATAATCATGCCCACGGATACTTGAGGTGACAATGGAGTATCTAGGTGACATTAGGGTTTTGGTTAATTTGTGTCTTAAGGTGTTATTCTAGTACGAATTCTTTTGTAGATCGATCCGAAATAATAACTTTGAGGTGGTTTCGTACCCTACCATAATCTCTACGTTTGTTCTCCGCTATTAGTGTCTTTGGAGTGACTCTTTGTTGCATGTTGAGGGATTGTTATATGATCTATCTATGTTATTATTGTTGAGAGAACTTGCACTAGTGAAAGTATGAACCCTAGGCCTTGTTTCCTATCATTGCAATACCATTTGTGCTCACTTTTACCATTAGTTACCTTGCTGTTTTTATAATTTCAGATTACAAAATCCTTTTTCTACCATCCATATTGCACTTGTATCACCATCTGTTCGCCGAACTAGTGCACCTATACAATTTGCCATTGTATTGGGTGTGTTGGGGACACAAGAGACTCTTTGTTATTTGGTTGCAGGGTTGTTTGAGAGAGACCATCTTCATCCTACGCCTCCCACGGATTGATAAACCTTAGGTCATCCACTTGAGGGAAATTTGCTACTGTCCTACAAAACTGTGCACTTGCAGGCCCAACAACATCTACAAGAAGAAGGTTGTGTAGTAGACATCAAGATCTTTTCTGGCGCCGTTGCCGGGGAGGCTAGGTAAGCGGCACTCACTCACATCCCGTCAACTAAGCTCTTTTCTGGCGCCGTTGCCGGGGAGGTGAGTGCTTGAAGGTATATCTTTAGATCCTGAAATCGAATCTTTTTGTTTCTTGTTTTCTCACTAGTCTAGTTTATAAAAGAAAACTACAAAAAAAATGGAGTTAAGTTTGTCTCACACACTTCACCTTTTTAATATCTTTCGTGAGTATGATGGAAAAGAAAATTGTGCTCTAGTGCTAGAAGAAGAATGCATTAAAATGCTTGGTACTAAATCTTTGAATGATGAGTATGATTGCAATGTTGTTAGTATGAATTCCTTGAATATCCATGATGCTAATGATATGCAAAGCCACAAGCTTGGGGAAGCTATGTTTGATGAATATGATATGTTTAGTCCCCCAAGTTTTGATTAGCAAATTTATTATGATGAAAGCATGCCTCCTATTTATGATGATTATTGTGATGAATTGTATGCTATTAGGAATAATGATAACCATAAACTTGTCATCATGATTTTAGTTTTCAATTGGATTATGCCTCACATGATAATTATTTTGTTGAGTTTTCTCCCACTACTATTGATGAGAAGAGTTTTGCTTATGTGGAGAGTAGTAAAAATTCTATGCTTGTAGATCATGAAAAAAATGCTTTAGGTGTTGGTTATATTGTTGAATTCATTCATGATGCTACTGAAAATTATTATGAGGGAGTAATATATGCTTGTAGGAATTGCAATAATATCAAGTTTCCTCTCTATGTGCTTAAAATCTTGAAGCTATGCTTGTTTTACCTTCCTATGCTTCTTGATTATTGTTCCCATAAGTTATTTGCTCACAAAATCCCTATGCATAGGAAGTGGGTTAGACTTAAATGTGCTAGTCATATGCTTCATGATGCTCCCGTTGTGTTTCAATTTTTATCTTTTACGTGAGCATGATTGTCATCATCATGCCTAGCTAGAAAGGCATTAAAGAAAAGCGCCATCCCGTTACAAAAAAAGTACAATGGCTAAATATTGATCAAAAGAAATAATAGACTACACCTTCGCATTCAGAAATTCATAACACATAAACACATCATACATTCCAGTTTGCAAACATTTCATACATTCTATACGCCATACACCATCAAAATGCATCAAAAATTATAAGTCACACTAAGCATTCGCATTCAAGAATACAATTACTACCAATTGGGGGCAAATAATAAGCACTCATGCATACCACTATATATTATGCACTCTAGAACTAAGTTTACAAAATTATCAATCCACACAAGGCATATCGATTGGATTACTAATACTTAAAATTTTCATTCCTAGCTACAACATATATTGGGCGCGGCCGGCCACGACGTGAGGATTCTACACTAAGCATATCATCCATGGATTCTACAAATTCGCATATCATCCAATGTATATAAATCAATCTACACTAGGCATATCATCCATGGGTTCTACAAATTCGCATATCATCCAATGTATATAAATCAATCTACACTAAGCATATAATCCATGCATTTTACAAAATTTAATTCCTAGCTACACTAAGGAAACTAATTGGGCGTGACCACAGATGAGGGAGGCGTGAGGGGAAGTAGGGTTGGGATCGAACCTGTCGTGGCGCCTCGCTTCGGTGGTGGCTTTGGGATCGAACCTGTCGTGGCGCCTCGATTCTGTTTTCTATGTGTTGTTTGCTTATTTTGATGAATCTATGAGTAGTATCAAAGGGTATGAACCATAGATAAGTTGGAGTACAGTAGATATTACACCAATATGAATTTAGAATGAGTTAATTACAGTACCTAAGTGGTGGTATTATTTTCTTATACTAACGGAGCTTACGAGTTTTCTGTTGAGTTTTGTGTGGTTGAAGTTTTCAAGTTTTGGGTAAAGATTCGATGGACTATGGAATAAGGAGTGGAAAGAGCCTAAGATTGGGGATACCCAAGGCACACCAAGGTAATATTCAAGGACAACCAAGAGCCTAAGCTTGGGGATGCCCCGGATGGCATCCCCTCTTTCGTCTTCGTTCATTGGTAACTTTACTTGGAGCTATATTTTTATTCGCCACATGATATGTGTTTTGCTTGGAGCATCATTTTATTTTGTTATTATTTAATTGATGTTATTTAGATTAATTTTTTTCATCTTTAGTTTCAATAAATAAGTCAAGGATAGCCTTTGCCATGCTTATTTTGCTAGTATACATGTTGCTGTTTGAAAACAGAAAGTTTACCGCTGTTGCAAAAATTCCCTAGAAAAGTCAGAGAATGGTATAATGTTGAAACTTTTTGCATAAAGAGATCTGATAAATTTACTACAGTGGGAATTTTATTTAATAATTTTTGGAGTTAGGGAAGTATTGATACTCTTGCATTCTTTACAGACTGTACTGTTTTGACAGATTGTTGTTATGGTTGCATTGTTTGCATATGTTTGCTTGTTTAATGATTCTATTTGAGGATAGGAGTATTAAATATGCAGAGGCATTTAGTATGAAATGTTGAATAAAATTTTTAGTGATTTGTTACAGTAGAAAATGATAAGGTTTTGCATTGGTTTATACTAACCTATCTCACGAGTTCTTGTTGAGTTTGTTGTGGATGAAGCTTTTGATAAAAAGAGAAACCATGGTATGAGAGGAATTAAGGAGACACAAAAGTTCAAGATTGGGGATGCCCAAGGCACCTCAAGATAATATTTCAAGAAGTATCAAGCATCTAAGCTTGGGGATGCCCCGGTAGGCATCCCACCTTTCTTCTTCAACCACTATCGGTTAGTATCGGTTGAGCCTAAGTTTTTGCTTCTTCACATGAGTTGTGCTATCCTTGCAATGTCATTTTTTTTGCTTGCTGCTTGATTAGAATACCAAGATCGGAATTCTTAAATGTTAGAGAGTCTTCACATAGTTGCACAATTATTCGACTACTCATTGATCTTCACTTATATCTTTCGGAGTAGTTTGTCATTTGCTCTAGTGCATCACTTATATCTTTTAGAGCATGGCGGTGGTTATATTTTGTAGAAATTGCTAGTCTCTCATGCTTATCTTTTTGAGAGTCTTTTAGAACAGCATGGTATTTTCTATGGTTATAAAATTGGTCCTAGAATGGTAGGCATCCAAGTTGGGTATAATAAAAACTATCATAGAAATGAATTGGATGCTATGATCAATTTGATGCTTGATAATTGTTTTGAGACATGGAGGTAGTGATATTAAAGTCATGCTAGTTGGGTGATTATGTATTTAAAGAATGCTTGTGTTGAAGTTTGTGATTCCCATAGCATGCACGTATGGTGAACCGCTTTGTGATGAAGTTGGAGCACAATTTTATTTATTGATTGTCTTCCTTATGAGTGGCGGTCGGGGACGAGCGATGGTCTTTTCCTACCAATCTATCCCCCTAGGAGCATGCGCGTAGTGCTTTGGTTTTGAATGACTTCTAAATTTTTGTAACAAGTATATGAGTTCTTTTGATTAATGTTGAGTCCATGGATTATACGCCCTCCTTCACCCTTCCACCATTGCTAGCCTCTCTTGTACCGTGCAACTTTCGCCGGTACCATATACCCACCATTTACCTTCCTCAAAACAGCCACCATACCTACCTATTATGGAATTTCCATAGCCATTCCGAGATATATTGCCATGCAACATTCCACCATTCCGTTCATATGACACGCATCACTTTTGTCATATTGCTCTTTGCATGATCATGTAGTTGACATCGTATTTATGGCAAGGCCACCTTCATACTTTTCATACATGTCGCTCTTGATTCATTGCATATCCCGGTACACCGCCGGAGGCATTCATATAGAGTCATATCTTGTTCTAGCTTTGAGTTGTAATTCTTGAGTTGTAAATCCATAAAAGTGTGATGATATTCATTATTAGAGCATTGTCCTAGTGAGGAAAGGATGATGAAGACTATGATTCCCCACAAGTCAGGATGAGACTTCAGACTTTGCAAAAAGAAAAAAAGAAAAAGGCCAAAAATAAAAAAAGAAGGCCAAAGAAAAAAAGAGAGAAAAAAAAGAAGAAAGAAAAGAAAAGAAAAAATAAAATGAGAGAAAAAGAGAGAAGGGACAATGCTACTATCTCTTTTTCCACACTTGTGCTTCAAAGTAGCACCATGATCTTCATGATAGAGAGTCTCCTATGTTGTCACTTTCATATACTAGTGGGAATTTTTCATTATAGAACTTGGCGTGTATATTCCAATGATGGGCTTCTTCAAAAGTGCCCTAGGTCTTCGTGAGCAAGCAAGTTGGATGCACCCCACTTAGCTTCTTTTGTTGAGCTTTCATATATTTATAGCTCTAGTGCATCCGTTGCATGGCAATCCCTACTCACTCACATCGATATCTATCAATGGGCATCTCCATAGCCTGTTGATACGCCTAGTTGATGTGAGACTATCTTCTCCTTTTTGTCTTCTCCACAACCACCATTCTATTCCACATATAGTGCTATGTCCATGGCTCATGCTCATGTATTGCGTGAAAGTTGAAAAAGTTTGAGATTATTAAAGTATGAAACAATTGCTTGGCTTGTCATTGGGGTTGTGCATGATTAAATACTTTGTGTGATGAAGATAGAGCAACAGCCAGACTATATGATTTTGTAGTGATAACTTTCTTTGGCCATGTTATTTTGACAAGACATGATTACTTTGATTAGTATGCTTGAAGTATCACCATTTTCATGTTAAGATGAACTTTTATTTTGTATCATTTGGATCTGAACATTCATGCCACAATAAAGAAAATTACATTGAGAATTATGCTATGTAGCATTCCACATCAAAAATTCTGTTTTTATCATTTACCTACTCGAGGACGAGCAGGAATTAAGCTTGGGATGCTTGATACGTCTCCAACGTATCTATAATTTTTAATTGTTCCATGCTATTATATTACCCCTTTTGGATGTTTATGGGCCTTATTTTACACATTTATATATTTTTGGGACTAACCTACTAACCGGAGGCCTAGCCCATATTGCTGTTTTATTGCCTGTTTCAGTATTTCGAGGAAAAGGAATATCAAACAGAGTCCAAACGGAATGAAACCTTCGGCAGCGTGATTTTTTGGAAGAATATGATCCTGGAGACTTGGAGTCCATATTAGAAGATCCTCGAGGAGGCCACGAGATAGGAGGCCGCGCCCCCCTTACAGGGTGGCGGTCCCCTGTCTCATGGGCCCCTCGAGCACCTCCCGACCGACTTCTTCCGCCTATATAAACCTACGTACCCTAAAACCATCGAAAATCAAGATAGATCGGGAGTTCCGCTGCCGCAAGCCTCTGTAGCCACCAAAAACCTCTCGGGAGCCCGTTCCGGCACCCTGCCGGAGGGGGAATCCATCACCGGTGGCCATCTTCATCATCCTGGCGCTCTCCATGACGAGGAGGGAGTAGTTCACCCTCGGGGCTGAGGGTATGTATCAGTAGCTATGTGTTTGATCTCTCTCTCTCTCTCATGTTCTCTCTCGTGTTCCCTCTATGGCACGATCTTGATGTTTCTCCCCCTCTACTCTCTTGTGATGGATTGAGTTTACCCTTTGAAGTTATCTTATCGGATTGAGTCTTTTATGAGAACACTTGATGTATGTCTTGCCATGTTTATCTGTGGTGACAATGGGATATCATGTGCTACTTGATGTATGTTTTGGTGACCAACTTGCGGGTTCCGCCCATGAACCTATGCATAGGGGTTGGCACACGTTCTTGACTCTCCGGTAGAAACTTTGGGGCACTCTTTGAAGTACTTTGTGTTGGTTGGATGAATCTGAGATTGTGTGATGCATATCGTATAATCATGCCCACGGATACTTGAGGTGACAATGAAGTATCTAGGTGACATTAGGGTTTTGATTGATTTGTGTCTTAACGTGTTATTCTAGTACGAATTCTTTTGTAGATCGATCTGAAATAATAACTTTGAGGTGGTTTTGTTCCCTACCATAATCTCTACGTTTGTTCTCCGCTATTAGTGTCTTTGGAGTGACTCTTTGTTGCATGTTGAGGGATTGTTATATGATCTATCTATGTTATTATTGTTGAGAGAACTTGCACTAGTGAAAGTATGAACCCTAGGCCTTGTTTCCTATCATTACAATACCGTTTGTGCTCACTTTTACCATTAGTTACCTTGCTGTTTTTATAATTTCAGATTACAAAAACCTTTATCTACCATCCATATTGCACTTGTATCACCATCTCTTCGCCGAACTAGTGCACCTATACAATTTGCCATTGTATTGGGTGTGTTAGGGACACAAGAGACTCTTTGTTATTTGGTTGCAGGGTTGTTTGAGAGAGACCATCTTCATCCTACGCCTCCCACGGATTAATAAACCTTAGGTCATCCACTTGAGGGAAATTTGCTACTGTCCTACAAACCTGTGCACCTGCAGGCCCAACAACGTCTACAAGAAGAAGTTTGTGTAGTAGACATCAGCTACCGCACTGGGCTTATAAACCAATGCAGTCACCCCTCGGCTAGCGAGGTGGGACTAAACTTGCACACCACACCTGGGCCAGCGCACCCCCTTTAGTACCGGGTCGTGGCTCCAACTTGTACTAAAGGGGGGCCTTTAGTACCGGTTGCAGCCACGACCCGGTACTAAAGGGGGTCGCTTCCCGCCGCTTGGCCTGACCAAATTTGACCTTTAGTACCGGGTCGCCGCCACCCGTCGCCGCGTCTCGCCGCCACCCCGTCGATCGCCGCCTCCCGTCGCCGCCCCGGTCGCCCCGCGTTGTGAGCCCCCTGCGCGCGCCATGGCCGCGCTCCCGCCCGCACACACACACGTACACGCGCACGCGCGCGCGCGCGCGCACACACACACACACACACACACATTTTTTACTTATTTTCTGTTTTTTGTTTTTTAGATTAATGTCAAATTGTTAATGTCAAAGTTTTAGCTAGCTAGATGAATTAGATTAATGTCAAATTGTTAATTAGATGATCGAATTAGATATATTAATGTCAAACGTTAGACGAATTAGATAGAAATGTTAGATTAATGTCAAATGTTAGATGAATTAGATGTACTAGATGATTCCCCGCGCGTTGCTGCAGGACATATTGCCTAAATTTAGTGTTTTACTCAGTAAATTAACTATCATAAAAGAATTAGAAAAACAATGAACAAATGTCTGATATTTGACAAAAATAATATATAGGCTACCAGCTCCGCTTCTTTTGCAAGGAAAGAATACTTCGAAGCTACAAATAAAACATCACCACTAAGCTATAGCCCACCGGCCTCACCTCGTAGAGAGACTCATGCACCGACAACTCCGTCATGTTTCTCACCGCCACCGGGGAGGGTTTCTTCTTGGGTACTGGTGTTTGCGGTTAACATGGTAGACGCTCTTGTTGTGTGTATAGCTGTGGCGGTCAACGGGACGAGCTGGAGAAAAGCAACCCTGGTACACAACTTTAACAATAGTGCAAACATATTTAGTTCAATCCCTCTGACGGTAAGGTATTTAAAAATTCTTAGCATATAAAATTCAAAAAACAAACGACACGCCACCTTATGATAACAAATAAGGGACAATCAACTTCTTACTGAGTTAATACACTCACAACGATTGATGCCACTTGTAAGGCAAAGTTGACGCTAGCAGAATAATTCATCCTACCTCTAATCCTGCATAGTACATGTAAAGTAACCAGATGTTAAATCAAATTATGAAGTGAAAATAATAAATGTAACCTGGGATTAAACATTCTTCTATTTTCTTCTTGATGGTTACGGAAATTCAAAAGTGCAAGGTTGGACTTCTTGTGATGTTGCTTTTCTTTTGGGAAGATATGTGTCCATTTATGATCAACGATGTACCTGTATTTGGCGAAGACTAATTAAATATATCTTCCAGCAAAAATCAAATAAATCGGATTCTCCACTTCACGAAAAGTTTGTGAAGGGAATTAGGAAAAAAATATATGAATATAAATACCTGAGGAAAATAACTTTTTAACTAATCATTAATATGATTAGGGTGTGTTTTTGTGATGCCTCTTGACAAGGATTGTGGGGCTGACCAGGTCACAGCTGCACGGATGCTTGGCCGCTGTAGGATTGATGAGTGAAGGCAGCATCATTGGTGCTTTGGCCACGTGTTGCCTTACTGTTACCTAGGTTATAGAGAGCTGAAGCATCCACGCAAACATGTGCCACTTTGTGAGAAATCAGACAATTTTGCGGTCAGGAACGTGCTAATCTTGCACCAATTATAACCTGACAGGCATCCTAGTTCTGCAGCTGTTACCCTCCTCAAATTAGCCTAGCAAGCCTTCAGTCCCAGAGAACTGAGACCTGCCTTGCCCACCAGCGATCAGACCTGTTGCCCACTATCACAGCCTACAAGGATGTGTTTTTCTCTTGAAATTTTGTACCTGATGCACTGTTATTGGTACTACCTGCTGCACACACTATAGAGATGATAATCCGTACTAAGATTTTATTCCGACCCTGATGCCTATGCATCCCGGTAACTTCACGTAGCTCCGCCCCTGGCGACAAATCTGTTGTTGGTTGATTTTTACCAAGCGAATCTGCAAAGATGTCAATCGCTAAACTCACTAACAGAAATAGGATGGAAGGTGAGCTTAATTTTGAATCCACGAGAGCAAAAAGAAAGGACAAATCTGCCTCCTACCAATTTCTACACGGGCGATGCAAGAAGATGGCACCACGGGGGACTTCTCTAGGTAGAGTGTGCCCGCTCTCTCATGATCTGCAACTTCTCCGCAATGGTAGGTCGATGGCGCGACGCGGTGTGGCGGTAGTTCGTGGGTGACCTAACCTAGCGGCAAGGTGCAGTCAGGCGGCAGAAGGAGGTGAGGGCAGGGGCGCGGTGCACTGTGATGCAGTCGAGGGCTTGAGCAGAGAAAGATGGGAGAGATATGGATGGATGGATCTGGAGAGGAGGTGAACCCGACGGCCACATGCAGCCCTGGTGCGATTTTATGTTTGGGATTAAACCGCACCCGTGAAAGAAGGAAACTGTTTAGACTGGCTCGTCCCTTGGTTACGGGAGCGGGAGAGAATCACATAGAGAAATATGTTGATTTTTTTCCTTGGTGTGGAGACGTGAATTGCTGTCCCTCTAGGAGCCGAGGATCCGATTAAAGTGGAGTCAACGCTCTTGGTCTACCCGACTATCCGGTGGCTAATCAAAAACGACTACAAGATTTTAATTATGGTGGCTTGGTGGATTATGAGTGCAGAAAAAAATGACATGCATGTAAAATTAAAAGGATTAGCAAATGGAGGGTTAGTGTTGATGTGTCGGTAGAAGAATGGTTGCTGATGTGGATAGGCTGCATGCTTAGTTAAATAGGTTAGTGGGGATGAACTATTGTAGTATTTAGCTACATAGAAATGTCAGATTAATGTCAAATGTTAGCTAGATGAATTAGATGAATTAGCTAGCTAGATAAAAATGTTAGATTATTGAGCATATATATCAAATGTTAGCTAGATGAATTAGCTAGCTAGATATGAATTTTGACATATGCAACATTTGATCATTTATATTAATTGATCATATATATTAATTTGCATATAGTATTTGTTCTCGACGTCAACGATGCCCAGCCTGCATCCTCGCCGTCTACCCGTTCGCGACGACGTCCTGCTTCAGAGGAGCCATGTCCGGGACTGGGCTCCGCTGGCCTGGCACTGGGAGGTGCTACCTTCAGGGGCGCACCGCTTGGTGAGGAACCTGGCCCCGGGTCCTATCGTCGACCCAGAGCTCCTTTGGTGCCGTTCGCGTGGGCCACTTTCGGTGCGGAGGGAGTCGGCCCCGCCGGAGGTGGTACGTCGCGGTGTCAGGGAGGAGGACGAGCACGTCTGTCGCTACATGGCTGCTATGGACATCAGGTTCCCCAATACCTTGCAGGTTCTTCGGGGATCTCACCCGAGCTATGATCCTGTGATTGTTCCTTTTCTTTGGGTGTCCACCGCCCGCGCCTCAGAAACCGCAAGTGAACTAGATAATTCGATAGTATTCGATCTATATTAGCTAGCTAGTGATGTATTAGATAATATTCGAGACGATGTATTCGAGATTATATATATTATTCAATAATATTTGAGACGATGTATTCAAGATTATATTCGATGATGCATATTAATTATCTACTACTAGTCATCAACCCGTGCATCTGCACGGGCTAGCTTTTTAAAAGGTTTATAGTTACAAAAAAATTCATGACCACCTGTTTCGTTGCATCCAGCAAAAATATAAATTTGTTGTGTGTGAACCATTAAAGGAATGATGAATATGAAAAAATTAAAAATGATATCCTGAATGTTTACAATCTTGATAAAATATTTATATTTTATTTTATAACGAACGGGAAAATAATAATCCTAATTACAGAGATCCCGAAACATAATCCAAATATCACATGTATTACTTAATTTTTAATGATAAGTACTTAAAATGTAATAATTTATTTAGTTAATATTAATCCTTCTTTTACTTAGGAGTCCAACTTAATCATGGGGTATTTTGCATTATGCTTAGGCTCGTCAAATGAAATAAGCATTTCATAACAACAGTGTACCTCCCTATGGTTTAATGGCAAACTTACTCTACAAACACCGAAAACCGAACCAAATACTAATGAAGTAATCATAAGTGTAATACTTCCTAAATTCCCCTTTTATCTGGGAACCACCCATGGAGTAGTCTTTCCACCGTGTTTGACTCTGGCCGTGGTAGCAAATGATGGATCCAAGTTTTCGCATAGTATTGTCCGATTGTTTGCTCATGGCAGAGTACTCCATTAGTTGGCACCGCTCTTATCACTAGTAGAAAAAGGGTCATACGTGAAGCCCAATAGTGCCGGTTTGAATTTCAGCCGGCACTAATGTGTACAATAGCACCGGTTCGTGGCGGCGATCAATAGCACCGGTTCGTGGCGAACCTTTAGTACCGGTTCATGCCACGAACCGGTACTAAAGGGGATGTGTCAGCCTGCGGTCAGGCTATGGCCCCACCATCACCATTTAGTGTCGGTTCGTACCATGAACCGGTACTAATGAGGTTATGGCAAGCTGTTTTTAGTCCCACCTCGCTCCCCTAACATGACTTTTACCATCTTAAATATGTTATTTCTCAAACTATCACAAGCACTTGGTCTTCATTGAACTCTATGTGTAGAATTTGTGGCCGCAATATGAGTCTTCATCGGTTTATAAATCGTTGATGATTCATATTGACAATTCAGATTGTACACACAAAGATCATTGATGATCAAAGTATTTTTGATGTTATAAGATCATATTGACAGTTTAGACTCTAAAGAAATATAAGATTGTGATGTAAATGCTCTTATATTTTTTGCGTTCAGTATGCACCATTCAAAGCGACGCCATCAACTTTCAACCATTTCTGCCTTCATTTGCTATTTTTCATGCATTCAATGATTTGTTTTGAGAACTAAATGACCTGAAAATTGAAAAGCACTACAAATGAACTCTGAAAAAGTTGAAACTTGACATGGTATCATCATTTCACCCACATAGATTGTTCAAAAAAGTAGAGAGGGTTATGGCAAAAACTGGATGCACTTCGTTTACAAATCGGACAATCTCTTTCGAAGTATTCAGGTTTCTGACGAAATTAAACTCATCTGTTACAAAGGCATTTCATTTTTTTAAACTTATTACAACTCCAGACTTTTTGTGCATTCAGTATGCATCATTCAAAGCGACGCCATCAACTTTCAACCATTTATGCCTTCATTTGATATTTTTCATGCATTTAATGATTTGTTTTGAGCTAAATGACCTGGAAATTGAAAAGCACTACAAATGAACTCTCAAAAAGTTGAAACTTGGCATGGTATCATCATTTCACCCACATAGATTGTTCAAAAAAGTAGAGAGGGTTACGGCAAAAACTAGATGCACTTCGTTTACAAACTGGACAATCTCTTTCGAAGTATTCAGGTTTCTGACGAAATTAAACTCATCTATTACAAAGGCATTTCATTTTTTTAAACTTATTACAACTCCAAACTTTTTGTGCATTCAGTATGCATCATTCAAAGCGACGCCATCAACTTTCAACCATTTCTGCCTTCATTTGATATTTTTCATGCATTTAATGATTTGTTTTGACCTAAATGACCTGGAAATTGAAAAGCACTATAAATGAACTCTGAAAAAGTTGAAACTTGGCATGATATCATCATTTCACCCACATAGATTGTTCAAAAAAGTAGAGAGGGTTACGGCAAAAACTGGATGCACTTCGTTTACAAACTGGACAATCTCTTTCGAAGTATTCAGGTTTCTGACGAAACTAAACTCATCTGTTACAAAGACATTTCATTTTTTTAAACTTATTACAACTCCAGACTTTTTGTGCATTCAGTATGCATCATTAAAAGCGACGCCATCAACTTTCAACCATTTCTGCCTTCATTTGATATTTTTCATGCATTTAATGATTTGTTTTGAGCTAAATGACACTAATTAAATTTTGTGCAGGCAGCGCACCACCTTTAGTACCGGTTGGTGGCTCCAACCGGTACTAAAGGGTAAGCTGTTTTTTAGTCCCACCTCGCCAAGAGAGAGGGAGTAGGAGCGGTTTATAAGCCCTGGGTGCAGAGACGATGAAGAAGAGGCTCAATGCTCACGTTGCTTAGCTTCAAGCCTTTAGGAATATGGTAGATTGCACGGAGCTACGCGCAGTGCAGTTTACACTATTCCAAAAGGCTTGAAGCAAATTAACGAGCATTGCACCTCTTTTTTATTTTTAATAACTTATTACAACTCCGGACTTCTTCTGTTATGGCAAAAGGAAGGAGGAGGAGAAGAAGAAGAAGAAGAAGAAGAAGAAGAAGGAGGAGGAGGAGGAGGAGGAGAAGAAGAAGAGGAAGAAGAAGAAGAAGAAGAAGAGGAAGAAGAAGAAGAAGAAGAAGAGGAGGAGGAAGAAGGAGAAGAAGGAGAAGAGGAAGAAGAAGGAGAAGAAGAAGAAGAAGAAGAAGAAGAAGAGGAAGAAGAAGAAGGAGAAGAAGAATAAGAAGAGGAAGAAGAAGGAGAAGAAGAAGAAGAAGAAGAAGAAGAAGAAGAAGAAGAAGAAGAAGAAGAAGAAGAAGAAGGAGAAGGAGAAGGAGAAGAAGAATAAGAAGAGGAAGAGGAAGAAGAAGAAGAAGAAGAAGAAGAAGAAGAAGAGGAAGACGAAGAAGAAGAAGAAGAAGAAGAAGAAGAAGAAGAAGAAGAAATAAAGCAGAAAAGAAATAACTATATAAAAAAATTACTCAAAAATAAATAGAAGAAAATAAATAATGCAGAAAAGAAAAAAACTAATATAAAGCAAAAATGTTCACAAAGAAACTAAATACGGCAAAAAAACTACTCAGAAATAAATAGAAGAAAAAAATAAAGCAGAAAAGAAATAACTATATAAAAAAATTACTCAAAAATAAATAGAAGAAAATAAATAATGAAGAAAAGAAAAAAAACTAATATAAAGCAAAAATATTCACAAAGAAACTAAATACGGCAAAAAAACTACTCAGAAATAAATAGAAGAAAAAAATAAAGCAGAAAAGAAATAACTATATAAAAAATTACTCAAAAATAAATAGAAGAAAATAAATAATGCAGAAAAGCAAAAAAATTTAAAAAATTGTTGGGGCGCTGCCCGGTGGGCCTATAAGATAAATAATGCAGAAAAGAAATAACTATATAAAAAAATTACTCAAAAATAAATAGAAGAAAATAAATAATGCAGAAAAGAAAAAATTTAAAAAAATGTTGGGGCGCTGCCCGATGGGCCTACAAGACCTAGGGTGTGCAAATGCAGGCCCAGAAGGTCCAGGAGGCTCACCGGGCAGCGCGCCATAGTTAGGCCCAGAAGCCTGCTATATAGAGGAGTTCGAAAGGGCAGCTGCGGCTGGGTTTATAAACCAGTGCGGCTGCCCTTCGCTCGGCGAGGTGGGACTAAACATAGCGCACCGCGGGTGGCAGCGCACGGCCTTTAGTACCGGTTGGTGGCTCCAACCGATACTAATGCGTTGCCCTTTAGTACCGGTTGGAGCCACCAACCGGTACTAAAGGGCCTCGTTTCCCGCCGCTTGGGCTGCCCAAAATTGGCCTTTAGTACCGGTTGGTGGCTCCAATCGGTACTAAAGGCTCCCCCTATATATATGGCACTTACGAAAAATCAGTTATCATCGCCACTTCGTTCCACTTTTCTCGATCTCCGACGACGCCCTCGCCCTCGCCCTCGCCGCTCGTCGTCCTCGCCGCCCCCGCCGCTCGTCGCCCCCGCCGTCGCCCTCGCCGCCCCCGCCGTTCGTCATCGTCGTCGCCGTGCGCCCCCGCCGCCCGTCGTCGTCGCCGCCCCCGCCGCCCGTCGTCGTCGCCGCGCGCCCCCGGCCCGCCGCCCGTCTCGTCGCCATATCGCCGCCGCCGGCGATCTCGTCGCCGTCCCCGGCCGTCGCCGCCCGTCTCGTCGCCGTCCCCGGCCCCCGCCGCCCGTCGTCGCTGCCCCGCGCCACCCGTACGCGCCCTATGTACGTACACACGCATACACGTACACATACACACACACACACACACACACACACACACACACTACACACACAGACACACACACACACGCTTACACACACTACACACACACGCATACACACACATACACATAGACACGTACACACAAACACACACACACACACACGTACACACACACGTATATACACACACACACCCACATATTTTTTTACTTATTTTTTGTTTTCTATATATAATGTTTAGATGAATTAGAACTATCTAGTTTATTTTTAGAATGTTAGAAATGTTATCATCGATGAATTAATATAATAACTTGTTTATTTTTAGTAAATATAATGCTTAATTAGTTGAACTAGTTGAATTAATATATAGAACTAGTTTATTTTTAGAAGATTCTTAGTTGAACTTGTTGAATTAATATATAGAACTAGTTTATTTTTAGTAAATGCTTAATTAGTTGAACTAGTTGAATTAATATAACTAGTTTATTTTTAGTAAATGCTTAGTTGAACTAGTTGAATTAATAGATTTTTCTGTTAATAGATTTTTTTTCTGTTAATAGATTTTTTTCTATTAATAGATTTTTTTGGTGATATTATTATTGAATATGCATGTTTGGTGATATTATTGTTAATAGATTTTTTTTGGTGATATTTAGATTGTGTAATTAATTTTGTTCATAGAATTTTAATGATTTTTTTGTTCATAGTATTTAGAAAAAGGAAAAAAAGAAGAAGTGGTTTATATATAGTTGAACTAGCTAGTTGATTTAATAAACTAATTTATTTTACTATATATAGAAGTAGTTTGTTTTTAGTAAGTACTACTTATTTATTTATAGTAAGTGCTTAGTAGTTGAACTAGATAGTTGACTTAATTAATAAAACTAAATTATGAACGTAGGCCGGAAATGTCGTACTCACCGGACGACGAAAACCGCCCGGGGGAGTGCGACTGGTGCCACGACGACCGAGGTATCTGCGACAGGTTCATTAAGCTGGACGAAGATCGACGCTTCAGCATTAAGCTCGAGGAGACCTGCGATGTTCATACGGTACGCAACGACGACAATAGTTTTTTTCGTAATTAAGCACGACTTCAACTATTTTAACGTGTATTTTTCATCTTTTCCAATTCGACTAGCTTATCCCATGCTTTGCAAGACGCTATGTCTTGGAGAGGATGGGTTTTGAAGACCATGAAAATTTCGAAACCAAAAAAATTATCCTAAGTACCGAACATGGTGTGGATTTTCAAGTAAAGTTGTACAATGCTCAGAGTGTAACCCATTTTGGTTGCAAAAATTGGGATGCATTTTGCAAGATGTATGGTCTTGATGAGGGTATGCTTGTCACCATGGATCTTGGTGATCCTACAATCGAGCAAGAGACACCTTCGATTTGGGTCTTTGTGGATACACCTCCAGTTCTTCCCTCATGTGAGCTAAACATAGTTATTAAGTAATTTATATTGTTTACTTCAAAATATAATGTTGACAACTTATCTCCATTGACAGCTTATTTTCATTCTTCAAAGAATGTGCGGAAGATGGTAGACAGAACGTACTACACTGAAGGCCCCGAATTAACTTATCAGGAGAAAAATCATCTGGTCGGATTTTGTACTGATCTTGAGAATTACAATATCTACAATCAAACTCCTCAACATTATGGTCAATACGTGCCACTAGTGCACGTGTTGAACTACGGTAACTACCATGGAGATACCCTGGTAAGATTATTTTTTACTATTACAACATCCATGCATCAACAGATAATCCCGAATGATTGTGTGCCTCATCTGATGTATACGCGTGGTAGCCTTCATGTTTTGAACATATGACCAGGTCGTCCTACGAATCTCAACTGTCCATACCGGGTTTCTAAAAGAAGTGGAGACATAACAATCAAAGAATGGAAAAAAATGTATGGACAGTCGTAAGGAGCTTCTTGGAAGCAATAAGCAGCGAAAGGCAAGAATTGGAGACAGGATGATCGCCATTCTTCATAATGGAGAGTCAGGGTCTATATTGTTTTATGCTATTTTACCTTAAGGATGTTTAGGTCCTACCTGATACTGATGATCATGTGCTAAGAACAATTATGTAGGGTTGGGTTCGATGACTATATATGAGGATGATGATCGTATGACTTATTATTAATAACGAGTAGAAGTTGTATGATGATGCATGATTAGTAGGACTTGTTATTATATATATATGATGATGTAATGATGCAAAGCATGCATGAGCATGTTATATCTGCGGGTGCAATGAACATAGCAGCAGCGTTGATAAACAAAGCATGCATGATGTATGATGCATAACGTGTACAATGTGTAGTATCGTAAAATACCAGCAAATGAAAAAAAATTAAAATGGAAACACAAAATTAAATGAAAAAGAAATCATAAAACTAAAAACCCACCAAACCTTATAGTACCGGTTGGTGTTACCAACCGGTACTAAAGGGCTCCAGGCCCCCGGAGCTGGCTCGTGCCACGTGGTTGCCCTTTAGCACCGGTTCGTGCTGAACCGGTACTAAAGGGGGGGGGCCTTTAGTGACCACAAATTAGTGCCGATTATGTAACCGGCACTATAGGGCCTTACGAACCGGTGCTAATGGGTTTTGCACTAGTGTATATTTGTGTGTGATTTTTAGCAATTGAACATATATAGTTCTTCCACCCTTGTGTTTGTAAGGTTAAACTATGGAAAAAGGATTCAAATCTTCACTATTGTACCACAAAAGCAAGTTACATGAATGTCAAAAATATTTAACTTACTGGTGGTTGGTGCTAGGTATATTAGCATTAGGAAAGTAAATGTACAGATTGACCATTTGACTATGGAAGAAAATTAATTTTCTTATTTACTCTTATCGAATTCTTAATATGTTTCACATATCTGTTTTCAGTAATACCCACAATTTTGGAAACTCTATTTCATAACCTTGTAGTTTGGATTTTTTTACAATATATGACACAAATTGGTGTATTTTGACACATACGTATTTATAACATAAATACACTCTTTATATGTAATGTGATATTTGTTATATATATTTTTAATCATACATAACTAACTTCTTATTGTTTTCAAATCATAAATTTAAAATGATATGATAACTTGCATTTTAAAAAGTATATTTCAGGAAATTATAATTAAAAAATATCAGAGAAAATCAGGCACCATAATG
Organism: Triticum timopheevii; assembly: GCA_963921465.1. Taxonomy (NCBI): domain Eukaryota; kingdom Viridiplantae; phylum Streptophyta; class Magnoliopsida; order Poales; family Poaceae; genus Triticum; species Triticum timopheevii. The sequence continues at coordinate 17,288,443 of OY997271.1, forward strand.
TATTTGGTATCTACACATTTGGCGCATACATAGCCTTTTTTATTTTTAGTGTAATTATTTAAAACTTAATAATACATTCTATTACACAGATTGGACTTATATACATTGGAAAAGAATTAAATCTATGCTGCCAAACCTATCGAAAAGCATTCCTCCGGCGCATTGGATATCTGGCATTTATTTGTAATAACGCTGAATCACTTGGGGATAAATTCGCCCTACATCGTGACCAACTCGGTCATTTTAAAAATTATATCTTGCCTGTTTCAACTCGGCCATTACATTTAACTTAGTTAAGACGTAAGGCTGTTCTAACTTTTGAACAATCCTTAGAAATCTACACATGCAGAGGTCAAGTAGGACATACATATGTGAAATTCCGTAATATAATATGATAATTGTTCACTCAAAGAAAATAATATGATAATTTCTTATCTGTACTTACTATAATTTAAATACTTTTTGACGGCATGTTCCCATTGCATAAGGTCGCTTACTGCACAATATCTTAATTTGTTATTTTTCTTGGATAGAAAATATCGTATTTCCTTGTATGTATATTTATCTATATATGTTTCAGACACATGAAATTGTTTATATATAAAAAAAGATTTCGCCTGAGTTACATCCATGCATGCTAATTCCCTGCCTATTATTGGAGTTTAGGTGTATGCATGTACGTGCTTGACTAAGCTTTGCACATGTATACGTGTCGCTCAAATCATACACATAATTGTACATCACTCTATAAGCACCTCGTCAAAGAAACAAACCTTTGGGATCAACTTGTACTTTTATTTTTATATTATTTTCCTTTTGAGAATATTTGCATTGTTGTCCTAAAATATTGCAATATTTGCGAATATCAGGATCATATTCTTTTGTTTGACAATAACACGACGGCTTACCGGAAGACCAAAGCAGAATTCTAGTGCGAAGGTTGTGCCACCTCTTGATTGTTTTCTCCATGAGCAAGCAACCTTCTGGTAACAGTCATAGGGACGGAACGTGATGGGCGAGCGAGCCGCAAACATCAATATAGATCTGAAAAAATAACAAATAGGCATGATGCATAAATCTGGAAAGGAAGAAGAATATGCACAGCTGAAAAGCATGGATGCCGTCCGTGCCGTGCATCGCTCCAGGGTCAATCAGTGTACGCGTGCATTGTATATGTACGCATCCAGCCGCCGGAATTTGCTTCTCCTGCCTCATGCTGGCATCATCTGCGTTCCTTTGTCAGGGGCCAAAACACCTGCCAGCAGCACAAATCGGGGGCCAGCTTTGGCCACCTCCATAACGCTCATAGGGAAGTCCTCGTTGACTTGCATCGGGAGGATCTCCAGACCAGGGCATGCAGCAATTAATTCTTCTAGCCGTGTTTTGTATCTCTACGGGGACAACAGAATTAAACTCATTTATTTTTGAAGAATCACGGGGAGATAGAGACCCAGCACAGGATGACTCCCGTGCGTGGGACAGCCGAGGGGAATTTTTTTTTCAATGTTAGGCTTCATCAACGGCTACAAATATCTTATATTTTAATCTGATGGATGTAATGTTTTAACTTTTACAATTAACGTGCATCCTCGTATGGTGCTTTTAATTAGTAAATATAAGATATAAGATGATTCAGTTTTATCTTTCGAGATGCATATATATTGTCTACTAGTATTCGAGATGCGTACTAAATTGTTTTATATTTCTTCTGGATTAGTTAAATAAAAGCTATGACGGACAATACCGGCAGAGAAGGAGAAGAGGCTATGTTCGAGCTCATATGCTCCCCGAGCCGGCCAGATGATCAGAATGAAGGAGATGACGGCTCCCAATATCTGAACAATACCGGAGAGGGTGATATGATATTCGATCGAGACGACCGAATTGATGAAGTCCAGAACTGTGATAATGATCTTGAAATAGCAAATACCGGCGAGGTATGTTTATAGAAGCAGGTATATGGTGATCATTACGTGTTTTAAATGATTTTGTATGCATGTATGTGTGTGTGTCTATATATATATATATATATATATATATATATATATATATAGGACTGCTAAAGTAAGCCTGAGCGTAAACTTGTTATTCTACGCGCTGCCACCCCGCTCGTGTCACCCCACCCGATCAAACTCTCTCCGCAGACTAGCCAAAATAAACTACCCCATCCGTTTCAGTAGTAAGTAGATTACGAGCAAATAGTTTTGGTAACGGTAAATCAGCGCAAGCACCCACCATCCAGATGTCATGATAATCACACGTGGAAGTAATGGTAAACTTATCTAATTGCATTACTATGCTAGATCGTCCTTTCCGATGGTAAATGGTTATATTTCTTATGGTAATGTGATGTGTAACATGCTATGTTTATTACGATGCTGCCTACACCACACAGTATGGTGATGTTTTAAATGTATAATAATAATAATATATTATAAAAGTACTAGTAGAATGGTGCATCTCTGACATGCACCTAGTAACCAAATTCAACATGTTACTAGATTTCTCATGGTGGATTACGATTTGTCATTATGGACATGCATACAGAAAAGAGAAATGTTGGCAAGGCGTGAACTGATGTGTGCAACTACTAACAAAATTTATTTTGTTACTATATTCCTCATACTTGATTACTATGTGCAATTAGGACGTACGAGGGCCGCGCTAGCTAGTAACCAATTTTATTCTATTACTATATTCCTCATATTTGATTACTATGTGCAATCAGAAGACATATGTAAACCGCATGATAGGATGGTAACCAAATTAAATCGATTACTTTTTTCTTCAAATAGATTTACCCTCAATTGATTAGCGGGGAGAAAGCTAGTCCCGCGGAGCGACGCGCCTGCCTGATCAAGACCAGCGCGTAGGATTAGTTATTTTGCGCGCTCGCTTAGTTTAGCGCCACCGTATATATATATATATATATATATATATATATATATATATATATATATATATATATATTAACGAATCGATCTTTCTTCTTTCAGCCCTCCGGATCGAGCAAATCGTCTGCAGGGAGCAGGACAGTGCGAGGCCCGGCCAAAAAGTTGAAGGAAGGCATAAAATACAACATCGATGCCATCAAAGATAATGGCGAACCTATCGCGCCTAAGAAGAATGCGGGCAAGTTCGTTCGTCAGTGCGGAGTTCTTGTGAAGGACCAACTCCCGATCTCTATTCAAGAATGGAAAAAGGCAGCAAAGCCACATCCAGATCTTACTTTTGTTGACGATAGAGCAAAAAAAACTGCTTTGCGAATCTATCATGTCACATTTCACCCTACCAGATCATTTCACAGATGCACATGTGCAGAAAGTCAAGGACGCTGCTCTTAGGAAGATGGCAGTTGCATTCAACAACCACAAGAAAACTATATGGGCCAGGTATGTCGAATGAGGAAAGAAGACTCCAGAATTCACGGAAACACTAGAGAAGCAAAGAGACCACTGGCCAGCTTTCGTGAAATTCAAGGAATCGGAATTAGCTAAGGAACGGTCGAGAATAAACACGATCAATGTCGCGAAAAAGGAGCATTTCCATAGGCTGGGGCCAGGTGGCTACACAGTGGCCCGTCCTAAGTGGGATAAGGCTGAGCAAGAGAAGATGGATGCAGGGGTTAGTCCAATTACATTGAGCTGGCCCCCCAGATGCAGGGATCACACCCAACAGAGAGAACGACGAGATTACGCGCTCCCTGGGAAACCCTGAACACCCAGGAAGAACACGAGGCAAAAGCGTTTCTCAGTGGTATGAGGGGTTTGCAGACTAGAACACTGACTATAGAAGTCGTGCGAGATAGAAGATGGAGGAGGAGAAGAAGAGGAAGCTGAAGAAGGAGCAGAGGAAGCAGGAAGCAGAACGCCTTAAAGGCCTAGAATCAGCGCATGCGGAGTTGGCACTCCAATTCCAGCGGCAGCGGCAACAGATCAACAAAATCAGCCAGGGAAGGGGTCTCTGCAGCGGCAGGAGCTGGCAGATCCAACATTGGATAGCACCATCCCATCCATGCCGAGAAGCAGCGTGGGTTTCGCACCGGGCCATGAGGCACTACTGCTGGATAGATACCATGTGGATGACATCATTGATAACACTAATTGTAAGCTACACTTCAAATTGGCCACTTTATTCGTATGGATCAACCACCAGCTCCCAAGCCTGTTGACTCAGACTATGAACGCCAAATCAGGAAGGAATATCAAACACAAGAAAAGAAGGAGTCGAGCTCGAGCTCCAGCCAAGCAGCTGCCAAAATAAGCGGGAAAAATGTTCTCCGGCTGGGAGAACAGGCGGTGCAATCGATCCCCCGCTCATTGTACCAACACACATGAGTAGCACCGGCGCAGCCGATCATCTGGTAATAACCAACGATCATAGAAGGCAGGCTGCAGAGATCGGATGCACTGTAGAACAACTCCTAGATCTCGAGCCCATGGATACTTTTACAGAGCAGGAACAAAAACGGAAATATGCCCGCGGCGAACCTTTGGTCAAGCCTGAGGAGGTCAAGAACCTCTCAACGAGAATGTATGAATTGCATGAATGGTGCATGAAAATTGCCAAGACTACCAATCGAGAGTCCCTCGTGGTGAAAGTCAAGGCAGATCATTACTACCATGAGAATGCTCTATATGTTGAGTTTACAGAACTATTTGAGTTATTCAATCAAGACGCACTCGACAGATCTATCGTCAGTTGCTATTGTCTGTAAGTGATTTCTTTCCGTAATTTAAGTCTCAAGCTAGCTGTAGTGCTTGTTGATCATTACCTGTAATTATCCTCACTATATTCTTTTCTGTGGTATTATGCAGAATGAAGATCTACAAAATGAAAAAAAAACTGGATGCTATGGCATTGGGTTCATTGACCCAAATACCATTAATCAAGAGACATGGTCAGAGTTATTCTATCTAGATGATACAGAGAAAACCTTCCTAGAGTTCTTGAAGCGCCTAAATACCAATCGAGATATACTACTTCCTTACAACTTCAGGTGAGTCACACTATCTTGTACTACAAATTCTGTTTTTGCTTACTAGCTAGATGTTAATTAATAAGTGTATAGGGTTTAGGATAGTTGATAAGTGTTATGCACATGCCTGCTTAATTTATACATGCAAACGTGTGCGCATGCAGTTTCCGCTGGATCTTGTTAATCATTCGAGTTGAAGATGGAGAAGTTGACGTTCTGGACTCGCTACTTAAACCAGTGGAACAGTACAAAATCATGAAGGGGATAGTCAACAGGTAATTTCAATCATTATCGAACTATATGTCGGCCTCTTTAGTTCATCATTTCCTGATATCAACTAATTAATAACTCATTTATTCAATTTATTTGCCGGCGGGCAGGGCTTGGCAAAAGTTCAGGAAAGAGGTTCTAGGCGAATGAAAAGAAAAGTTGTATTGGTATCGACCCAAGGTATAATTAATTAATTAGTACTAGCTAGCTACCATCTCTTTAACTCTAGTTGCAATACCATTAGTTATCATGCTTGCTTAATTATTATCTGATTGAATCTTATTCTCGTAAAGTGCATGAAGCAGTTGTCGGGGAATGATTTATGTGCATACTACCACAGTAATGCCTCCATGTAGAAGAAATTGTATATACCAGATTGTGTGTGTGTGTGTATATATATATATATATATATATATATATATATATATATATATATATATATATATATATATATATATATATATATATATGATCGGTTCTACGAGAAATTCTATTTTTATATATGCATAACGTGTACAATATATAGTATCGTAAAATACCAGCAAATAAAAAAGAATTAAACTATGGAGACAAGCCGGTGTAGGAGTTGGTGGTTTAACATGTTTTGTGAGAGAGTAGCTTTAGAGAGTAGTGTGGGTTGGGTGTAATGGGTGTCGGCCGAGCTTAGATCCTAGCATCTAGCTCGAGCCTCTCTTGTACATTTTCTTTCTGCCTTCTATAAAGATAAGGTACGCCTTTGGCGTACTCTCGAAAAAAAACGTAAAACAAAAAATTAAAGGAAAAAGAAATCATAAACCCAAAACCCCCCTAAACCTTTTAGTCTCCCAGCCCTCGGCGCGGGCTCGTGCCACGTGGTGACCCTTTAGTGGTGGTTCGTGTTGAACTGGGACTAAGGGGGGGGGGACTTTAGTCCCCACCCTTTAGTGCCGGTTACAGAACCGGTACTAAAGGTCCTTACGAACCGGTGCTATAGCCCGGTTCTGCACTAGTGCTTACACCCTGCAAAGAATTTGAGCTTCATCTCAGCAACTGCCCTGTCCTCGCGGAGCTTATAATTGAAGCCTGCAAGTGTTTGTTCGACAACGTAAAATCATCGACACTCCGAAGATTTGTCGGGATTGCCAATGCAAGGGCCAATTTTGCAAGCTGCTTCAATCTTATCATCAATGCGCCTCGTCTGCAGTCTCTTTCGCTGGTGCTTCCATTTGGTCTATCCTGCAACCACTTGGTCAACGTCGACGACGAAAAGACGCTGCGCTCCGTAGATCCAAGTCAGGATCGAGCTGCTAATGGAGGAGACGGACACCACAGTCAGTGCTCAAGAAAGAGAGGCAAAGGCTTCCTTTATTAACTCCATCAAAAGCCTCACATCCAAGTTTGTTTGTGTGACTGACATGACTCTATGTGGATTCAGCAATAGGGTAAGTGACCATGTCTTCCGGTCCTCCTTTCTATCGCATTGTGTGCTTGATAAAAAATATGATAGCTACTAATATTACAGAACACTAACTACCTGATATCTCTATTGTGTAGGTACTGATGCAAGAGGTTGACCAACCAATCATTATGTTATAGAAGTTGAACAAAGTGCCTTGCTTATTGCGACATTGGGTTGGAATTGCATCTTACTCTTAGTAATATCTAAAAATATCAAACAATGTAAACATCAGATATACTCCCTCCTTCCATCTATATAGGGCCTAATGCATTTTTTAGGACCGCATTTGACTATTGACAAGATTAATAGTACATGACATACACAATGTGAAAATTATATCATTGAAAGCTCCTTTCACACACGAATTTAACGATGTGTTTTGTGTAAGTTGCATGTCATATATTATTGCTCTAGTATTTGGTCAAAGTTAGCCTTGAAAACCGCATTAGGCCCTATATAGATGGAAGGAGGGAGTAGGAAAATTTGGTTTATGTCGACATTTCTTAGAGGTTGGGTCCATTAATGACATTACAAAGCTTATACTTATTTGAATTAATTGCATCATACTACAAACTCAATGGTTTAATTTCTATTATTTGACTATCATAGTTAAGAACAATTGTTAAAGAAAATGACATTTATTCTTTGCTATATAATTCTAATGTATAAGGAGTATGATGTAAAAAAGGTTCTCTTTTAATAAATTTTGGAAGTTGCATTAAATTTATTTATTTATATATATACATATGTGTGTGTTCTCATACATATATATAGATTTTTAATATCATAGTACTGACTTCTAAAGCAAATGGTGGTTTCTAGTGTATTGCTAAAATATGGCAATGGTGTGATTATAGAAAATTCTAAAATATGGCCATGGTGTGTTTCAAGTTGGGTTAAATAATAAGTTGTGCATGCTTTGTACCTTTATACAAAACAAAATAGTTACTGTAATGATCAAAGAACAAAAAAAACATATTCAATATTTCCTACTTTTGCTTACTTATGGTTTGGTTATTTGAATTTTGATTCAACATATTCAATATTTCCTACTTGTTTATGAACTAAAAAAATTACATATAAATAAACATGTAAATTTAGCTAACATATGTTTTCATTAGGTTATGACAAATTAAACCCAGCTTTGTCGTTCAGATTGTCTTTCTTCCTACATGATATACACTATTGATATGTGGTGTGAACATACACTCCTGAAATTGAGACTTTTTTATGTATTTGATAATCTTTCATGGGAAATGTGTTATAGTACCGTGCTTACTCGTACTCGCTTCGTCCGGAATTATTTGTCGCGGAAATGGGTGTGTCTAGACGAATTTTAATTCTAGATACATCAATTGTTTGCGAGAAGTACTTCTAGACGGATGGGGTATATACAATTTAGTATTTGAGGTCTTCTTCCTAGAGGCTTGGGGCAGTCGCCCTGTTTTACCTAGGCTATGGGCTGGCCTTGATGGGAGGAGTCCGCTGCTCCTCCTCGCGCCCTCGTGGGGGAGAATCCTGAAGTTGCACGCCAACGTGACCAGGCTTTGGGAGGAGCCCTAAAATGTCAACGTTTCATCGCCACTATCATCAAGCTCCATCTACTCCAACGCGAGGACGCTTAGGCATGTTCACTGCCACTTGTCTTCAGTCCTCCGCCGCACCACTTCCACCATGGTTGCTGCTCAGCATGCTTTGTTGCCACGATCTCAGCATTGCCAATGCAGGTCGGGTTGGGACCAACCAGAAGAGTTTGTCCAAGAAAGAGGCGGAGGGGAGGCGAAAGTGGCTCACCACGCGATATTAACCCATAGACGAGGCGAGACCCGTTTACAACCTCATGGACAGTAGGCTAGTCAGAAAATAAGTAGCAAAAAAAATGAAAATCTGGTTTATTTTTTCTTGGCACCGGAGACGGTGGAGCATGCGGGCTTTCGGGCATATGTGTGAGTGTGGGTGCATGTACTCAAGCGTCTGCGTTATTACCGTGTTTCTAGAAAAATATGGGGTCTTAAAAATGTTTCGTCTTTTGAAGTTTGTTTGAGAGCCAATTTTGTGTTTGGCCCATGTGGCTCCAGCCCACGATCAAGTACGGCCTAGCCCGGCCCCCAGTGGGTGGTCACGGTGGCCCAGGGGTAGAACCGTCAAGCCGTGCCGACCAGCCTGCGGCCACCAAGAGCCGGAGGCAGAGAGCAGAGACACAGAGACGGAGAGCGATAAGCAGAGAGAGCTCCTCATCCGGCTGCTCCCTCCCTATATATAATCCCCAATTTCGTCTCCCAGCATATAAAGCCTCCCGATTTCGAACCCCCCATCCCCTCCCAGTCCTCTCCCCCGATCCGCACCCTCTCCTCACCGCACTCCGCTCCGCGACCTCCCGGATCTCGCCAAAATGATACAAAATAGTTTTATGTATTCTCAACTCCAGTTGTCAATTGTACTAGCCGCTTTGTTTCACAAGGTATTAAGACAATGATTGAAAAAAAGTACTTTTTGAAACTTTTGAATCAATTAAAGGCCAGAAAAAAAAAAGAGTGTAAAGTAAGGTTGAAGTTGTTTCATAGATTCAATTGTAGCATTTCTCATACACATGCTGACACAAAATCACAAATTAATGATATAAATATGGTCCATATCTTTGGAGCCATTGACTATTGAATCTACAAGTTATCTTTAGACCTACATGGTGGATTCATACGTGGTGCTCCCTGCAATGTGTGAAGGACTAGGATTCGATGGACTTTGGATGCAACCACTAGAAAGGTTCTCGCACTGGAGATGGTTGCACGAGATTTATTCAATCAGTTTGGATGACCGTTGATCAGTAATTGGTTATATGAATGAGTCAAGTAAACTTGTTACCTGTTGGTGTTTGTTGAGTTCTATAGACACTTTGTAAATCTTTGTGGATGCTTACTACATTTTTTTCATTAAAGATAGCTGTTAATGTTTAAATATTCACACATATTCACTTTGTACACTTTGTCACATAGATTCACTTTGTACAATTCACCCGCAAAAAAAAATCGCTTTGTACAATTAATATTTAAATGTTCCAAAAAGATTAATTGTGAATGTTTACAACAAATGTGTCTACAATCATTTCGAACCCAAATTTAAAACACATAAAAAACACAAATCCATATGTGAAGTTGTGAACGGTGCTATTTTTGCTTTTGTCTTTGTACACTATTCACCCCCGATACAATGTTTATTCACGCACTATACGACACATGGAAACAGGAGCAAGGAAAGCCGGCAAAGGGGAGCACAGCATGGGCATCAAGCACACACAAAACAAAGGTCGATCTTGAGGGGAACAACACAATCCGATCTTTGAGTTCTGTTGGTGCTGCACAATGATCATCCTCCGCGCCATCCTCTTCAGTTCTACCATTATGAAAATCGCCTCTCTCTAATCTCTTCTTTTTTTCCTTTTCCGTGGAGCTACTGGAGCTACTGAACTGAAGCCTGCTGTGTATGTAGCCCATGAGGAAAAAAAGATCTGGAGTTAGATTCAGTGTAATGCAAATCACATACAGGTAAGCCGATTAGCACTTTATGCTTAATAATTACAGAAGCAGAAAACGGAACAGCACATATAAACGTTTTCAAGTACTCCCTCTGTCCGGAAATACTTGTCCTAGATACATCCCCTTTTATCCATTTTGATGACAAGTATTTTCGGACGGAGGGAGTAACTGGTCTAGTCCAGCAACTAGAGTGTGTAAAAGCCTCCTTACAAATCACATATGTGTAGAAGTCTCTTTCTTATATTGGATACGTATAAAAGCACAATCCTGAAGAACATCAGATATTTTCAGCTTTAAAGTCAAGCTATTTTCAGCTTTAAAATGGCAAAAATCACGCCAGAGATCGTTTAGTTCAGCACCAGTGTATTAGTTAATTATACATTTGGGCAGTAGCTATACCTCTGTGATTCAGTGTTATACAAAAGACAGACAGGTACTGTAGTAGATAACGTGTCAGGTGGCAAGGCAATCACAGATTCACAGGTAGTCCAGCAAGTTTAATAAGTCTCTTATATTGGATACGTATATGCGCAAATCCTGAAGAACATAAGATATGTATAGATATTGGTAAAACTGGACCTGTTGTACAGGTGACTTATTCCTACAATCTTATCGAATCTGCACCATGTAGTCTGTAAACTTCTAGGCGTAAGACCATGGGCATGCAAAAAAGGCATCACCTACGGTATTTTCACCTAAAACATGGTAAAAGAGATCGCTTAAACCTCAACATTAGTAGTGTACAAATTATTTACCTCTGGCAGTAGCTATCAATGTCTTGCGGTCACCTGATCCTTTCCCATATATTTTTCTTGGTTAGCTGAACAGTAACCTTTCTGATGTGACCGATCTTCACAAGATCCTCGTTCGGTTCTTCTCCCTTTCGCCGAAGGCTCTCCAAGAGTTCTTCTCCAGTGTTTACCAGGCGTAGGTCTTCAAGGGCCGTAAGGTGCTCGATGCCGTCGGGGAGAGCCTTCAATTCAGGACAATCATCGAACAGCAGCGAAACAAGGCTTGCCATCGCGCCATCTTCTATTTCAGTTTGGTTGAGCTTGTGGCAGCCACCGATCCCTAGGATCCGCAGTTTTGGAAATGATCCTGAGTAGAAGTGCAGCTTCTTCCCTACAAAGGCCTTGAAAAGCTCAAGATGGTATAAACCATGTAACTCTAGCAGACTGAAGAACGACTCCTCGTCGATGTTGGAGAACGACAGTTGCAACCGTGTGAGGCTCTTGAGGTGGGACCAAGGCATCGATGTTCTCCCTGGCTGCCCGTGTAAACCAAGCCAAGAAACGGTCGGAGGTAAACACAGACGTTCCAGCAACACCTCGCCACCCGTAGCAAAGATGTCCAGATGAACAAGGTGTCTCATTTTTGTGATAGCATTGCACAGATAAGCAGAGTGTTCGCTTTTGATGTTGCAAACACCGAATGTTCTTAGCTCTGTCAAGGCTTCCAGTTCATGCAGCATCTTCAAGGTTGCTTCCACATATTGCAGAGCTCGCAATGACGTCAAGTGCCGCATACCATTGGGCACCTTGACTCCAGCACAGTGATCAAATTCTAGCCCACCAGTACATGCATACAAGTACCTCAGCTTGTGAAGCTTTACCACGCTGTTTGGTAAAGATGACAGTTCAGTGTTGTAAGCATCCAAGACCTGTAGGTTTTGTAACCTCCCTATTGCTTCAGGCAAATTCTGAATACCAGTATGTCTAAGGCCCAAGTACCGCAAATTAAACAAGTCAAACACTTGATTAGGCAGCATTTTGATACGTGCACCTTGCAGATCCAACATCGACAGCAGACTCGAAGATGATAGGATAGACTTGAGCAAATTAATACTGATACGAGTCTCAAACACATGGAGTGCACGGAAATGCGTTCCACAAGATTGACTCAGCTGTTCAATGTTTTCACTCTGGATCGATATACGACGTGTCCCCTCTACAGAGAATGCACCAGATCCATCATAAACTTTTCCAAAGCATTCCTCCCTGGCTTTGTTGAGAGCAAGAAGGCGTATAACATCATGCATCCGGCAGCATTTTAATCGTCCACCACTATTCCTCGCCACTACCTGTAGTAGGCTTCGATTCACAAGCTCGGTCAAGCATTCCTCTGCCACTTCCTCTAATGTTTTGTTATCCTTTGCTCTGAAAAATCCAGCGGCGATCCACTGCCTCATTACTCTCCTCCTCTTTATTTCATAATCTTCCGGGAATAATGCACAGTGCAAGAAACAGTTCTTCAGATCATAAGGAAGGTCCTCTAAGCTGGCTTTCAGAATAATATTGACATCGAGGATCACATTATTTGTTAGCTGAAGCTCTATTTCCTTGTATACATTCTCCCAATCGGAGTATGTTGGTTGTTTGCAGGACAGTAGGCGGCCGATGCAGGCAATTGCAATGGGCAGGCCACTACACTTGCTGACAAACTTTCGAGCTAAATGCTTTAGTCCCTCTGGGCATGTTCTGTTTTGATCTTTCCAAAATGCCTCCTTGCAAAATAACTGCCATGACTCTGCTGCTTGCAGTGGTTTCAGTTCAAGTACACGATTTCCAGTAGCTAGCAATGCTACCTCATGGACCCTTGAGGTGATAACAAATTGGTTACCGCTGCATTTAGGAAATGCATCCCTTATATTGAACCACACATCCACACCCCATACGTCATCCATAATCAAGATGTACTTTTTACCTTGTAGGTAAGTATAGATTACCTCAGTCAGCGCTCTCTTTCCCATGCTGGCAACATCAGCTTTGATGCCAAATTCTTTGGCGATCATCTTCAACAAGGCTTCAACTTGGTAGCTGTTTGAAACTGTAACCCATGCAGCAATATCATAGTCATCTTTCACTAAATTGTAGACATGGGAGACAAGAGTAGTCTTTCCAACTCCACCCATCCCCCAAACTGTTGCGACTGTGTTCTGCTCTTCAGATTGGGCTGTGAGACATCCCATCAACAGCATCTTGTTCTCCTCAATCCCCACAAGATCATCATCCTTTGCAAAATACAAAGCTTGGTCTACAATCTTCAGATGGCTGCCACTGCTTCCTGCATCCTTGTCGATTCCTCTAATCTCGTAGCGCACTTTCCTCTCATCAGCATCTCTAAGCTTTTTCTTAATCTGTTGCAGCTTGAGTGCCAGACGCCGCCATGTCTTGACATGCTTGATCCTCTTCTTCATCTTGGCAGCAAATCCGCCGTGTCTGTCCTCCAGCTTGTAGGTGAACTCATCAACGACATCCTCGATCTCGAAAGCGAAGCCCCTGATCTTCTCGACAAAGATGCCAGTGGTCTCATCGGTGTCCTTGAACCGCTCCGCTCGTTGCAGATAACCCTGCATGCTCTCCAGCTCATCCTTGGCTTCACGGATCTCACCAAAAAGTCCATCAAGGGCAGATGCTTCCTTGAAGAGCAGCGAGGAACCGAAGGTCACCGTCTCCTTCGCTAAGGCCACACCGAGCTTGGAGACCAGCAATCCTACAATTGCCTCTGCCATGGTAGTTGCTTGTGCTTGGTCGAGAGCTAGGAGGTTACAGGTGGATGTGAGTACAGAGTGGTTCCTGCCTTTCTGGCCTTGTGGGTGGTTGCGTTCTTCTGAGTGTTGGGTGGGCAAACAGATAACCAAAAGCTGATCAGAGTAGGCTGATAAGGTTGGCCCAAATAAATTATATGTAGTTGAACAACCAACTTGTTAATCAATGGACTAATTATATACTACTAGCAGCCATCAGCAGACACCTTCACACACTACCAAGCCTAGAGACACTTGGTGAAGTAGTAAACAAATGCAAGTGATCAGGAAGGAAATTTCATCTACATTGTTCTAAACTGGGGTTGTTGGCTTTCGAGTGGAGCACTCGCAATCAAATATCCGTTGCATCCTAGTTGCCTTGCTGGAATCCAATGTGTCGGGTGTTAATTTACTAGGGAACAAACAATAGATAAAAAATCGTCTTGCCATAGGATGCGTTCAATCAAAGTTTTGCAGCATCTATCTTCACAACATCTCAATTTGCCATGCGAAAACAGGAGCAGGTTTGTGTGAAAGGAAATTATTCCTAACTCAACATGTCGGTGTAAAATTAAAGACAAAGAAAAAAGGACACTCAGAGCTTGTCTGGGCTTTTTTGGAGCATGCCAATTCACAAGTGATTTATTGATTCTTGTTCACGCCATCGTAACACGCACACAGAGACAGAAACTATAACCTCATGTCCCACAGGGTAACAGACGGCGTTGGAGGTGAGGTAGAGCGCCGCGGTAGCCACAAGCTGCCATCCCACCATGCCGCTATGGCGCTATGGTCGCTCCTGACTCCCATCGGCAGCCTCCGCTCGCTTTGGTAATTCTGGAATCTGCGTCATACAATCAGGAAGAAAAGAGCAAGCTTTGGGGATCAGGTCAGAAAGGTACGGGCATTTTCAAGGGCGTTCATCAAATTAGCTCCCCCGTTTGTCCTCAAAAACCAGGGTACCCAACGCCAACGGCGTCCCCAAAATGCTACCCTTCCCATGTTCCAGACATTTCGTCGAACAGGTGGCGTGCGCGGACCAGGCGACCACAGACAGAGAGCACCCACGCGAGCAGCGGCCACCGAGGAACAGCACGCTCGCCCTGGTCGCCGGTGCCCTCCGCGCACTAGCACGCACGCGCCCTGCTGAGAGTTCGGCACCAGCACGCACGCCCTCGGGAGACATGGCGGAGCAGCGGCATGCCGCGCGAGGGAAACGAACGGAGGGCGGGGCGACGGCTGCTGGCCGTGCGAGGCAGGGGCGGAGCGGCGGTTCACCCCCGTGGGCAAGCTCGAGGCGCAGGCAGGCTGGGCGGGCGTGAGCTCGAGGGCGCCGACGACCAGGGCGAGCACGAGCTCCGGTGGCGGGGACCCGGCTGGCAGGGCGGCTCCGATCGACGGCCAGCTGTCCAGACACAGTTTTACTCCCTCCGTTCGGAATTACTTGTCGCGAAAATGGATGTATCTAGTATGTCTAGATACATCCATTTTCGAGACAAGTAATTCCGAACGGAGCGCGTCCAATTTTAGAACTCCCGCACCCCTGTTTCGCCCAAAACCCCGGGACCCCGCGTGTCTCATCCTTTTCTGTTTCTCCGCATCTGCTTTACCACCTGGCCACCCGCTAAGTCCCTGCCGGAGCTCCGTGACCTCCACGCGGCTTGTGCTACGCCACAGGTCCACACCTCTAGTTGGAAAGATGAGCAATTTACCATATGATTTTATTATCGAAAATACTAGATAAAGCATGACTAAAATAGCAGAGATAAAGCAAGTCATGCGATCTGACAGCGAGAAGGTAAGTAACATCTGCAAATATGAACTAGAACCGAACATCTCTAGAGCAGACAGTATAGCAAGTTGCACATATGAAGTAGAGCCTAACATTTCTAGGGCAAACAGTAGAACTAGGAATTGTGGCAGGACCTCTAACAGGAAAAACAAGAACACGTCCGGGACAGCAGCAGGAGCAGAAGCACTGGACTTGGGGTCGACATCCTCTGTAGCCATGTCGTCGAACAGGTTGTCGACATCGGGGAAGAAGTCGTCGTTGGGGAAGTGGTCATCAGTGTCTGTGATGAACCGGTCGGTAGTCGCGCAGAGCGCTCCCCAAAAACCTTATCACCCTTCTCCCGTACAGGACTCAAAGAGGTGCGGCTTCGGAGGCCTACTGTCCCGACCTGTGGTGCACGCCACAAGCCGGGATGAGGAAGATCGTAGCAGTAGCGCAGTGCTCAGGAATCGGTGATGAGAGGAAGAAGTAGTTCTGGTGCGTCTATCTAAGAGGAGCGACCTCCCTTTTATAGGCGCAAGAGAAGGAGGCAAGAGGCTGCGCCGGGAGCTGAAAGGAACGAGGAAGACGAAACGAACAGGCAGCAGCCGAAGGGTGTAGCGTTCGTAGCTCCCGAGTGGCCTTTCATATACCCGTAGTGCGTGGCAAAAATTTAGACATCAGCTCGGCTCATCCCCGCAACCCGCGGCGCGTCGTGGCGAGGCGGGCGGCGGAGGAGGAGCGCGCGTGGATGTCCCTCTTGTTCTCATGCTCATACAAGTAGGGAAAGAACCTCCCTTATAAAGAGGTCCAACTCCCTCTAAACTAGCAATGTGGGACTAAACTTTAGTTCCACCTCTTGCCTTGCACGAATGGGCTGTGTGGTCCTCTAGGATTTATTAGGAATTTTTGAAACTGCTATTGGGCTAGGCCCAAAATAGACAAAATTCTAGCAGTTTCACCCAAAACCCCGGGACCCCGCGTGTCTCATCCTTTTCTGTTTCTCCGCATCCGCTTTACCACCTGGCCACCCGCTAAGTCCCTGCCAGAACTCCATGACCTCCACGCCGCTTGTGCTACGCCACTGGTCCACACCTCTTGTTTGTCCACCGCCTAGGTACCATCTGCCTCTATGATAGTCACCACGCCCGGTAAGTGTTTGATGAAAGCCCGTGCTAAATTTTTTTGTCCCTTCTTTGAATCAATGGATTCGGGAATGGGGTATATATATGGGCATTATGTGGATGAAACAGCGATGATGCAGGCGGTCCTTGAAGACATGAAGCAAGCGAAAGAGAATGTTCTCAATTTCAATGGATCGATGAGGGTCATTGAGTGCTCAGTCGGAACAGGGCACGGGGCTATTTGATGCTGATGGACGACTTCTTTGCCCCTGATGCCCTATTCCAGTGGCAGAGCCAGGAATTAAAGATTAGGGGGGCCAAATGACACAGACTTTGGATTACAGGGGCCAAACTACACTAATGCATGTATTATTCTCTAAATTCTGCACTGTTCACTTCTATATTAGTACCAAATCAATGATGTTAGGGGGCCAGGGCCCCTGCTGGTCCCCCTGTTTCCGCCACTGACCTATTTGCTGAAAATTTTAGTTGGCGCTTTCGAATGCGAAAGAATGCCTTCGGTCGCGTCTACCCTGGCATGGCGTCTGTTCATTTGATGACTACTTCATTTGAAGAAGGATGTCGTTGGGAGGATTGGATTATCTGGTTACCAGAAGTGCACGATCGCATAGCAGATGCTTTCATATGGCACAGCCAAAGATTCCTCGGGCGAATATTTTCGGATGTCTAAGAGCACATGCGGAGACACCATGGTCAGATTTGCTATTGTCGTGGTCGGGGTGTTTGGTTCTCAGTACTTGAGAGAACCAACTTTCGCTGACACCGAGAGGCTCTTGGCAATGTCCAGAGCAAAGGGTGGCTAGGTTTGCTCGAATCTCTTGACTGCATGCATTAGAGATGAAAGTATTGTCCAAAAGCCCCACAAAGGCAATATCAGAGTCATGTTAAGAAGCTCACCATCATTCTTCAAGCATTTGCATCACATGATCTAGGTTTGTGTCCTGGTTAGGAAGACGAGATGATGACGCCTCCCTGAAGATGGAATAAGGTTCTCACCACTTAGCCCATTTCCCGGTGGTGTGTCTACCATCGTCGGTGGGCGTGTGGAGGTGTGTCTCCGGCAGATCTGTCTTTGGTGGATTTGCTCAGATCTGATCGTAGTTCGTCTACATTGTGTCTTCAGGACGGATCTTTCTGATCTACGCTACTGTTCAACAATGGTGGTTTCTATTCTGTTGCACTGGTCCTATGGGGCCTTAGCACAACGAATTCCCAACTATCTACCACAACAAGTTTTGCCTGGCTCCAGTAAGGGAGGGACGATGGCGGCGTGCCTTCGGTTCACTTCAGTGCTTGTAGTCATCGTTGTGTGTTTTGCTGTCAGGACCCCGATCCTAAGTCACACCGATCTAGCATATAACACATCATATCACTTTGCGGCCTCACGCACGGTATTCCCAGGGGTGCCACCTTACCTGGCCCGGGACCGTTTGCGTCTTTTGGCTCACGTATATGATAGTGCCACTAGCATCCATATGACAAAGAACCCGGGTCGACATGACTAGTCGTAAACCCAAGGTGGCACTAACTTACAGGGACAGGCATACATGACCCAGCAATGAACGTGTCGATCAACAACGTATGAACCCAAGTCATAGCAAGCTACAAGGACTTAAAGGAACAAAGTGTGACATTTCCCCGAAGGGACAAACACAGGAATGAAGAAGGACCCATGCCGGCCATCCTAAGTGTTCCGGAGCAGTAGCAAGCTACCATGGCTCAGTGGAAGCACTAGGAGACATTTCCTGGTAAGAGAGGCTACCAAGAATAAACAACTAGGTTGTCGGATCCCACACATACCAAGCATTTCAAATCATACACACAATATGCTCGATATGTGCAAATACAACATGGCATCACAACAAAACTCTACAACTCAAGTATTTATTCAATAGGCTCCGAGGAGTCAGATATTACAAACATGGGTCACATGACCCAACATACAGAGCATACAGGCAACGGAAGCATAACATGTCTGAGTACATACAACTACAAATGAAAAAGCTGAGAAGCCTGACTATCTACCAGACCCTCCTGAGGGCACAAGATCGTAGTTGAGGTAACAAGCTAAACGTCGAAGTCCACGCGGAACTACTAATGAGACTGAAGTTTCTCTGCAAAACATAAATTAAGAAAATGTGAGTACAAATGTACCTACCAAGACTTACATCAGAACTAACTACACATGCATCAGTATCAACAAAGGGGGTGGTGGAGTTTAACTGCAGCAAGCCAGCTTTGACTCGGTGGCTATCCTGAACTACGACTACAAGTAACTCTTTTGAGGTGGCGCACACGAGTCCACATATTCACCATATCAATACACCACTATGGATCTGCTCCCGTCTCCCTACGAGAACGCCTTCCATAGCACTCTGCGCATTTTAGAGTATCCACTTTCACTTGTCTATGAACTGTATAAGCAACCTAGTAGTCCTTTACCGCGGACGCGGCTATTCGAATAGATCATGTTACCCTGCAGGGGTGTACTTCTTCACACACGCTCTCGCCACTTACCGCCATGTACACGTCATGTATCTCGGCAACCTTCAAGCGGAAGCCTGGCGAGGGTGTCGGCCACAACCTGACTAACCTCACAAGTCTCTAGTCCAGGTTTATCGCCTATTC
Organism: Triticum timopheevii; assembly: GCA_963921465.1. NCBI lineage: Eukaryota > Viridiplantae > Streptophyta > Magnoliopsida > Poales > Poaceae > Triticum > Triticum timopheevii. Next base: position 17,307,732 of record OY997271.1, read on the forward strand.
GGGTTCCATCCGCAAGGAGATCCGGCCGGGGTGTCGCTCAAGGCCCCAAACAATGTGTACAGGGTTCCCAAGCCCACCAAACGGGCGACACTTGGTACACCCGGCCACGGTGCCTAGTCTATCCCAAGCCCACCTGTACCGGGTGCCACTTTGTAGAAGACTAACACTACCTACAAACACCAGAAACTAGTTGCAACTCCTGGACAAAGATCGAGTTGATTAATAAGTCGAGAGGGGTCGAGTTACCGGAACCCAATGTGTGATAGCAACTGTCTTGGATCACAGACACAAACTCTGTTCCTGAGGACGGTTTCAATGAGACAACCCACCATGTACTCCTACATGGACTCTCACTGCTATCTTTACCAAATTGTGTTCACGCACTTAGCTCTCAACAGTAGTACATGTTCACAACCTTCCAATTCATTCCTGATGAATCAGACCTGACACAACTCTAAGCAATAGTAGGCATGACGAACAAGCATGGATGAGTAGGCACATCATGGCTCAAACAAGTCCTACTCATGCTAGTGGGTTTCATCTATTTACTGTGGCAATGACAGGTCATGCAGAGGAAAGGGGTTCAACTACCGCAGCATGTAACAGATGAAACGTTGTTGTCCTAATACAATAAAAGGGAGCAGGAGCGAGAGAGTGGGATTATATCGGAATGAACAAGGGGGTTTTGCTTGCCTGGCACTTCTGAAGATAGTATAGTTCTTCATCTATGTCATCGAACTCATCGCCAGAACACGTCTACTAAAGGAGAACAATTATTGGGAACAGAGAAAGAACACAATCAATGCAATACAATGATACCTCTCCAACGTATCTACTTTTCCAAACATTTTGCCCTTGTTTTGGACTCTAACTTTCATGATTTGAATGAAACTAACCCGGATTGACGTTGTTTTCAGCAGAACTGCCATGATGTTGTTTATTGTGCAGAAAACAAAAGTTCTTGGAATGACCTGAAAATCCACGGAGAAATTTTTTGGAAAATATAAAAAATACTGGCGAAGGAATCAAGGCCAGGGGGCCACACCCTGTCCACGAGGGTGGGGGGGCGCCCTCCCCCCTGGGCGCGCCCCCTATCTCGTGGGCCCCCTGATGCTCCACCGACCTCAACTCCAACTCCATATTTTTCGTTTCGTGGAGAAAAAAATTAGAGAAAAAGTTTCATCGCGTTTTACGATACAGAGCCGCCGCCAAGCCCTAATCTCTCTCGGGAGGGCTGATCTGGAGTCCGTTCGGGGCTCCGGAGAGGGGGATTCATCGCCGTCGTCATCATCAACCATCCTCCATCACTAATTTCATGATGCTCACAGCCGTGCATGAGTAATTCCATCGTAGGCTTGCTGGACGGTGATGGATTGGATGAGATTTACCATGTAATCAAGTTAGTTTTGTTAGGGTTTGATCCCTAGTATCCACTATGTTCTGAGATTGATGTTGCTATGACTTTGCTATGCTTAATGCTTGTCATTAGGGCCCGAGTGCCATGATTTCAGATCTGAACCTATTATGTTTTCATGAATATATGTGAGTTCTTAATCCTATCTTGCAAGTCTATAGTCACCTATTATGTGTTATGATCTGACACCCCCGAAGTGACAATAATCGGGATACTTCTCGGTGATGACCGTAGTTTGAGGAGTTCATGTATTCACTATGTGCTAATGCTTTGTTCCGGTTCTCTATTAAAAGGAGGCCTTAATATCCCTTAGTTTCCACTAGGACCCCGCTGCCACGGGAGGGTAGAACAAAAGATGTCATGCAAGTTCTTTTCCATAAGCACGTATGACTATATTTGGAATACATGCCTACATTACATTGATGAACTGGAGCTAGTTCTGCGTCACCCTATGTTATAGATATTACATGAGGAATCGCATCCAACATAATCATCCATCACTGATCCAATGCCTATGAGCTTTTCACATATTGTGCTTTGCTTATTTACTTTTCCGTTGCTACTGTTATAATTCCTACAAAACTATTATCTTTACTTTTGCCACTGTTACTTACTATCATACTACTTTTCTACTAAATACTTTGCTGCAGATACTAAGTTATCCAGGTGTGGTTGAATTGACAACTCAACTGCTAATACTTAAGAATATTCTTTGGCTCCCCTCGTGTCGAATCAAAAAATTTGGGTTAAATACTCTACCCTCGAAAGCTGTTGCGATCCCCTACACTTGTGGGTTATCATGCAACAATATGATGCATGATCATGACATGGCCATATGCTATGATTTTGGCTAATGCAACAGAAAGTCATTTTGATTGAGGTGGAATTCAAAACTACATCAAATTCCAACTCCAAATCTATTATGAAATTTGTCCTAATCATGTTTCATCCTAAACAGTGAGGTTAACTTGCTTAAACATGCATGAAAATGGTACAGATGGATAGATTGGATTTTTTTTGATCATTTTCATATATAAATTATTTCATTTAGAGTTATAGATTATTTTCTATGATTTTTAGAAGATTGCAAATATTCTCTGAAATAAATAAATCATTTTCTGATTTATTTTATTTCCAGAAGCTTTACTACATCATCAGTGTGTCATGCTGATGTCAGCAGGTCAACAGACCCGGCCCAGAGTCAAAACTGACCAGTGGGGCCCACTGGCTAGTGACACAATGCTAGCCTGGGTCGCTGACAGGTGGGGCCGATCAAAAGCCACATCAGCAAGGTCAACACTGATGCATGGGGCCACTGTGATTAATTAAAACTAAAAAAGAATTAAACTATGTGGTTAATTAAGGGTGTGGGGCCCACCTGTCTGTGTCACCGTGGTTAATTAACTAGCTCATTAGGGCCTAATTAAGCCCGCCACATCGGTGGTTAATGCTGGGGCTAACCCAGGCACAGTGGGGTTCGCCGTTCTGGCGATTCTGGCGACGGAAGCGAGCGGGGCTGATCTCGTTGGAACGGCCGCGATGCGGGGCGTCCAACGGTGACTGCGGCTGGAGCTGGGGTGGCCGGAAGCGGCAACTGCGACGAGCGAGGCGGCGGCTGGAGCGGTGGTGGTTGCGGCTAGGGGGCTAGAGCGCTCGGGCGAGCAAGGCAAGTGGTGGCACAGCAACTAGGGTGCTCCAGAAGCACGGCGGACAGCAGCAGGGCTCAAGGGGGAGGCGGAAGCAGCTTGAGCAGCGGCCATGGTGGACGGCGGCTTCGGGTGCTCGCGGAGCAGCGGCTACGGGGCGCACACGAAGGAAAAGAAGGAGGGGAGAGGGTGAGTGGCTCACGGCGAGTCGGCCGATGTCGACGGGGTGGCCGGGGAGGCGTCGGAGCGAGCGGGACGATGATGGTGATCTCGGGCATCCGACGATGAAGACGACGGCGATGGTGGCTTCATAGGCCGCCCGAGCTCGTGGGACTAGTCGGGGCGATGTAGCGGAGGCTGGCGGAGCTCGAGGACAGCTCGGGGCGGCTCGGGGAGCAGGGTGGACGCGGTGACAGCGAGCGGCAGCGACGGCAGCATTCGGCTATGGCTTCGAGAGGCGAGGGAGAGACGAGGGAGGGAATGGAGCGGTTAATGCAATCCAGACATCTCTGGGGCGGTTTCTCGCATCGTCTCGCTGGCAGGAGGAGGCAGGCAGGCACCCTGGTGGCGTGGCGTGCCATGCGTGCGCGCGCGCCGGCCACACGCCTGGCCGACTAGCGCTAGGAGGACGACGACGCTTGGTGGGCTGGGCCGGCTTTGCCCAGTTGGGTTGCTACAAGAGCAGGCCAGGTAGGTGGCCACGTAAGTAGCCCAGGTGGTTTTCTGGTTTTTTTCATATCTCTGTCTGTTTTCCTTTTTAAAAAGTTCTTTTGCCACTGTTTTCAAATTCAGAAGAATTCAAACAAGTGACAAAACTTTCTGAATACTTTCATGCCTCTTTTCTGGACTTCTCCAAATGCACATCAGATAATTCAGAAATATTTGAATTCATATTCTAGTTATATGAATAGAACTCAAATTCAAATAGCTATTGATTTAATTCAAAGTCCCAAAATTAAATCCTTAAAAATGTTCAATATGTTTGGTTGGGACCACCTTACCAAAAATATCAAACATCTAAGAAGAGCATTTTGGAAACAATGAATCAGATTTTAGGGATTTTGCCCTTCTTTTATTTAAATTTTGAGGCTTTTGAAATTTCTCAAATCAAGTTTCAGAAATTTAGACATGATACATAAGTGCTCTATGATGCAACTAATACAAGCAGTAATCTAGGGTTGTGACAACTCACCCCCACTAAACAAGAATCTCGTCTCGAGATTCAAGACGTGAGGTAAGAAGACAGAGGGGACACAAAGCTAGCACAATATTCACGACCTAGGTTGCAATTCATAAGAATGTTGATTCAATCGTCATCTTTGTCTCGACGTCTTGCTCTGAGAACTCCATCCAATATAGCAACAAGGAGAAAGGCAAACTCTAGAAGAATCGGTCCTCTCGAAGATCGAGCAACTGATGATCAGCTCATGGAATGAGACATAACAATATCTCTTGAGCTGAGGCACAGGACACACATCAAGAATGATGGAAAGGAGCATATGACAAGGTTCAATTAAGTAGCAAAATTTCCACACTTAGGAGGGTGGTGAACGGGTATCACCGTAGTGAGTAGTTGATTGCCCTTCAGAACAAACGGGGCACCTTAGGGGAGATAACTTGTAGAATTATTCCCTTAAGTGGCAAAAAGAATTACTTTTGATTTCTAGATCATTGAGACTCTTTATGCCAGCCTGAGGTAATTAACAAATGATCGTTTGAAGGAGTTCGGGGGAATTACATACTCAGTTTGGAAAAGAAACTCCGATTATAGAACAACTCGGCAAATGGAAGGCACATTCCAGTTGATACCAAGGATATAACCTGGTGACCGAGCGTGCTTTCAACAACTTGAGAATTCCATATTCATCAAGGTTTTACCAACATCCGTACCGAGGATCCTGGGAACACATCATACTACCATGATGAATAGTGGTGGAGGATGCAGATGCAAAGGAAGATAACATCTTCTCAGATTTGACCTTAGCGAGGCCAAGGAAACAAAATCTGGATGACTGACCGAGAGACATTTAGCACTCCGCTTCTAATGTTCTCCTTGATGTACTAGTGTAACCCATTTATAGATATGGTTTGGTATCTAGAACATCAATTAAAAGGTCAGACTTCCGGAGCACAAGAGTCCATAAGGAACAACCACGGGAGTAAATCCTGTGAAATCCTTATGGGGAGGTGGCCAACTTCCTCAATCAAGATACTACAGTAATAGGTCTTCCGGCTGGGTGTGTTGACCACGACATCCACTTTACCGGTTATAGAGAGACCAATATTATAGTTCTTGGGAAACTTTCCAACCATCACATCTGCCGGAGATTCGGATCTGGTTGGTGTTAGGATAATCCAGACTCATCAAGTCTAGAAAGAAAAATGAAAGTTTGCAACACAAATCGATGAGATGGCGTTGCGAGATTCTCTGGGAATGAACTACGATAGCAAGCTCCAAAACATGAGCCGGTTCTGCTACACACATGTTGAACACGCTGTCCAAGACAAGCATGACCACATAGTAGTCTTACAACGAAACACTACCGAGTTCCGATTGGGAACCATCAACGAGGATATCGAAGTCCTTGCATAAGTCCAGATTAGCTCTTTATGAAGGAACTTATTTTCCTTGAACAAGTCAATCAGTGCCTTGGTGTGCTACGGAATTCATATGGAATAAAGATGATCAGTCTAACAGACCACAGAATACTTCGCACGTGCATGGCTGACTTGGAATGATTCCAAAGGAGGTAAAACAAGCCTTCTCAAATTCATGGCGGCAACTTGCATCAGGTGCACATGAATTAGAGGGACTCACTTCTTTCATCCAAACATATGCTTCATGAACGGGTCATGAAGAAAATACTTACATAAGTTTCCAACACTAGCTTAATGTCCAATAAGATCATGGAGAAGATAGGAATGTTGTCGATGGGCTCAACAACAATCCATCCAGGTTTCCATATAGATGGAATTCCACAATCAGGTGAACACGGTGATAGTATTGGTCAGACCCAAAAGATTTAACGGTGTATGCTCGAGGAAACAACCACAAGGAAGACAACATTACGAATATCGTTGGTCTGATTTGATTTGAGGATAGCCCATACTCAAATCAAAAATTGGATAAGAAAATAGCGCTGACAATTGATCACGAGGATCAATCGATGAAGATATCATCTTTCTTCAACACACACACTCAAGATATCCCTTTGAAATGAACTAAGCTAGGCAAGCGTTTATCTTCCAACTCTCCAAATTGTTGTTTAGCTTACCCAGCTAGCTCAAGGGTATCCAACATAGATTCTTGGAGAAGGGGTGGTTACAAAGAACCAACTTGATCACGAGCTCAACATAACAGTCAGGGGGCAACCTAGTAATACTTTCGAGAAGATAACCGGAGCATCACAAACCACCGATAGGTTACTAAGCTCGAGAACAATCTTGCTTTTCAGGGCAAGACGATATGATCAAAAGAGCGAGGGATTGACATAATCCAAACTCATCGATCAAAGAGTGCACCAGGAAAATGGACTAGGCAGCACATTCTATCTTAGAATGATGATCCAATAACCAACACGCTAAGAATGAAATTGTTGTCCTTTAACTACCAAGCAACGAGGTTGCTAGAAGTATTGATTTTCACACATCACGATTCACTTGTCGGCATTCCGATTGCGACAATACGGAACCGCAGAATGAATAATGATGGCGATAGTATCACTAAATCAAGAATTCATAAGAGATGGTGCAATTCTCATGACAATCCTAACATGAAGAGGGAAACACTCCAAGGTAGAATAGAACAAAAGCTAGATTGGCATTTTGATCTGCGGAATACAACTACTTTGACCCAATCCTGGATATGGATGAGGTACTGGAATTTGTTTCTCCTAGTCATTCCGAAATGGAATGGCTTGATAGACCACAAGAATAATAGGCACCGATGAACACGGATGCACACATGCTCTTGATTATCAATTGATAGACGGAGGTTAGAATACAACTAAAGAGGGACAACTCAAAGGAACATATAATTTTCTTAGTTGTGGGTGCATAGATTAGCATGTTGAACGAGTTCAACATATTTCTTCTGGATAACCCACGCAGAAAGGTAGAGCTGGCAGAGTCACAACATGGAATTGAGAACTCACCAAGAGCACTCTGGTTGTGATCTTCGGTTCAATGAGGAACTTCTGCCATATTGGTCCATGGTATTGAAAGAAGGATTTACCACGGACCTCGAGAACTATCGCAAAGGTTACTAATATCCTAAAGGAACTAGCAAACACTATCAACATGAGGTAGTAAGGTGAATCTCGGGTTCAAGAACCCAGGAATGGAATGCCTACTAACTAAATGGCATCATGGGATGTTTCGAGAATGACTGCTAGAATCATCACGCTGGGAGTATAAAGCATTGCTAGATTACTGGGGGGTCTCTAGGATACCTAGGATCATAATAATAGCTCCAACATTTATATTGAGGCAATAGAGTACCTCAACACACTGGTTAGTGTGGTTGATCTGGCACAAAGGAACTTCGGAATGGTAAGAAGGGATTTGCAAATGCATCATACTATTTTAGAAACCTGGGATGACTCGGACAGCATAATGGTTGTAAATGCTCAAGAAGATTTGAGACATCCTGCAAAAACGGTGGCATAACCACTCAGTATCACAATATCAAGGTTCTGAGACCAACTATGAACACTCGGAAGTAGTAGGAACTGAACAGAGGCTTAAATCCATCAATCCCATAAGTCCACGGATTAGTAACACGTGATCTTGATATAAAGAAGGGAAAGCCTACTTTCTTAACCCCGTAGGAAAGATAGTATGACTCGGATCAGAAGGCTATAAGGTAAAGGAGTAAAAAGAGCCTTACATTCCCATCCACAATCAATTCCCTTATATAACTAAAGAATTTCTAGACTCAACTTCGACCAGTTTGGCTTGGTAATCGTTTGGCTTGGTAATCCTACAGGCAGTCAAGCTCTGATACCAAAGCTGTCAGGACCCCGATCCTAAGTCACACCGATATAGCATGTAACACATCATATCACTTTGCGGACTCACGCACGGTATTCCCACGGGTGCCACCTTACCTAGCCCGGGACTGTTTCCTCCTCTTGGCTCACGTATATGATAGTGCCGCTAGCATCCATATGACAAAGAACCCGGGCCGACATGACGAGTCGTAAACCCAAGGTGGCGCTAACTTACAGGGACAGACATACATGACCCAGCAACAAACGTGCCGATCAACAACGTATGAACCCAAGTCGTAGGAAGCTACAAGGACTTAAAGGAACAACGTGTGACATTTCCCCGAAGGGATAGACACAGGAATGAAGAAGGACACATGCTGGCCAGCCTAAGTGTTTCGGAGTAGTAGCAAGCTACCATGGCTCAGTGGAAGCACTAGGAGACATTTCCCGGTAAGAGAGGCTACCAAGAATAAACAACTAGGTTGTCGGATCCCACACATACCAAGCATTTCAAATCATACACACAATATGCTTGATATGTGCAAATACAACATGGCATCACAACAAAACTCTACAACTCAAGTATTTATTCAATAGGCTCCGAGGAGTCAGATATTACAAACATGGGTCACATGACCCAACATACAGAGCATATAGGCAATGGAAGCATAACATGTCTGAGAACAGACAACTACAAATGAAAAAGCTGAGAAGCCTGACTATCTACCAGACCCTCCCGAGGGCACAAGATCATAGCTAAGGTAACAAGCTAAATATCGAAGTCCACGCGAAACTACTAGTGAGACTGAAGTCTCTCTGCAAAACATAAATTAAGCAAGCATGAGTACAAACGTACCCAGTAGGGCTAGAATTCTAGCCGAGTCGAGCCAGCTTGGCTCGACTCGCTAGAGCTCGTTTCGTTAACGAGCTAGCTCGACTCGACTCGTTACTATAACGAGCTCAAACCCAAGATTGGCTCGACTCGTATAACTCGCGAGCTGGCTCGTTTAGCTTGTCAAGCTCGTTTAAGATATAAACATAAAGCCCTCAAATATGATAAAAATGATTATGTATATATTAAACATATATATCACTAAACAATTGTAATTTTCTTGTAACGCATGAGTCTCCTAGGAGGCTAGGCCTTCAACTGCTCGGCCTTGGGTTGTGCGCCTGGGACATAGGTTGTTTAGTGACCGATCTTTCTTTGTCTTGGGAGTGGCTGATCTATTATATCGAGCCTAATGAGTTACACGAGTACTCGTAGGATTGGCTCGTTTAACTTGGTATATAAACGATCTTTAACTAAAGCTCGACTCGACTCGTTATTCTTCGAGTTCGAGTCGATTCGAGCCGAGTCACGAGCTACTTGTTTAGCTCGCGAGCTTCGAGCTTTTTTTCCAGCCCTAGTACCCAGCAAGACTTACATCAGAACTAACTACATATGCAGCAGTATCAACAAATGGGGAGGTGGAGTTTAACTGCAGCAAGCCAGCTTTGACTCGGTGGCTATCCTGAACTACGACTACAAGTAACTCTTTTGAGGTGGCGCACACGAGTCCACATATTCACCATATCAATACACCACTATGGATCCACTCCCGTCTCCCTACGAGAACGCCTTCCATAGCACTCACGCTTATCTTGCGCAATTTAGAGTATCCATTTTCACTTGTCTATGAACTGTGTAAGCAACCCAGTGGTCCTTTACCGCGGACGTGGCTATTCGAGTAGATCATGTTAACCCTACAGGGGTGTACTTCTTCACACACGCTCTCGCCACTTACCGCCATGTACACGTCATGTATCTCAGCAACCTTCAAGCAGAAGCCTAACGAGGGTGTCGGCCATGACCTGACTAACCTCACAAGTCTCTAGTCCAGGTTTATCGCTTATTCGGGTTCCATCTGCAAGGAGATCCAGCCGGGGTGTCACTCACGGCCCCAAACAATGTGTACTTGGTTCCCAAGCCCACCAAATGGGCGACGCTTGGTACACCCGGCCACGGTGCCTAGTCTGTTCCAAGCCCACCTGTACCGGGTGCCACTTGGTAGACTACTAACACTACCTACAAACACCAGAAACTAGTTGCAACTCCTGGACAGAGATCGAGTTGATTAATAAGTCGAGAGGGGTCGAGTTACCGGAACCCAATGTGTGGTAGCAACTGTCTTGGATCACAGACACAGAACTCTGTTCCTAAGGACCGTTTCAATGAGACAACCCACCATGTACTCCTACATGGCCTCTCACCGCTACCTTTACCAAATCGTGTTCACACACTTAGCTCTCAACAGTAGGACATGTTCACAACCTTCCAATTCATTCCCTGATGAATCAGACCTGACACAACTCTAAGCAATAGTAGGCATGACGAACAAGCATGGATGAGTAGGCACATCATGGCTCAAACAAGTCCTACTCATGCTAGTGGGTTTCATCTATTTACTGTGGCAATGACAGGTCATGCAGAGAAAAGGGGTTCAACTCCCGCAGCATGTAATAGATGAAACGTTGTTGTCCTAATGCAGTAAAAGAGAGCAGGAGCGAGAGAGTGGAATTGTATCAGAATGAACAAGGGATTTTTGCTTGCATAGCACTTCTGAAGATAGTATAGTTCTCCATCGGTGTCATCGAACTCATCGCCGGAACACGTCTACTGAAGGAGAACAATTACCGGCAACGTAGAAAGAGCACAATCAATGCAATGCAACAATATGATGCATGATCATGACATGGTGATATGCTGTGATTTAGGCTAATGCAACAGAAAGTCATTTTGATTGAGCTGGAATTCAAAACTACATCAAATTCCAACTCCAAATCTATTATGAAATTTGTCCTAATCATGTTTCATCCTAAACAGTGAGGTTAACTTGCTTAAACATGCATAAAAATGGTACAGATGGATAGATTGGATTTTTCTGATCATTTTTTATATATAAATTATTTCATTTGGAGTTATAGATTATTTTCTATGATTTTTAGAAGTTTTCAAATATTTTCTAAAATAAATAAATCATTTTCTGATTTATTTTATTTCCAGAAGCTTTACTACGTCATTAGTGTGTCATGCTAATGTCAGTAGGTCAACAGACTCGGCCCAGAGTCAAAACTGACCAGTGGGGCCCACTGGCCAGTGGCACAATGTTGGCATGGGTCGCTGACGGGTGGGACCAATCAAAAGCCACGTCGGCAAGGTCAACGCTGACGCGTGGGGCCACTGTGATTAATTAAAACTAAACATGAATTAAACTATGTGGTTAATTAAGGGTGTGGAGCCCACCTGTGTGTGTCACCGTTGTTAATTAACTAGCCCGTTAGGGCCTAATTAAGTCGGCTACGTCGGTGGTTAACACCGGGGCTAACCCAGGCACGGCGGGGTTCGCCGTTCCGGTGATTCCGGCAACGAGAGCGAGCGGGGCTGATCCCGTTGGAACGGCCGCGACGCGGGGCGTCCAACGGTGGCTGCGGCTAGAGCTGGGGTGGCCGGTAGCAGCAACTGCAGCGAGCAAGGCGGCGGCCGAAGTGGTGGTGGTTGCAGCTGGGGGGCTAGAGCACTCGGGCGAGTAAGGCAAGCGGCGGCACGGCAACTAGGGTGCTCCAGAAGCACGGCGGACAGCAGCAGGGCTCGAGGGGGAGGCGGAAGCAGCTTGAGCAGCGGCCATGGCGGACAGCGGCTTCGGGTGCTCGTGGGGCATGTTACGCCTAGCTAATCTCATGGCTGCCTTTTCTTTCTTTGTGTTTTCTGTTAGAATAAGTGGCACATGCGGTCTGATGTGACCCATGCATGCACGTAGAGTAGGAGAAGTGCTCATTGCACGTTCTCTCTTGGATCCTCCTGGTTAGCAGCGGTTGTGGACGTGGCCGTGGGATGGCACGGCCGTCTCGGATCACATACCAGCTGACCAGGAGTTAGTTAGCTCTTTTATCATTGTACTCTGATAAAACAGACGCAATCAACAGAAAACGTTGCGCAGTTGGTGGCAGCACAAAACACTCTCTCTCTCTCTCTCTCGTCTACCTCCGTCTCTCTCTCTCGCTCGACCTCATCTCTGATCGCTCTCGCTAAGTCCGGCAAACACAATTGGCATCAGAGCCGTGGTGTTCGATCCACTCTCCGGTGGCCAGCGGTGTCCGATCCGCGGCGTACCATGTCGGATAGCGAGGAGGAGAAGAAGAATAAGAGCGGGACGAAGACACCGGCGTCGATGGCGCCCGTGGCACGCCTCACCGGCAGCGGCAGCGACGAGTACTGCGTGGTGGAGCGCGTCGTGCGAGAGGAATCGGGGGCGTCCATGATGCTCACGTGCACGAACTACCAGGAGTGGGCGCTCGTGATGCAAGTCAAGTTGCAGGTCGCCCGCGTCTGGTCTGCGGTGACCGACGACGCCGCTGACGAGAACGACGACCGGCGCGCTCTGCAGATTATCCTCACCAGCATCCCACCGGAGATGTTGCGTGTGCTGGCCGTGAAGGACACGGCGAAGTCGGCGTGGAAGACCATCAAGACCATGCAGATGGTCAGCGAGCGCGCGCGCGAGGCCAAGGCGCAGGTGCGCCGGCGGGAGTTCGAGGATCTCTGTTTCAAGGACAGGGAGTCCATCAAGGACTTCGGGCTACGGCTCTCCGCCCTCGTCGCTGATCTGGAGCTTTACGGCGATCCCGTGACGGAGCACAAGGCGGTCCAGAAGTTCCTCTGCGTGGTGCCGCGGAAATATCGTCAGATGGCGATGGCAATTGAGAGCCTCGTCGATTTGAAGACGATGACCGTCGAGGAGCTCGTTGGGCGTTTCTCGGCATGTGAAGATCATTACGATCTCGACGATGCGGGGCAGTCCGGCGGCCGCCTGCTCTTCACACGTGAGGAGTGGCTCGCCCACGAGCGACAGCTAGGTGGGGGAGGGTCGTCGTCCGGTGGCGGTGGCAGCAAGAACAAGTCGCCTGGCAAGCCCAAACCTCATGGCGGCGGCGGTGGCAGACCTGCGCCGGGTAGCGGCGGTGCGGGAGGATCCGGCGGCTCTGGCGGGAAGAAGAAAGGCAAGTGCCATTGCTGCAACAAGCCGGGCCACTGGAAAAAGGAATGTCGCACCCGGATCAAGGACGAGGATGAGAAAGGCAAGCAGGGCCAAGCACATCTTGTCCGCGACGGCGACGAGCACCATGAGGGTCTCATGATGGCCACGGTCACCATGGGTGTTATGACCAGCATAGTGGCGCCCCAGCAAGTGCATCTGAATGAACAAAAGGTCTACCCAGAGAGCTCACAGCCGGGGGTGTGGTATTTCGATAGAGGCGCAACCAGTCACATGACGGGCGAGCGCGGGATGTTTACAACTCTTGATGAGTCAGTACAAGGCATTGTGAAGTTTGGAGATGGCTCTCATGTTGCGATCCGAGGCAGGGGTTCAGTCATTTTCAGAGGACAAAGTGGTAATCATCGTGCATTGTCAGAGGTATATTTCATTCCAAGTCTCAACAGCAACATAATTTCTGTGGGTCAGTTGGATGAAGGGGGATGCAAGATAGAGATACATGAGGGTCTGATGACGATCTACGACCCTGGACGGCGCACGATGGCTCGTGTCCGGCGCTCCCGCAGCCGCCTATACACTGCAGCCCTCACCATTGGTGCTCCAATCTGCCTTCTAATGAAGAGCGACGATGAGACCTGGCGTTGGCATGCTAGGATGGGACATCTCCACTTCAGAGCACTGCGTACTATGTCCTCCAAGTGCATGGTGCGTGGATGCCGCAGATCGATCGCGTCGACGAGTACTATGACGGATGTGCCCTCGGTAAGCAGCACCGAGCCCCATTCCCACAGGTAGTGGCGTACAGAGCTGAGCATGGCTTGGAGCTTGTACACACTGATTTGTGTGGACCGATCAGTCCAGCTACTCTTGGAGGTAACAAGTACTTTTTGCTTGTTGTTGATGACTACAGCCGATACATGTGGTTAGTTGTGCTGAAATCCAAAGACGAGGCCTTCAGTTCTTTCAAGAAAATTCAGACTTTGGCAGAAACTGAAGGGAGATGCAGGCTGCGTGCGTTCCGGTCTGACCGAGGCGGCGAGTTTAACTCCGGTGACTTCATGGATTACTGCAGCGAGCACGGCATCAAACACTACACGACCGCGCCATATTCGCCACAACAAAATGGAGTGGTTGAGCGGCGTAATCAGACTGTTGTCGAGATGGCGCGGTGTTTACTGAAGAGCATGGGCATGCCCGCTGTGTTCTGGGGCGAGCCAGTGAGGACGGCTGTGTACATTCTCAACAGATCACTGACTCGCAGCCTCGATGGTGTCACGCCGTATGAAGCATGGCACGACAGGAAGCCGAACGTGCAACACCTGCGGTACCTTCGGCTGCACAGTACATGTGAAGAAGCTCGGACCAGGGGTGACCAAGCTCACTGATCGCTCAACTCCCATGGTGTTTATTGGCTATGAGGAGGGTGCCAAATGTTATCGCGTCTACGACCCAGTGGCGAAGAAACTTCAGGTAACTCGTGACCTTTTATTTGAAGAGAGCAGGCCATGGACTTGGAGCACCCCGGACACGAGCGCAGTCACCACGGCGCTGGCGACATTTACCCTGGTTTACACCATGGACGATGGTGTCCAGGAGATCGACAGTGGGTCGACCACCCCGCTGGCCACCCCTCGGAGCGCGGCGACACCCTCTACACCAGCCTTGGGGACAACACGATCTCCTGCAGTCGCCACACCTGTGGTGGACGCGCCCGAGTCATCGCAGTATGGGCCGGTGACACCCATGGACTCGCCGAGGGCTAGCGGGGACACGCCTCCGTCACATGACTCCAGGCACGATGTGCCAACGGGGCAGCCAGTTCACTACCGGAGCTTCACGAGCGTGCTGGAGGAGACCGAGGATCAGGCGGTGCGTGAGCAGTTCGAGCGGTGCCTGCTCGTGCGCTGTCTGTTCAGTGCCGAGGAGCCGCGTGGCGTGGACGAGGCGCTCGCAAGCAAGGCGTGGAAGGGCGCCATGGACGTCGAGATGCAGTCCATCATCGACAACAAGACATGGGAGATCGCTCAGCTCCCAGCTGGACACAAGGCGATCGGTCTCAAGTGGGTATATCGCGTCAAGCGTGATCCGGCGGGCAACATCATCAAGCATAAGGCTCGCCTCGTCGCCAAGGGATATGTCCAGCGCCAGGGGTTGGATTTTGAGGAGGTTCGCTCCCGTAGCTCGCATGGAAACAGTACGGCTACTGCTAGCTCTTGCTGCACATTCCGGCTGGGAGGTCCATCATATGGACGTGAAATCTGCCTTTCTGAATGGTAATCTCCGTGAAAAGGTATACGTCGCTCAGCCGCCGGGGTATGAGGTCGCCGGCAAGGAGGATAGTGTACTGCGACTCCACAAGGCGTTGTACGGGCTGCATCAGGCTCCGCGTGCTTGGTACGCGAAGCTGGACGAGTCGCTGGCTGCTCTCGGATTCACACGCAGTCCGCTGGAACATGCCGTCTACCGACGCGGTGACGCGCACTCGTATCTGCTGGTGGGCGTTTATGTGGATGATCTGATCATAACTAGCACAGATGCAGCAGCCATAAACTCTTTCAAGATCCAGATGCAGCAGCTATTCAAAATGAGTGATCTTGGTCTGCTAAGCTACTACTTAGGGATTGAAGTGGAGCAGAACAGCAGCGGCATCACACTTAGTCAAAAGAGCTATGCGGGGAAGATCTTAGAGATGGCAAACATGGCAAGTTGCAATGGAGTGCCGTCTCAAACTGAAGAAAGAAGACAGCGGAGAGCCATTTGACGCCACCCTGTATCGCAAAGTGATCGGAAGTCTGCGTTATCTTGTGAACACACGGCCTGACATAGCACACTCGGTGGGAATGGTCAGCCGTTTCATGGAGAAACCTAGCACACACCATTGGGCGGCAGTCAAACAAATTCTGAGGTACATCAAAGGCACCATGCAACATGGATGCAGCTACAAGAGAGGTCAGGACAGTGTCAAGTTGCTTGGGTACAGTGATAGCGATCACGCCGGCGACACCGGCGATCGCAAGAGCACCTCTGGACATGTCTTCTTTCTTGGTAAGAACCTGATCGCTTGGAGTTCTCAGAAGCAGAAAATTGTTACCCTTTCTTCTTGTGAGGCGGAGTATGTAGCCATAGCTGCTGCGACATGCCAGGGGCTGTGGCTAAGCCGGCTGCTGGAAGATATGACAGGGGTCTCACCAGCAAAATTCAGACTGTTGGTGGACAATAAATCAGCTATTGCTTTGAGCAAGAACCCAGTCCATCATGATAGAAGCAAACATATGGATGTGAAGTTCCATTTTGTCAGAGATTGCATGGAGAAGGCACAAGTGGAGATCGATCATATGTGGGGACTCAAGACCAACTAGTTGATGCATTGACCAAGGACTCGGGTGTGTTCGTTTTATTGAGATGAGGCAGAGGCTTGGGGTGATCAGCATCGGGACATGAGATTAAGGGGGTGAAATGTTAGGCCTAGCTAATCTCATGGCTGCCTTTTCTTTCTTTGTGTTTTCTGTTAGAATAAGTGGCACATGTGGTCTGATGTGACCCATGCATGCACGTAGAGTAGGAGGAGTGCTCATTGCACGTTCTCTCTTGGATCCTCCTGGTTAGCAGCGGTTGTGGACGTGGCCGTGGGATGGCGCGGCCGTCTCAAATCACATTCCAGCTAACCAGGAGTTGATTAGCTCTTTTATCGTTGTACTCTGATAAAATAGACGCAATCAACAGAAAACGCTGCGCAGTTGGTGGCAGCACAAAACTCACTCTCTCTCTCGTTCGTCTACCTCCGTCTCTCCCTCTCGCTCGACCTCATCTCTGATCGCTCTCGCTAAGTCCGGCAACAACAGGGCAGCGGCTACGGGGCGCACACGATGGAAAAGAAGGAGGGGAGAGGGTCAGTGGCTCACGGCGAGTCGGCCAGTGCGGACGGGGTGGCCGGGGAGGCGTCGGAGCGAGCGGGGCGACGATGGTGATCTCGGGCATCCGACGATGAAGACAATGGCGATGGTGGCTTCACAGGCCGCCCGAGCTCGTGGGACTCGTCGGGGCGTTGTAGCGGAGGCTGGCGGAGCTCGGGGACAACTCGGGGCGGCTCGGGGTCGGGGAGCAGGGTGACGCGGTGACAGCGAGCGGCGGCGACGGCAGCATTCGGCTATGGCGTCGAGAGGCGAGGGAGAGACGAGGGAGGGAATGGAGTGGTCAGCGCTATCCAGACGTCTCCGCGGCGGTTTCTCGCGTCGTTTCGCTGGCAGGAGGAGGCAGGCAGGCACCCTGGTGGCGTGGCGTGGCGTGGCGTGGCGTGCGTGTGCGCGCGCCGGCCACGCGCCTGGCCGACTGGCACCAGGAGGACGATGGCGCCTGGTGGGCTGGGCCGGCTTTGCCCAGTTGGGTTGCTACAGGAGCAGGCCAGGTAGGTGGACAGGTAAGTAGCCCAGGTGGTATCGGCAGAGGCCGCTACCAACCTAGTCGCTCATGGCGACTAGGGTTTCCCTACTCCGCCGGCATCCCACCAGCGTTGAGTTTTCCCTACTGCCCTCCGCACCTACCCCTCACCTCCGATCTCTCCGCTTGTCCTTCGGGCTGATGGGGACAGCTAGCCTGTCTTCCCAGCTTTGGGGTTGGTGGGGGCTTGGCGGTAGAGGTAGATTGATTTTGCCAGTCGAGGAGGTGACAGTTTTATCGGCCATGGCTGTATGGAGAACAGCCAAGGAACGGAAGAAGTCAAGGAAAATAGTTGCATCGGGGAACAAGGAAGCGAAGGCAACAAATGACAAGATGGCATCAACGGCGGCCTCCTCCGGGGAGGACCGCCGCGCCTAATGGCTATTTTATGCTGGAACTATCGTGGGTTGGGCGACCCCGCGACAGTTCATGAGCTGCGCGACCTTGCACGGGAGAGTGCGCCGGCGATCTCATGCGTGGTGGAGACACAAATCGCTAAGGCTCGCATGGAAGGTTTGGCAAGTACTTTTGGGTTTTGACGGAGCTTATGGAGTCGGTAGTTCAGGGCGTAGTGGGGGCCTTTGTGTTTACTGGAAAAAGGAGATGGGCTTGGAACTTCGAAATTTTTCCAAATACCACATCGACATGGAGGTGAAAGAGGAAGGGAAAGAGCCATGGCGGTTAACATGTTGGTATGGAGAAGCTAATACTAGCATGCGATATAAACCATGGGATATGATGAGATTTCTAAAGGCTGATTGCGATCTTCCATGGCTATGTATTGGGGATTTCAATGAAGTCTTGAGGCAAGAGGAGCAGTTCAGACCAAACTTGCGAGAGATGGCTCAAGTTAATTTACTTCGGGAAGTTGTAGATGTTTGTCAACTCTGTGATATTGGATATAAGGGGCTGGACTGGACATTTGAAAGACGTATACAGGGGGGTGATTTCTGCCGTGTTAGACTTGATCGTGCATTGGCCACCGCAGAATGGTGTAGCAGGTTCCCTCTAGCTACGTTACACCACTTGCATGCTGCTAAGTCGGATCACTGTCCTATTCTGTTAACCAATCAATCTGCAGCCAATGATACAAGATCAAGGAACCCAAAATTGTTTCGTTACGAAGTAATGTGGGAGCGACATGGGGAATTCTTGCCGTTGCTTGAGCAAGCATGGGGAACAGCTAAGGCCGGAACTGTTGGAGAAATCTGTGACAAACTTAGAGCAACAGCAAGCGCCGTCATGACATGGGGAAGTTCTGAGTTTGGAGCAGTTCGACAGGAGCTGCGACAGCTCCGGAGGCAGCTTGCAGAATTGCGATCTGCTCCGGCACGTGTTGGCCCAACTTATGAAGAGTTAAAAGTCGAGGGTCGCATCATCGAATTGTGCTTCCGCGAGGAGGTGATGTGGCGTCAGCGGGCACGTGTCCAGTGGCTCGCTGAAGGTGACAAAAATACACGTTTTTCCAGCAAAAAGCTTCGAATCGACGCAAGAAAAATCGCATTACACGTTTGGTAAAAGAAGATGGTTCAGTCTGTGTTGATCACACACAAATGGAAAACATGACAGTGGAGTTCTATGAGCATTTGTTTGCCTCGGAGGGGGTGATTGGTATAGAGGAAGTACTTTCACATGTGCCTTGTAAAGTAACTAATGATATGAATGCCGATCTGGATAAGCCTTATAGTGAAGCTGAAATAAAAAAGGCATTATTCCAAATGTTCCCGACAAAGGCGCCGGGGCCAGATGGGTTTCCAGCATATTTTTTTCAAAAATATTGGTATTTATGCGGTGAAGAGGTGACCAAGGTTGTTATTCGGATTTTGAAGGGGGAAGACTCCCTTGAGGAGATCAACAGGACGTTCATTGTTATTATCCCTAAGGTAAATAACCCAACTTTTTTGTCTCAGTTCCGACCCATTAGCTTGTGCAATGTGATTTTCAAGATCGCATCAAAAGTGCTAGCTAACAGATTGAAGCTAATTCTCCCTAAGATCATTTCCGAAGAGCAGTCGGCCTTTGTGCCAGGTAGACTCATTACTGATAATGTCATAACGGCGTATGAGTGCTTGCATTACATGAAAAATAATAGAAGTAAGAAGAATTCCCATTGTGCTGTAAAGTTGGATATGCAGAAAGCCTATGACCTCTAGAATGGAACTATCTCGAAGCAATCATGAAGAAGTTGGGAATTAGTAACCAGTTTGTAGATGCAGTTATGAGGGGAGTAAAATCAGTTTCTTACTCGGTCCTCTTCAATGGAGGTCCAACAAGGGAATTTTTGCCATCCAGAGGGATTCGACAAGGTGACCCAATTTCGCCATATTTATTTCTCTTAGCAAGCGAAGGTCTGTCTTGTTTAATGCAGCATGCAAGCAAAGTTGGCGGTCTAGAAGGAATTCAAATTGCACCCCAAGCACCTCGCATTAACCTGCTACTTTTTGCTGATGATTGTATTTTATTCAGTAAAGCATCAAGAGAGAAGGCAGAAGCATTGAATAATGTGCTCAATACATATTGCCAAGCATCGGGGCAGCGGATCAACAATGACAAGTCCTCCATTTATTTTGGAAAGGGCTGCCCAGAGGCTGTCCAGCAAGAGGTAAAGACCACGCTGAATGTTACAAACGAAACCTTAAATGAGAAATACTTGGGTCTTCCTTCTGATGTTGGAAGGTCAAAGAATGGAGCATTTGCCTATCTCAAGGACAGGGTGTGGAAAAGGGTGCAAGCATACATGGAGAAATTATTGGCGGGAAGTGGAAAAGAAGTTCTTATCAAATCTGTTGTGCAGGCGATACCCACGTGTTCCATGTCGGTTTTCAAGTTACCTAGAGGACTATGGGAGCATATTATGTCCCTGATCCGCAAATTCTGGTGGGGAAGTAAAGCGGGAGAGAGGAAAACAACATGGGTGGCATGGGACGACATGATTATGCCAAAATACAAGGGAGGTCTTGGTTTCCGAGATATAGAAATTTTTAACTTGGCACTACTTGCTCGCCAAGCTTGGAGATTGGTGCAAGAGCCGGAATCACTCAGTGCACGCATCCTAAAAGCAGTTTATTTTCCCCTTGGAGAACTTCTGACGGCTGAATTGGGTACCCGACCATCTCAAGTGTGGAGAGCTATATGCGAGGGGAGGGATACGCTCAAGGTTGGCATCATCAGGAGAATTGGAGACGTGCTCGACACACGGATATGGAAAGATAATTGGTTACCACTGGACTTTAAACTCCGACCAATTAGTGCCATTTCTTCTAGTCCACCGGAGAAGGTCTCAGAGTTGATGTGTCCGGTTACCAGAACGTGGGATGGGACAGCTTTGAACATGCACTTGCTACCAATGGATGCAGAAGTCGTTTGTCAGATACCCTTTGGACATCTGAATCAAAAAGACTGTTGGGGCTGGCATTATGAGAGGAATGGAAACTTCTCCGTGAGATCCTGCTATCGACTATTAGTGGAAACCAAAATGAGGCGTGAAGCATGGATGAATGGGGAAACTGAAAACTCAAATGTTGAGAGCCAGGATAGAAATTGGATGAAGTTGTGGAAGGTACGAGTCCTGCCAAAATTGCGCTTGTTCGCATGGAGGCTGGCGCATTCGTCACTACCGACGGGTGAGGAGCGGACAAAACGTCACATGACCACATCACCTATTTGCTCAATATGTAGTGCAGCTTATGATTCCTGGAGACATGCCCTTCTAGACTGTAACATGGCTAAGAGTGTGTGGGCACTCAGAGATGACGATTCATGTGTGGCCCTGTATGGAGATGAGACGCCGGATGCTAAGCTGTAGTTGTTCGGTTTATTTAGCACACTCAGCAGTGACAAAGTCGTGGAGGTTTTGGTTACACTGTGGTCCATATGGTACGCACGACGGCGGGCTATACATGAAAATGAGTTCCAGAGTCCTCTCTCAACACATCTTTTTATAAACAGGTTTCTTGATGAACTAAAGGGCCATGACTCTATGTCACCAAAGCATGGCCCGACGAGCAAACCACAGCGCCAAAGTGGATTCCCCCAGTTCCTGGAAACATCAAACTCAATGTGGATGCAGCAGTGGCCAAATCCACCAGCAGAGGAACTGTTGGGGTGGTATGCTGAGATGCGCAGGGAAGCTTTAGAGGGGCTTCCGCTGTTGTTTTTGAGGGGCTGACGGAGCCTGAACTTTAGAAGCTTTGGCTTGTAGGGAGGCCTTGGCTTTGGGACATGATCTTCACTTGGGAAAGCTTCAAGTAGCAACTGACTGTCTGAGAGTCATCAAGGAGATAGAGTCTGATAGGAACTTTGGTGGTCATTGCATGATAATTAGAGAGATTAGATCTTTAAGTTCTTCTTTTTTGGCTTGTACTTTTAGCCATGAGCAGCGTAGCAGCAATGGTGAGGCTGATAGATTAGCTAAGCTGGCATCTTCTCTCAGTCTGGGACGCCATGTGTGGCTGGTGGAGCCTCCTGAACATTTATGTATTCCCTGGAACATTGAGATGTAATAAAGCTGCGTTGTTCTCTTAAAAAAAAGTAGCCTAGGTGGTTTTCTGTTTTTTTTATTTCTATGTTTGTTTTCCTTTTTTTAAAGTTCTTTTGCCATGGTTTTCAAATTCAGAAGAATTCAAACATGTGACAAAACTTTTTGAATACTTTCATGCCTCTTTTCTGGACTTCTCCAAATGCACATGAGATAATTCAGAAATATTTGAATTCATATTCTAGTTATATGAATAGAACCCAAATTCAAATAGCTATTTATTTAAATTCAAAGTCCCAAAATTAAATCCTAAAAATGATCAATATTTTTGGTTGGGACCAAAACCCTTGCCAAAAATATCAAACATCTAAGAAGAGCATTTTGGAAACAATGAATGAGATTTTAGGGGTTTTGCCCTTCTTTTATTTAAATTTTGAGGCTTTCGAAATTCCTCAATTCAAGTTTCGGAAATTTAGACATGATACATAAGTGCTCTATGATGCAACTAAAAGCAGTAATCTAGGGTTGTGACAGTTACAGATTTGGGTGTAATTTTTATTATTTCTAATGTTCGTTGTACTGCCATGATTGAAGATGGATCGAAAGTATTTTCGCAAAAAATGGGCATGACTACAACATTTGGAGTGCTTCAAGCCCGTTTTGCAGTTACTTGTGGACCTGTTAAACTATGTGACCCGAAGACCTTGTCGAAAGTGATGACTTGTTGTATGATCATGCACAACATAAATGTGTGGGATGAGGATAAAGATGCTTTGGCAGCTCTTGAATTTGAGAATATGGGCGATCCTATTGAACTTTCAAATTAGAATCCGGCTGCATTTGACAAGTTTATTTAAATACATCTGCAAATTCGGCATCTAACAACTCATGAGGAACTAACTTCTGTACGGTTTCGGCCTGCCGCAGGCCGCCTATTACCTGCTAATTTCAATCTAGTACACAACGAGCCGGATAGCTGATTTCAATCGAGTCGATACTTGTGAGTATGGTTGAATTCTGGTGACGCCTGACTTTGTTACGCCCTACACACTGTTTAAGCGAATGGATGATTATATATAAAAAAAATTCTGCTTAACTATATGTCTAAATTTTTTAGACTATGCTTTGGGAGATGCCACCAAACTTTTGGATGGAATCACTTCAAACTAGGCCAATTGGCATGCTAAAAGAGCTCCAACTGGTAGTAGATCACTGGAGAGTATCCATATGTTGCACGCTGACAACAGTGTGTTGTCACACACCGATGAGACGTTAGGACTCAGAAGTCTGTCGCCACTCTCGGGCGAGCATTCATGAACAAGCTATTTTTAATTTCGGCGTTCATTTTACAATTCATGAACTTTTTGTTAAACTCACGAACTAGTTTTCAAAATTTGGAACCTTTTTTAAAAAAATCAATAATCATTTTTTTCAAACATCATGAATGTTTTTGAATCCGTGAACATTTTTTCTAAAATTCATGAATATTTTTAAGAACAATTCTAACATTTTTTTAAAATAACATGAACTAGTTTAAAAAATTACAATATTTTCATGAAAAATCTTAAACATTTTTTCTAAAATCATGAACATTTTTCAAATACAAGAACAATTTCCAGATATGTGAATATTTCTTGGAATTCAAAAAAACAAAATCAAATTCATGAACTTTTTGAAATCTTAGAACATTTTCCAAAAGCACGAATTATTTTTTAAAACTTGGAACATTTCTCAAAAGTGTGAATATTTTTTCAAGTTGGAACATTTTTTGAAATAACGATTGTTTTAAACCCGGGAACATTTAACAAATTCATGAATATTTTTGGAAATTTAGAATAGTTTTTCTGACTAATGATTGTTTAAATTCTTGAATATTTGTTGAACTTGAGAAAAAAGGACCCAAAACATTTTTGAACCACGATTTTTTTTAAAAAGTTAAGTGAACAAAAAGCAAAATAAAATGAAATAGGGGAGCCCCACCCTGCATATGGGCCAATCAAAAGCTAGACACCGGGGGGGGGGGGGGGGGGGGCTGCATGTTTTTCTCTATTCCATGCCTAGGTCAAGAAATAGGAGCTCCCTATCCCCGACAATGCTCTCAAGGAGAGCATCCACAAGTTCCACGCTGACGCGAGCATGATGTATACGACCCATGAGATGATAGCAGTCCACTGGAACATGTTTTTCAAATTTCAAATATTTTCTGAAATTTGAAATAATTTTTCAAATTCATGAACATTTTTTGTATGTCAGAACATGTTTTCAAATTTGCAAACATTTTAATTTTTTTGAACAATTTTCAAATTTGTGAACATTTTTTAAAGAAGAAAAAGACAAAGAAACCAAAGGAAAGGAAACATGGGAGCCCCACCCTGCATATTGACCGACCGAAAGCTGGTGCGGGGGGAAGGGGGATGCGTGTTTCCTCTCTATTCCCCGTGGATGTCAGGGAATAGGAGCTCTCTTGCCCCGACTATGCTCTCAACTAGTTCCATGCTGACATGAGCACGATGTATAGGACCCACAAGAGGGTAGGAGTCCACTAGAGAGGATCCACATGCTACAGGGCGACACGAGTGTGCCGTCCCACGCCAACGAGACGTCAGGACCCAGGAGTCTGTCGCCACTCTCGCAGAAAGCATACACAATTCATGGAAAAATTATCTCTAGATTCCGCGTTTATTTTATTTTAATTCATTAGCCTTTTTCTAAACCCTCGAACTAGCACCCCAAAACATGCGAACGTTCGTCAAAAAAATCGCTAGCATTTTCTCCTTTTGGCCCGGGTAAGATGAAAAACAGACTTCAGCCGGTCAAATCAATACATGCACACAACACTTCAATCAGAGTCAAAACCCATCCTAGACCGGCTTGGCCTAGCCCGGCCCACAGTGGCCCGTGGCCCGTGGCCTAGGGGAAGAACCGTCAACCCGTCCCGAGTAGCCAGAGCCAGCCTACGGCCACCAAGAGCCGGAGGCAGAGAGCAGAGACAGAAGAGAGCAATAGGCCTAGATTTTTACTCCTCTGACGGGTTTCAGGGGATTGGGTAGAGATGCCCTCAGGACACTTTCAGGACGTTTTCCGGTTCACCTCACCACGCACATTAGGCCCTGATTCATTTCGAGCTTGGCCCTTTCACGTATACGGGAGAGTTGCATTCACGTGGTTAATTTGATGGACGCATGTAAGACTGTCAACCTCTTGGCAATGGTGAATGCAAAGGGTGAGAGCTCCTATTTGGCGCGCTATGCACAGGCCATCGAGCCAATGCGCACCCTCCTTCCCACGCACCCCCTTTTTGAGTTGGCCCATGCACAGGGCGGGCTGCGCCCGGTTTTTTCCATTCTTCTTTTTTGCTTTTTCTGTTTTTCTTTTATGTTTTTATTCTGAAAAATAATTTGGGATTTCAACAAGTACCAAATTTTAACACGTGACTTTTTAAAAAAATTCAGGAAATCATAGAATGTTCGTGGATTCAGAAAAAAATCTTCACAATTTTAGAAAAAACATCGCGTATTCAAAAAAATGATGTGTTTGAAAAATGTTTGTGCATTTGAATATATATTTCTTGAATTCAAAAAATGTTCATGAAATTATAAATATGTGCAAAAATCAAATAGTGATTGTGAATAAAAAAATTAACTGACTCAGAAAATGTACACCGATTCAAAAAATGCTCCTTAATGACAAAAAATGTTCGTGCATTTCAAGAAAATATTCATCAAACAAACAACTTTCATTAATTTTAAAAATTGTTTCTAAATTTCAAAAAATCTTTGTCTTTTTGAAAAAATGTTCACATTTTCAAAAAGTATGTTTACGAAGTCAAAAACTGTTCTCAAATTTTTTTAATGCTCAGTTTGTAAGACGTCCATGATTTCATTAAAAAATGTTCGTGAAAATGAAAATTGTTCATGATTTCAATTTATTAGTAATTTAGTAGTAATGCTATTATGCATACATATCAAAGTATGCATGATCGCAAAAGGACTAGTACCAAATGTGTTTGTTTCAAATAAAGTAATATATATTTTTTATGATATAAAAAATCACTATTAAAGCTTGACAAAACAAGTTTTAATTCTGGCATCGTCACTGTGCATATCTATTAAATACAACTTTACTGATTCATTTTATTCGATCCACTCAGGGGCAAGATGGTCAAAGATAAGCCAGAAACTATCCTCCTTGGTAAACAGACTGTGAGTTATTTGCGGGGTAAAAAGAACCAAGACAGTATGAAACATTATACGAAAAAATAATAATAACAAAAATATTGGATCCATTAGTGTCACTACAAAATTTATAGTAAACTTTTATACTTATTTGAATAAATTGTATCATATTATAAACTTAATTGTTTAATTTCTATTACTTGACTATCATAGATAAACACGACTATTATATAATTGTCATATTATTCTTAGCTATAAAATTGTAACATATCTTAAACTATATAATGTAAAAAAAGTTATATTTGAAATGATTTTGGAATTTGCATGAATTATATATAATTAATTTATTTATTTGCATATGTGTGTGTGTGTGTGTGTGTGTGTGTGTGTGTGTGTGTGTGTGTGTGTCTTATCTATACTACTCTATAGTGTACCAATTTTGAATTTGGTCCCCTCTCTCTCCTCCTAGCATCTCAAGCCAAACATGAACCGTTGATTCAGCTTGCTCTGTTCAAGATCCGTCGTCAGATCTTTACCAAACCAAATCCAAGGGCTGGTATCTCCGGGATTCGCAGCCAGCCCCCGCGCGCGCTTTGATTTTGGGCGCTTTGGATGCGCGCGCTTTGTTATTCTGGAAGCGCCTAGAGCGTCCCCACCTAAATAAAATACCAACAAAAAATCCCGCGCCATCTCTCCCTCATCGAAGCAGACTCTGTTTCGTGGTTTCACCGTCCCCTCGCCGTCGCCTGTACTCGCGCCACCGCTTCCTTCCTGGCATCTCCTCTAGAGACAGATCTGCCCTACGCCCCCGGCCGCGGCAAGCCCTCCTCCCTTTCAACCCCAATCGCTCAAACTCGGGCCGCCGCAGGAGCTTTTCCTTCATGCGCTCACCACCCCTTGCTACTGTTCCACGTGGTCGCCGCCACCGCTTCCTGGCATCTCCGGCCGTATGCGCATCAGGCCAATCCGCCCCGGAGGCCATCGCTGCTGCAAGTGCTAGCAGCCGGATGACGTACCAGTGCAGCCCGACGGCCGTGAACAAAGCATCCTCAACCTCACGCACTAACAGCTTGGATGTTGAAGAGGTAAGATACAATTTGAGAAATTATAGCAGTGATGCTAATTTCTTTAATGATTTTTATATATTCTAATATATGTGTATCAGATGCCATAAATCTGAACCCAGATATTGTATTTCAGTATAGAAATCAAGAACTTATATCACAGCATACTCTGACCACCACGTGTTTGTGTTTATGTCCACAAAGTTTCTTTTTCTGTTTCATTTCTCATACTTTCATAGAAGTGTTATAGCCATTTAAAAACCCATCTTCACTGCTGTATGTTACATTTGAAATGATCTTTTATAGAGAACACTGCTATATGTTACACTGTACCATGTCAAAATCTGTACTGACAAAACATCAATACTGTCTATTGTTGGATTATTTATGAATATCAATTAATATGTCAAAAAATGGTTTGCTACAAGAATTTTTATGTGACTTAAGCTTCGCGTGCATATACTGCTGCATGCTCTACCTATGCTTATGCTAATGTTGTCTACTATGTTGCTCAGCGCCTTGGCAGAGTCAAGTGTGGACAATTACCTAGGAAGCAAGTGAATGGAAGTTCAAGTAACCATACAGCAGGATCCATTGGAATGCTAGTACGGGCCCCTTTTCAAGATATTACAAATGTGGTTGACTCACATAGTTTATCGAAAGGGAAACAAGGTACGTCCTTAATATTTATGGTCACCAGAATATTGAAACAAGATTACAACTTCTTAGATGTTGTTATATAAATAAATATAACCTATGCCTTTTCTATTAAAAGAGTGTTCATGTTTTTTCTGAAATGTTCTATTTATTTCAGCACAAAAAATTCTTGGTTCAGTGGATCATCCAATTGCTGGGACAAAACGATCAATCAATCTATCTGGCATATCCATACAGTCAAATACTCCTTCAACTGGACACATAAGCCTGCCAACAAATGCTTCCGAGCGTAAGCGTTATCGTGATCGGGAAAGGTACTTGGAGATGACTCCAGAACAGCGCGCTGCCTACCTGGAAAGAAACCGTGAGTACAAACGGAGAAGGAAAAATCTTGCTGCAGTTAGTATTAACATAAATTTGGGAGTCAAACTTGTACTTGTACCAATGGAAGCATGCACACAACTATTCTCACCAGTTCAATTACAGAAGGTACATATTAATGCAATAATATTCTGTCTTATTTTTTTAGTATTAACATAAATTTCTTCATGTCCTAATTATTACATGAATTGTCACTTAATCATGTTATGTTTATCTCCAAAACGGGCATGTATATGTATATAATAAAAAAACATGCTTATCATTCAGATTGTGATAGGCATTTCTGATGAGTATAATATTAACATCCACTTCCTGCTCTACTATTATTTATTAATACATATTACTGTATAATTATGTTTTTTTTTGGCGGAACTCATACCAATAATTTGATGAGCTTAAACTTTCTGCATCTTACAATATCCTTCGATTTGGCATAATCAGTCTGGTTGCTAAAAGTTAGAATACTTGCCAAGCCAAACAGGGATGTCGACCCATCAGGAAAAAGTACCAAAAATATTGTCTATAAGGAGGTTTTGGCACGATAAATGTACATAATGCATAACTGTCTTTGTTTCATATATATGAGCATGCTTTACTTTGTCTCATAATATTGGTACGTTGATAATTGTTGAGATTTTTTTTTATAAATATACGCATATATTAGAATCATGAATAACATAGGCCTTATATTCTAATCTGTTCTACAGATATATGAATACATAATGTTTTCTGTTCAAAGAGAGCACGAATGGAGTATTGTGCTACTATTGTCAACTTTTTTGTTTGCTGTAGTTCTAAGTTTGTGTCTAGAAGATCATCGACTAGATCAGGATCCTTGTTTCATGTATAATACACCGAATCATTTTTTATGTGCAAACCATGAATTTGATTTACTAAGCTGAAATTTGGACATTTACGTTTTTTGATTATGCCAGCCTTAGATTGCACAGAACCATGTTCGACATTGCAGATTGGTTTTGTACCATATAGAAGGTGTTGTTTTTATCTTGTCATTGAATGCCTCTTCGCACATTTTTTTATCTCAAACTTAACTTGATAAACTCTCATGTTGGCAGGGTCAATTGGAATCTTATGCCTTTATTGATCATGAACTTGAAGTGAAGGCTTCTGCTGAGCTCTAAGCATCCATGCTTCAGGCAACATTACTATTAGATGCCAACTTCATTTTGGCATGAGCTACCCTCTTTAGTTGTGGATTTGAAAAATGTTAGTAAAAGAAGTGTATGTATCTATATGGACTGTTGTATGTGACATAGCTGTCTATAAACAATACGTGAGATCAATCCTGAAAACAAACTCAGCTCGCAAATAGCAATAATTGTATGGTGGGCGATTCTGCCATGACCTATTTGGTTATAAGTTATTTATGTTCGACTTGTAGCTGTGAGCACTTGTGTTGTTGCAAATTGTAGTTGAGCTTTTGCTTATGTTGTACAGTGGGATACATTTTCCAAACCTATATATGGATGAGAAACAAGGGGTCTAAAAATTGGAATGGTTACTTTCTTTTATGTAAATTGGACCCTCTGCTATCTTTTAGTTCCATCTTAACTGGTTACTACGTGCAAAGCACGTGCAGTTTACTAGTCATATATAGATTTTTAATATCATTAGAAATCATGGTAGTGATTTCTATGCAAATAAACAGTGTATTATTAGCTAAGCACCATTTATAGAAATTTCTAGAGTATGAAAACTATATATTGCAAGTTGGGTTCAATAGTAAGTTGCGCATGATTTGTACTTGTATTCAAAGAATAATCATTATTGTAATAATAAAAAAACTGCTAATTCTATGTCTGCATACTTATGGTTTGGTTATTTGAAATTCGATTCAATGTGTACATTATCTCCTGCCCCCGCTTCTAAACTAAAAACTTGTAAACATAGAGATTTACTTAACATATATTTTCATAAGGGCGTAACTAAGTAAACTTAACTTTGTCAATCAGATTGGTTTGTTCCTACGTGATATACACTATAGATATGCAGTGTGAACTTGCGCTCCTGATACTAAGATTTCTTAGCGTATCCGATAATCTTTTGGAGGAAATGTGTAACAGTACAGCGTTTACTCGTATATTTAGTATTTGAAGTTTGTCCTCCTTTGGAGGCACTGGCCAGTCACCCTATTTTACCCGGCCTATGAGTTGACCTTGATGGAAGGAGTCCACCGCCCCTCCGCGTGCCTTTTGTGGGGAGAATCTTGAAGTTGCACACCGACATGGCATTCTTTGGGAGGAGCCCACAAATCTTATGTTTCGTTGCCATTCCCGTTGAGCTCATCTAGCTCCTCTGCTCCAACGAGATGATGCCTGGGCCAATCCACCGACGCTTGCCTTCGGTCCTTTTTCACTCCACATCCACCACGGTTGTCACAATCTCAACTAGCCAATGTAGGTTGGGCCGAGTATTGGTTGAGCCCAGTTAGAAGAGTCTGGCCAAGGAAGAGGTAGAGGGGAGGAGAGAGCGGTACTCCATGGGAGGGATAATCCATGGACGAGGCGGGACTCATTTACTACCACATGAACAGTAGATTCAAAAACAAATGGCAACAAGAATAAATAAATAAATAGAATTAGTTCTTTTCATCAAAGATGCTAAGCGTGCTAGGAGCGTGCAGATTCTCGTGGCGAAGTGGCATAGGGGTGAGCGTGCCATGTGAGCGTCTACATTTGTGCCGTGTTTCTTCAGGAAAAATCGGATCTTCAAAATGCCTTTTTCTTTTTAAGTTTTTTATTACTCTCTCCGTTCCAAAATACGAGTAGATGACTCAACTTCGTACTCTTTTTTTTAGAGAAGACTCAACTTTGTACTCAGTCATCTATTTTGGAACGAAGGAAGTATTTGGGAACTGATTTTGTGTTTGGCCCATGTGGCTCCGGCCCACGGTCAAGCACATCCTAGCCCAGCCCAGCCCAGCCCGGCCGCCCCGGCCCATGGTGGGTGGTCAGCGTGGCCCAGGGGTAGAACCGTCAAGCCGTGCCGACCAGGCACGGCCAGGCTGCGGCCACCAAGAGCCGGAGAGAGAGAGAGCAGAGAGCGATAAGCAGAGAGAGCTCCTCATCCGGCTGCTCCTGCTCCCTCCCTATATATAATCCCCAATTTCGTCTCCCAGCATACATATAAAGCCTCCCGATTTCGAACACCCCATCGCATCCCCTCCCCCCACTCCTCCTCTCCTTCTCCCCCGATCCGAACCCATTCCCGCACCCTCGCCCCTCTCCAGACCCGCCGGATCTCGCCGCCAGGACCGCCGTCCACCCGCAACCAACGCAGGTGATTGATTCCCCTCTCCGCCGCCCCCTCGATCGATTCCGGTGCTCGGATCAGATCGCCCCGCTGCTGTGTTCTCTGTCTGTCTCCGGCTTCTTGTTGGTCCGTCCGGGATCAGTCCTGGCCGCCGGAATGGGCCGAGACGCCGTCCTCGGGCCTTCCGCTCTGCTTTTCTAGGGTTCGTTAGTTCGTTCGTTCGTCCAGCGGTGGGAGGGGGGGATTAGTCGCCCCCCTTGGGCTTGCCGTTCCACGGCGGATTCGTCGATGGATTCGGTGAGGGAAGAGATGCCGCCGGAATGGAACCGAGCCGGAAGAAAAAAGAAGATCTTTTTTATTCTTCGTTCCTTGTGGGGGCGGGGATTGGCTGATCTACATCTAGCAGAGGAACCGGCCAGATGACGCACGGGATGGAGGGGCCATTGATTGTGGTTGATGTGTAGTACTACTAGCTTAGTGCTTGTTTGTACCGAATCATCAAATGGGGGATCTTTTGTTCAGAGACGATTCACATGGCATGACTGAATCGGCTCTGCTTGTTGTTATAGTGCTAGTCTTTACTCTGTATGTGACATGAATGGAATGTATACTTGTGTAGCTTGCTGCTAATATCTGACAGAGAGTGTGCTTCTTTGGCGCAGGCGAGGCGATATGGCCACCTTCGAGCTGTACAGGCGGTCCACCATCGGCATGTGCCTCACCGAGACGCTCGACGAGATGGTCTCTAGCGGCACACTCAGCCCCGAGCTCGCCATCCAAGTGCTAGTCCAGTTCGATAAGGTGCGACAGCTGAGATATTCTTTCTTCGGTTGCCGCCAGTCTTCCCCTTCAGATTGGGGGACATAATTTTCCTTATCTTGTGGATGATTTGATTTATGGTTTCTCTGTGTTTCTCGTGTGTGCAGTCTATGACGGAGGCACTGGAAAACCAAGTGAAGAGCAAGGTTACTGTCAAGGTACGTGCTTTGGAAAAAAAACTGTCATTTTTCGCGCCATTTCGGTGTTCGCCTGCTCGGTGGGCCCGTTATTATTTGCCATATGCTGCTGTGAATTAATTTGTCGGGTTCTCAAAAGGTTATGACCTTTTGTGGCATAATAAATATGTTTGCTTTTCTAGTCAGTCGGTCGATACGTGCACGACACGTGGAACCAGTGCTAAGTTGCGCTGCAGTTTAGCTTGTTTGTTCACATCGCAGACCTCTGTAAAGGAAACAAACCTTTACTTTTCTTGTTTTGCTACATATATTGCTTACTAAAGATATCGTTCACAGTTTCCAAGGCCATAAGGGTGAAGATCCTGGGAAATATGTCTTGCATATGTTGTTCTGAGCTCAAGGGATGTCGGTCAATCTGGGGAAACTCTAGAATTGTGTAAAACCCTGTTTTACTAAACAAAACCTGTTGACATAATGTGTCTTCATATCTAAAAAAATCTTCTGAGCTACCACTTACTCACTGTGACCATAGTTTCACACTTTCGGTCACCTTAATTTACATGATGTCAAACAGTACTGGTTTTTCTCAATAACCAAAGCATTAACATGGAATTAGGGAGAAAATATCCTTTTGTAGCACAAATGAATTGCAGTGGAACGCGTTGGGATTTTTTGGTTGCCGGATTGATCTTGAATAAAATGAATGAAGTTATCAACATAGTATCAAATAACTTCTGATATCCGATTGTGGTTCACGGTTCACCATAAAAAAAACTAAACCAACCAGGATTAGCCCTTGGTGGCATTTTTTGCTAGGAAGAAAGGCGAGCACCAAACTTTGCGGAGGCCGAGCCTCGAACGCGGGTTGCCAGGCTGCGAGCAGTTCAGCTGCTCTAGCTAGCCACCTGAGCAGACACTTGGTCTTGCTCATGGTTCACTATAGCAGGTGCCATTAAGGATTTCATTGATTACTAGATATGGTTCACTGTTTCCAAGGCCGTAAAGGGCAAAGGTCCTGGGGAATTTGTTTGTATATGTTGTTCCGAGTTCTAGGGATGTTGCACAATCTGGGGTAACTCTGGAATTGTGTAAAAAAGAAACTTTTTGCAATGTTGACATAATGCATGTTTTACTACTAAAAAAGGAACTTTTTGTTTCAATCACCTCGATTTGCATGATTTCAAATACTACTGGATTTTCTCACTATCCAAAACATTGACATGTGTTGGTGATTCACAAATATCCTGCTGGATTTCCTTTATATCCAAAACATTAACATGTTGACATTAACTGAGTGTGGAAAAAAATTATCCTTTTATGGCACAAATGATTTGGAGTGGCACGCATTGGAATTTTTTGCTTGCCTGAAGTTGTCAACAGTAGTGTTAAATGAATTTTGGTATCAGATATGATGGTTCATGATTCACCCTAAAAAAACCTCGCCCAACCAGCACCAGCCCTGCGGAGGCTGAGCCTCGAACGCGGTTGGGCGGGCTGCGAGCACTTTCAGCCTGCTCTAGCTAGCCACCCCAGAAGACGCTCTGTCTCATTCATGGTTTAGTTGCCAAAGGATTTCATTGACTCCTTGTGTCCACATTGTATTTGAACCTGATAGAGAACTGATTAGAAACTTAAATCTGGAATAGTCACAAATAATATGGATTAAACAATTATTTTGTTTTCTTTCAACTACTTGTAACACGTTTACTTATTTTTCTGTCAAAAAGGAGTCACCTGTCTTTTTATAGAAACCAAAGGTAATTGGCCTGCAACACCTTGTGAACAAATGCCACTTGTGGCATGAAAAAAAAAAGTAGGCATATGCAGTTTTTGCAGTACACATCATATTACTATTATCTTGAAATTGCAAAACAGTGAGCAGACTAGGCGGTATCCGGGCATGTTATTGGTCCCACTCCCCAGTGAGCATACTAAACCCTATTCCCTCTTCTCAACTCTGTTACCTCCCTGTGTACGCTGCCCTGGTGCCCTTGCCTGCAGCCAAAACCTCTCCCTATCAACAGCCACGGCTACCACCTCAGCCACTTTCCATCCTCCAATATCCCACCACATAACACCAAGCTATACAAACTCTAGTTGATCTTAGCCGCTGGCTTCCTTGAATAAGTTTGCGTTCGCAAGTGCCTGCAGGAGACCCTAAGATTGTGAGTAACAGATATGGAGAACCAGATCAATGATATCTTTAAGTAACACCACTCAGAGCATGCTCTGTTCCATTTTTAAACTGACCAGCATGCAAATGCTACAACAAACATTATGAATTCACATTCGATCAGCAAGCTGCATTTGATATCTTTGTTACTGGAGGCTATACAACGAACCACCATCATCACTAACTCAATCTCGTACCTTTGTGTGCTCATAAATGCTGCCTGTATCCTTTTTTTTTTGTACTCGAAAGCATCTAAAGCATAATTAGCATTTTTTTGGTACGTTGCTGGGCCTAGCTGATAGAGTACAGAGGGCGCAAACATGAACTGGTTCCTGGCTTCCTGTTGCTGTTTGTGTGGAGTTCTTCTAGAGGGTTGACGGTGTGTGTATAATCTGACGTTGACCTGGAATCTTGGTTGCAACTTCAGGGATGGAACCTGGCATCGATCAATCTCCTGTCAATTTGCTGAAACTGTTCCCACAAAAACAACTTGATTTTTTTGTTGAAAATGTGTAGAGTTGTCAGTTGGTTCAGTAAACCCAGATACTCTTTGCCGTTCTAGGAAACATCTTTTGTTTAATGGATCTCTTTTAGTGAACGCGTGGACTGATTTAGGAGGAGATATTTCCAGCTTTTTAATACTGTCACTATGAAATTCAGCTGTGGTTCAGACTTGTGCTTGCTTCTCATTGACATGGTCGTCACTGCATCTGCATTCCTCATGTCTGTCCGTTTCTGTTTACAAGGCCCATCTACGCACCCTGTTATCTGTTTCAGCTGTAGTTCAGACTGTGTGCTGATAATTCAATTCCGTATTGCACTGATAACCCATCAGGTTAATGCCGTCGCTACAAATTCAGCTCTAGCTCAGGCTTTTTCTTCTCATTGCCATGATTCTCACTGCATCTAGCTTAGAGTGATAATCTTCGTCAGAATAATACTCATCGATCTTACATTTTCTGTGTATATGCAGGGCCATCTGCACACCTACAGGTTCTGCGACAACGTGTGGACGTTCATCCTGACGGACGCGCAGTTCAAGAACGAGGAGACCACCGAGCAGGTGGGCAAGGTGAAGATCGTGGCCTGCGACTCCAAGCTACTCAGCCAATAAGCAGCGCGCGAGCTGCTGACTCCCGAGGCGGGGCTCCTTCGATCCCCGCCTCCGCTAGAGAAGAACCCCCGCCGCCACCACACCCCCATCCTCATAATCCATGGGTACATGTAGAAGGATCTCATGCTATGCGATCCTAGAGCATCGCATTGCATCGCGGCCACAGAACTTTTTCCGATCCGTGTCGTGTAATGTTGTTTCCGGAACTTTTGATATAACTGGTGACTGGAATGAGTAGCAGCAATCAAAACTTTGTTTGGAAATGCATGTGACATTTAGCAGATCTTGTGTGATTTCGGTGTTTTTCGCCGAACTTATGCCGGATTTCCAGGCTGCCGTATTACTAATACTAGTTGATACCCCGCGCGTTGCTGCGGAAATAGAGGAAAAAATTCTATAAAACATGATCTACAAAAAAATGGGACATTTAGTGCATAGAAATCTTGAATGTAAGTACGTTGAAATGATCCAAAGCACACCTTGTATAAGCACTAAACTCGTACCTGAATATTCTGAAGTCGAAACCGTTCAAACATCTTTACATGTGCTATGATTCATGAGAGAATACAGAAGTAAAATATGGTCATAAAACATGCAAAAACCATTGTCGATCTTCCAGGGCTTGCTTCTTTCATTCATTTCAAAGCAACATATGGACAACACATGTCTCCGATTTAGATTAGCTTCTAAAACAAAATTTAAATATTTCTAGTATAGGGAGAGATGGTCTAGGTTCGTTAAAAAGAAGTAAATGGATATTTTAGAAAAACATCGGAATAGTGAGTGACGTGCACAGTGCATGATATAAATTTGTGCTTCATGAGTCAACAGAGCAACACCTAATACTTAACAAAAATTAAATTTCAATCGATACA
The DNA here is from genome assembly GCA_963921465.1 of Triticum timopheevii. Classification (NCBI taxonomy): domain Eukaryota; kingdom Viridiplantae; phylum Streptophyta; class Magnoliopsida; order Poales; family Poaceae; genus Triticum; species Triticum timopheevii. The sequence goes on from OY997271.1 coordinate 17,344,401, forward strand.
CCAAGTAAATAATGAGAGGCAAAGAGAATATCGCTACAGAATCCATAACACAGTCATATGAATTATGAAGTTAACTCGTCAGCAGTAGGTGTATCGCTAACCGCAATCTACCAATCACTCGCAAGCAGAGACCTTGGTGGGCAGCTCCAGACGCACTCGTCAGCTTCACCACAGGCCAGGAAAATCAGGTAGTGGGGGGCTCCTATTTAGATATAGTAGATGTGAGTAGCTGGGATTTTTTGGCTGGGAAATCTATATGCCATTTAGTGCATCTTGTGTTGTTTCGGTGTTTTTCGCCGAACTTATGCCGGAATTTTCCAGCCTGCCATATTATTATTGATATGTAGCTGGGATTTTTTGGCTGGGAAGTGCTTGGTTTGTGGCAAGAACAAGCAGAAAGCAGAGCATTTTTCTTGGCTTTGCATTGCAGTTTGAGGTGGAAAAGTCAAGAGATGTGTGTGCTGAGGTGAGCTCCAGTGCGAAGCCGACACCAGCATGCTATTGTTGCAACTTGTAATGGTGGCAGAGAAGAGAATCAAAGATGAGCTGAGCACATGCACGCACAGCTGAGGCGAATGACCGGTGACAAGAGTGAGCAGAGCTGCTGTTGCTCTGCTCTGCTCTGCTCTGCTTTTTGTGTAGGGCCAGAGCAGATGCCCCAGGAGCTAGAGAGAGAGAGAAGGAATAATAACTGCATACATGCATGAGGTGGCTTCCACTGGCAATGGCCACCTTTCAGTTCAGGTCTGATTGCTACTTTTTTTTTTTTTGCGGGTGAGGTCTGATTGCTACTGACCATGAAAGATACTGTAACATATGCACACTCACCAGGCCACCACTGTTCCCCTTGACAGGAAAACAGGGGAGAAAAATCAAAATCAAGCATGCCCTCCTCCTCACAGTTTACACAGTGCAAGAAGCTGTGGTGTGATGATTCTTGTCTTGACTCCTCCAATCAGCAAGCTACACATGTCCATTCGTGGCAGGTTCCCACTCCCTTCCTTCCCTCCCATTAAGCCATCACCATTATTGCAAAAAGAAAAGCTGCCCTTTTTCAGTGTGAGAAAGTGGCATGCAGAAAGCTCAGCCTTGGCGGTCACACACTTGCTCATCATCTGAGGCCAACTCCATTGCACGACACTATCCTGTCCGGCTGTGTCCGTTTAAGGTAAAACGGACATACCAGACGCCCCAGCGCGCAACCTCATCCTCAAAAAATGTCCGTTTTTTGTCCGCCTCGCCCCATCCTGAGAGCAAAGTTGGTCTCGTTTCGGGTCCAAAGCGGACACGAGCCGGACGTTTTTTGCGTTCCTGCTGTCCGTTGTGTCCATCTGCACATGGGCCTGGCCCACCTGTCATTGAAAGCAGAGGGACCCACCTAACCACCCACCCATCCCCTCTCTCTCTCCTCCATTTCCACTGTTCCTTGCACATCTCGTCGACGCCGTCGGAGCAAGGCACGAGCACGCATGCCAGCCACTGGCGCTTTGACCGGAGCGGCGCTGGCGCGGCGGCCGGAGCGTGGCGCGGGCACGGTGGCGGCCGGAGCGAGAAGCCGCGCAGAGCAGGAAAGCGGCGAGTGCGGGCAGGATGCAGATGGGCGACACGGCGGGCGGCGAGCGCGGCGGCCAGCACGGGAGGACGACAGCGGGGCGAGGCGCGCGCGGCCAGGCGAGGCGAGAGGCCGCCGCGAGCGGGCGCGGCGAGGTCGCGGGGGCGGGCGCGCGCGGCCAGGCGGGCGTGGCGAGGTCGCGGCGCCGTCCCAGCTTGAAAGGCGCCTGTTGACGTCCACCAGCGCGCGCTTGAACTCCCGCAGCGCCGTGGGGAGCGGTGGTCGGGGGAGGGAGGGGGAGTGGGATGGCGCGGGCGGGCGGGCTCGGCGAGCACGGCGCCGTTGGGAGCGGTGGTCGGGGGAGGAAAGAGGAGCGGGACGGCGGGGCCGGCGGGCTCGACGAGCGCGGGGCCGGGGGGGCGTTTTGGGTCGCTCTGCCCGCGGTGGGTGCCGGCACGCATGTCCGTTCTCCTCCCATTACCATCCCAAACGGACGAAATCCGGACAAAACGGATGTATGTTTGGAGTCGTGCGGTGGAGTTGGCCTGACGTTCCCATGGGAGCGAAAAGAAAACAGGGGATGCAGCCAAAAACTATCTTCCATGTCCATGTGCGGCTGATTTGATTTGAGCTGCTCTACTCCCAATCCACTGAATTCAGAGCCATTTTGCATGCACAAGTTTAACATGATTTCGACACACAAGACAGACAGTCCAACATATTGTACATGTACAGGCTGGAGAGGCTGATGTGATTCCTGTGTCTGCCACTGCTCCATTAAGCAACCTACACATGTCCATTCATGGCAAGCTCCTACACACATACTCCCTCCGTCCCAAATACTTTTCGAAGAAATCGATGTATCTAGATGTATTTTAGTTCTACATACATTTATTCAAAGTGAGCCTTTCCAGTGTGGCACAAGTGGCATGCCTAAAGGTGTGACCTTAATGGCTAAGCACTCACACTCAGGTGCTAAAACAAACATTGCATGTATACACAAAATTGCTTTCTTCTTCTTGGGGTCGCTTTCCAACTTGGCTTGCCTCCCAAGTTCCCTCATGAGAAAGGCCCACCCATTGAGAAAGGGAGAAACAAAACACATTGATAATTAAATTTCAGAGTTTTTAATAACTCATACATACTTGCATAACGGCACAAGTTGCATCCTCTGTTTTGTTTATCCCACATGCTCGCCTTTTCTCTGCTACTATAATCTTTTTGTTCCAGATGTCCGTGCAGGGTCTGCTCAATCCAAATCGCAGTCAAATTAGGATTGGAGCAATGATGAATGAGACCTCCCCAATGCTGAGTGCTTCATTGCTTTCTACGCATGGAGCTATTTCTTTTGTAGTTTCTCCGTAAAAAAATATAAAAGCGTTTAAATCGTTATTTTAATGGTCTAAACACTTTTATATTCCTTTTAAAAGGGAGTATACAATTACAAGTTGTTTTCTTGACACTTACAGAAGTTGTGTGTGATATGAAAGGGAAAAAACCATTAGGACAGTCGGCGACCTGAGCAATTTAAGGAAACAAGCTGTTTATGTCGAGTCAACTTTGTTAAACTTTGCAACAGAAGGTCAAGTTTCCCCCGAAAAAGTTTCAGATATTTTTAACATTTTCACAATTACTTTTTTTTCATACCATGTGCATACCGAAAGCTGAGGGGTGTTTTCCAAGATCCCACTCATCATTATTGCAAAAAAGGTGAACTTTTCGGCTTGAGTGATTGCAAGTGGCATGCAAGAAAGCTAAACCTTAATGGCTAATGGCATCTTCAAGATGGAGCCGTAAACATCCCACAACAGTTCGGACCGCGGAAGCCATCCAACACCGACCTGTATTGGTTCATGGAGTGGTCCAGACACAATTTCTTCTGCAAACCGAAGACAAAAATGAGGGTTGCGGGAGTTCGGACTGATCCCACGCCCGCTTCTGACCACCCTGGCCCACCAAAAAAACCTCCATCCTCCCGCGCGCGCATCCCGCCCGGTGCCAGCTGTAGAGCGCGCTGCTCCGCATTGTAGGCAGCTCAGGGCGGACGAGACCTCTCACTGCCTTCACCCACACCCGGCTGAACACGCCTCATCGCCGCATTCATACGCATCCATTGAACCCGCGTGGAAGCCGAGAAACCTACTCCGGCCACACGTCCGTTCATGAGCGGGCCGGCATTAAATGCAATGCCGGCCGAGCTCCTCCCCTCCACCCTCTATTTAAACGAGGCAAGACGTCGGGCAAGAATTACAACCTCCGCCACTCCCCACATCTTCTGATGACTTCCGAAGAGAAGTTCTTCGACATACAAGACAGCTGGGTGGCCCGCTGAGCCCGCCCGATACGAGCGAGGCAGCCCACTGATCCACCTCCCTCGCCTGACCCGCCGGAGCAAGTTGCAAGATTACAAAGTGCAAGAGGAAGCTGTGGTGTGTGCTCCAACCAGCAAGCTACACATGTCCATTCATGGCAGGTTCCAACCCCCTTCCTTCCCATTAAGCCATCATCATCATTGCAAAGGAAAAAGGGTGCCCTTTTTTAGTGTGAGAAAGTGTCATGCAGAAAGCTCAGCCTTGACGGCCACGCACTTGCTCAGAAAAACAGGGGGAGCCAGCCAAGCCAAAGCTCTCTTCCATGTGCCCGCCTGGTTTCAGCTGCTCTACCACCGGTCCACTGAACCCAGAGCCTTTTGCGTGCACAAGTTTAGCATGCTTTTCACACACACCCCAAAATACTACGAGCTGGAAAGGCTCTTGTTGTGATTCTTGTGTTTTGCCAGTCAGCAACCTACACGTGTCCATTCTTTTTTCTTTTGAACACGGTATAAAACGCTCGTACATACACTCATCCCTATAAACGCAAGCACACACGCATACCCTACCCCTATAAGCGCCTCCGAGAGATTGAGCCGACCCGTCGTTTCGAGATTGACGAAATCGCCAGACACCTTTGTGGTCGATGAGAACGTCGCCTTGCACTGGCGCACGTCGCCGGAAGGCCTGAATAAATCCAGGAAACTGCAAGATACCAATGTTCTTCTAACCATCCAACTACAGGTTGGTTAGCCACGTCTCCACTTGTTAAGCGATTGTTTTTTGCCCAAAAAAATATGTGTGTGCCTTTTCAGTGTGGCAAGTGGCATGCAGAAAGAAAGCTGGGCCTTAATGGCTAAGCACTCACACTCAGATCCTAAAACCAAGCATTGCATGTGTACACACCATTGTTTTCTTCTTCTTGGGGTCGCTTTCCAACTTGGCTTGCCTCCCAAGTTCCTGTATCCCTAGAAAAGGCCCATCCATGCATCCTCAAAAAAGAAAAAAAGTTTTAATTAAAGGCACAAGTTGCATCATCTGAATTGTTTATTCCACATGCTCTCAATGTTTGTTTGTTCCGTACAAAGGCAACGTGGCAGCCGGGGACTGGAGGGTACAAATCGCGGCCTCATTAGGTTGGTTGGGAGCAAGATGGATGAGACCAACACTTCATTGTTTTCTACCATGATATGATGATTTCCACTCAATGTGGAGGTACTTCCTCTGTCCCATAATATAAGAACGTTTTTCACCCATGTTAACTAGAAAAAAGAGAAAAACATTATGATCGTCGGAGTCCAGAGCCATTTAAGAAAACAAGCGGTTTATGTTGAACATAATCAACTTTGTTAAACTTTTCATACGAGTACAACAGCAGGCCAAGTTTTCTTTTCCAAAATGTTTCAGATATTTTCAACTTATTTATAATTACTATTTCTTTTTTGCATACCATGTGCATACTACACACCCGAGAGCCCAGGGGTGTCTCCCAAGATCCCACACCCTTCACATTAAGTCATGTATCATCATCATCATTATTGCGAAAAAAGGCAAACTTTTTGGCTTGAGTGACTGCAAGTGGCATGCAGAAAGAAAGATCAGCCTTAATGGCTAAGGACTCACTCACAAGTCACACCCAGGTCTCACACACTATATGTACACATTGTTAATTATTCTTTGCTGTCACTTTCCAACTTGGCTTGGCTCCCAAGTTCCCTCGGAAAGGTGATTAACTACTGTTACTCATTGGAAAGAGAAGCAAAAAAGGCCATGAAGACAATTAATTAAGAGTTAGATCAGGACAGAGACAAACAAACCTGATCATGAAGAACACTGTGGCTTAGCTCTCATGCTGCAAGTTGCACCATTTGGTTAACCACATGCCACATGCCCCCAGTGCTCTCTATAATCTTTCTGTGCCAGGGTTCCGTACAGGGCAACGTGCCATGGTGACAACAAAGGTCAGAAATATGCCTTGAGAGTGCCTGCCTGCTTAATCCAAATTGTTGTCACATTAGGATAAGAGCAAGATGGATGAGACCAACACCGCATTGTTTTTCTACCATTGTTTTCACTGCACATGGAGCTATTTTTTCCCATATAAATAATACTAATATTTTCTCGCTCCGTCCGGAAATACCTGTTGGAGAAATAAATGAAAATGGATGCATCTAGAACTAAAATACGTCTAGATACATCTATTTCTTCGACAAGTATTTCTGGCGGAGGGAGTAGTATAAAAAAATTGGACGATCAGGAGTTGCAAGCCTGGATAATCAAGAAAACAAGTGCTTCATGTTGACAGTTAAATACTCCCTCCGTCCCATAATATAAGACGTCTTACATTATGGGACGGAGGGAGTAATAAACTTTGCTGAAGGAAACTAAACATTCCCCCCTCACCTGACCGATTCCATCACGGGCGTCATTTTCACCATCCTTTTTCCTTTCTCTGGCTTTGCTTTTCAACGTGTCATCACACGGAGAGAAAAGAAAAGAAAAGAAAATATTCCTGTGGCCACAAAGGCGAGGAGGGGAGACAGCCCGGTTTGTTTATATGTGAATGCCACATGAGGAGCTGAGAGGGAGCACCGAAGCTGCTGACCCACCCACCCCACCCCACCCCCTCCCTGCTCTGCTCTGCCATTACTTGGCGTGTGCTGCTGCCGCCGCTGGGGTGAACAGGAGAGAGAAGAAGAATAGAAGAGCAGCGAGAACTCTCAGAGAGAGAGAGAGGAGGAACAAGAACAACAAGAAGAAGCAGAAGAAGATGGAGGTGCAGGCTCGCCATGGCTCCCTGCCAACAGGGAGGCAGCAGCACCTCCATGGCCATGGCCGGCCTCACCATGAACCTACCGCAGGTAGAGCCCTCTGCAACAACTCTCTCCTTTTCCGTTTCTCCTGTCCAGCGATCTTCATCTGCATTTCCAACAGAAATTTTCCTTCCTGGGCAGCCATTGCTGGCTGATACCCCTGTTTGATCGAACCTTCGGAAGGCTCCGCTTGGTTCTTGGTTCTTGGTTCTTGGGGTGCTCTGCTCCCCCTCCCTGTTCTTGGCTCTTTGGAAGGCTCTGTTTGCTCAAAAACTTTCTGGGAGGCTAATTTCTTGTCCCGTTAGAAGCAGCAAGCAGGAGCAACAACGGCGATATTTTCCCTGTTTTTCAGGGATACATCGTGCGTTATCTTGTGGTGTGATCCAGTAGATCGGCTCTGCACAAGGAAAAGATTCTCAAACAGTGAAATTTATTAGAGTATGATGGTCTTTTTACCCTTTTGATTTCTGGGAGGGAACCAGTAATAGCAAGGTCTGCAGTGCGAATCACATGAGAGAGAAAGAGAGAGAGAGGGATTTGTGTGGGAAAGTATTGGGCTTATCTGCATATTGTCTCTGTCCAGCTCCAGTTGGTTCACAGCTTTTGTGACTCCCCTTCTTTGATTCTTTCCTTCCAAAGCATAAAAATGTCCTGAAAGTTCAGATAAAATTTCACAAATGCAGCTGAAAAACTAAAATTGTGGCTGTGAACTTACTACTGATTTTCTCTCTTCTCAGAAGCACTGATCCCATGTCTTTTACCACTGTATAATGAAACAAACAAATTTGCAGGAGGAGAAGATGAGTGGTGGGAGTACTTCCCCTGCCCCTTCTGCTACATCGAGGTGGAGGTCCCCTTCCTCTGTGACCACCTGCAGGAGGAGCACTGCTTTGACATGAGAAATGCTGTAAGAAAAAATAAAATCATTGTGCATTTTCTTCTCTGGTGATTCGGTAGCTTCTCTTGAGGGAAAAATTCCTCTTTGGTGATTGAGTGGCTTCTTCTTCTTCTTCTTCTTCCAGGTGTGCCCGATCTGCGCCGACAACCTCGGGGCCGACACGGCCGGGCATTTCAGGGAGCAGCACTCACAGCAACTGAAGGTAGAGTGAAACTTCCATCTTCACTGCCACTAGTATCATGGACAGGCATTGCATCTTGCAAACCACATTGCAGCTCACTGGTATTATTGCCATTTTGATCACAGATGAGGAAGTCCTCTTCTTCCAGGGCAGGAGCAGCAGCTGATGACAAGGAGGCATATGAGGAGGACGACTCCTACTTTGAGGAATCCTCATACATCATGGGTCGGCCGGTACCCAATGATCATTCTCCTGACCCTCTGCTCTCCCAGTTCATCTGCACCGTCGCGCCCCCGGTCGTTGATCCAGAGCCAAGCAAAGCCGAGGAGGTTGATCATGCTGCACCTTCCTCAGATGATCAGAGGTAAGGTTTATGCAGATATGTTGTAATCCACTGAACCTGAACCTGAACAATGGTGGCTGATTGCTCGAAATGTCCTGTTTTCTTCATCCTTGCAGGCTGAATCAGGTTGTGATGGACGATGCGTCGAAGAAGAACCTCGAGGAGCGGTTGCGGAGGGTCGAGTTTGTGAAGCAGATGCTGATGACGACGATAGCTTGGGACTGATTATCCAGGGTTGGTTATAGCACTTGACTAGCTAGGGCTGTTCAGGATCTCTTGGAAGTGTGCCATTTTTGTTGAGATTGACCCTTTGGCACATGTACACCTGCAACCTTGGATATCTGAATTGACCAATCTTGATCCCTTTAAGCTAAGCTTTGGTCATCATCATGTCTCTTCGCAGGAGATACCAGTTCCGTGACTTTATTTTCTTTTACATAATTGACACTTTACTCTTTTGCATTAAAAGTACACATAATGCAAGAACATAAAGTTTCAACAGAGAAGAAACATCCAGCAAGTACATGGTAAGACAAAAGGGCAGGTAAAATCACATTACATTATTTAAAAAAATAATGTATTCGACAAAAAATTGCGGCAGAAGAGCCACATCATGAGTGGATTCTTTACAATTTTGCAAAACATAGGGCTATCCATTCATTATAGTTTTGCAAATGACAGAACTGCGACAGTCATACATCGTTCAGGGTTAACAAATGAATTCCTTGATTCCAAGGAGACCTAAGAAGTCAGATTGCAGATTCTAGCAGACCATACTGCTGTATCAGCGGCTTGCACCACGACCATGAGTGCTCAGTGCCTCAGTCCACCACATGTCTGGAAATAGCTGCTCTCGATCGCAATCTTCCAAAGGGCATGGCCAATTCTCATAGGTATCCCTTGGTGATTTGTTCTTGCAGTTCGTCAAAGTTCCAAGCGTCATTGACCGAATAGTCACCTGTGAAGCAGACATAAAAATCAATGGCGTAAAAGTATTTGCATTTTCCTAACCAAAGAGACTTATGTGCCTTGAAAACACATATGTATATAATGCTCATATATATATACTACTCCCTCTGTCCCATAATATAATAGCGTTTTTGACACTAGTGTAGTGTCAAAAACACTCTTATATTATGGGACGGAGGGAGTAGTTAAAAAACACAGGATGTATATAATGCTCATATAAAACATACCAATTGAGTCCCTCCGAAGGGCAGTTAAATGAGCACAGCTGCAGGAAAATGCTTGCATTAGATTTAGTCATCGCAATGTGTCAGCATAAAAGAGGTGGAGATATCCAAGGGAAGTAACTCATGACAAGTAGAACAACAGGATTCTTCTCATACCACATATGAAAAGATAAAAGTGAACCATTAAATGCTTCAAGAAAATTAAATGGAAGACACTTCTGTGATACTACATTCAACAGAATCAGTACCAAAAGATAGTCAACTATAGTGCAATAGTTAAATTCAGTAAAGAATCCCCCAGTACAATGACGTGCAAATACTTGTTGCACATGAAGTCCTATCACTCATTAGGGGAGAAAGCAATTTGATAAACTAATAAGATGATAACAAGCTAACATGATATTTGCACAAACACACTTGTAACACACAATCTTCTTTTGGGGAACCCAAGAAATAAATATGAAGGTAATTATGGCCTTTTATTCAGTTAAATCACGTCGCACATAGAGGAATATATGCACAAAAAATAAAGTTCTATTACAAGAATAATAGAGCAGACCTTCGAAGCGCTTTCCCCAAGTCTGCACAGAGGGACCGAATGTATGTTCCTTTCGAGCAAGTAACTCGAAATATCAAATTTTGCCTGTAGATTGCAAATAAATTTTATCTTCAAGGGGATTCAAACATGGCATGAGAGTATGACACGCTTAAGTACGGATCTGTATTGTCCATTTGGAATTTGAAGGTTGGAAAAGGAAGAATACCTGTCTTCTAAACTGCGCTCAATATCAAATTTGTATATTGATATACGTCTTGGTGAAAGCTCTATCGATTCGCCCCTCCTTGCCTTGTCATACATTTTTTCACCACCAACCTGATGGCGATGATCAATTGCAAAAACACAAGTTATGAACCTATTACATCATGGTTGGTTGATAAGTGGTGAGTAATAGGCACGAAAAACCCATGTGCCAACACACTGAAGACATAACAATTAAAAAATTTATTGTCCCAACATCATAGCCTACTATTATTCGATACAATGTTAACGGATTATCTATCATCCTCTTGCTTGGCCGAGAACGGAATATATTGGTAATTCTACATTTCTGTGACAAGATAATGTAATCACAAGTGTGCAAATGGCTAGCCAAGGATCAAAAACCATACCCAATTACAACTTCATGTAATTATTTATAGCAGCTACAGTATGATAGGGTGGCTATGCCGCTATGGTGAAAAAAATGCATCTTATCTTCCAATGCCCTTCTCTTTTTTTCCCCCATAAATACGAACGGCGTAGACTGTTATGCAAATGAGGCGTGAGATATGTTGTGCAGACCATCCAGGTTACAAAGACACTCATCCATACATAATAAGAAGTTAGAAAGTCGAGCACTAGCAACAGCATGACATAAATTACAATGAGTAAACAATGGCTTCAGTATACAAGGATATAGTGTACCTTAATGGCAGAAAACATCGGAGGAACTTGCCATATTTCACCCATGAATGATGCTGCTGCCTTTCTAATATCGTCATCTTTGATGTGTTCCCATGATTCCCTCTGAATAACCTGGCCACAAATGGGGATGGTTAGGCATAATATAAACTAAATGGCACATGGTTCAAATCAAGTCGGTGAGAACATTAACAGTTTTCAGTAGGTAGCTAGGATTGAGTGACAAAGAACAATTGGATGTGACTTATTGTCCTCGAATAAAAGGTGAGATCGAATAAATCAAAATTTAAGATCTTAATGGCAACATATCAGGTGCAAATCTTCAGGGCCCAATAGCATAACCTGGCTTTATTCAGCACCAAATAAACATGAAAATTAATGCAATTTATTATGTAGTCTATGAAGTGTTATAAGTTATAACACTCTTTAAAATAACAGCACCAAACTCAAAATGTGTTAAAAGAAACAAACGAAAGATAAGTTCAGTGTGAATAGTAACAGTATCCCCTTTCCTTCTGATTGGTCATCTGTCACAATTTTCACATTATTCCTACTAACAGAAAATGAATTTGAACTTCAAGATATACATGTAGAGTAAGTTCAGAAGTTCATGTATACTTTGTATGGCATTATTCGTGTTGATTTGGTGCCTCAACCAACCAAGTTCTATGATTACACCTATAAGGGTGGTTGCACCTCAAACCTCGTATGTGTTGGTCTTAAACACACTGATTTCTGTGACACTGTATATAGCAAAAGGATAGGACCAAAATCATCACAATTCAGAGGATAATGCAAATTCATATAGAGTTAAACTATACTAACTGAGAATGGGACAGTGGTCATATCAGTCAACATTGTAATCACTAATCAGGTGTTTTTCCCCCCAGGATAGCATATCTACATTCCAGTTTGGTGCATTGAACATTCCATAGGTAGCATAACTAATTGTGAATCTAATAAGTTGGCATTCCATTATACTTCCTCATATGATTCATATTATATAAGTCAAAAGTAGACCCATTTGATAGTTCCTATAATAGAATAATGCTCAGCAGATCATTGTAAAGATATTAAGATATATACTGGTGAATCTGCATCCCAGGTTGATGTTGCTTCTCCAAGCCGGAAAACACCACTATAGCCTTTAACCATGCCTTGATATCTTCAAATCACGAAAACATTGAGTCAGGAAGTAGGCTTTAGGTTAACAAAATGCTAGTGCAGGAAAAACAACACGATGTCATCAGTCCAGTTCAGAATGCAGATGATATTATTCCAAGTCATAACAATATAGAATAACTTGAAACTGAAATGTGATAATTGAAAGGAAGATTGTTCCAGTAACCATCACGGTCCCCTTGAAAAGAGAAGATAAGAAAGTACCTATCAACAACTTTGGTTGCTTTGCCCACACAAACAATCAACAACCCAGTGGCCATAGGATCCAGAGTACCAGCATGGCCAACCTGCAACCGAAGCACCATAAACATGTGAGTGGAGTAAATACCACATTAACAACACACCACGAAAACTGTGAAGTCACCTTTTGCACTTTCACCAACCGCCGTAGTTTTCCACAAACAGTAAATGAGGTCCACCCTGAATTCCATTAAAAAAGAGAATCCATTTTGAGCTAGTAGAAAGACAAATTCAGCATCATTGCCAATGGCATTTCCTTTATACTTACATGCCTTCAAGAAAACTGGCCAAATACAAGATGCTGCTACGGTAACAGGACATTGTAATGTATGTACTCACATAAATAAATCAGTAATTCAAAATGTCAAATCTAATAAACTACATAAAGCATGAACTCTAGATCAGTATCGTGTTATGGAGAAGTTCATGAACCTGCAATGGTAAATATACATCTGAATTCTAATGTACCACATCCATCTAAACCACCCATTATGTAAGATGGCCACCAATTCTAAAAAAGGGCTGCAAGTAAGCATTTACAAACACCGCATCTACATAAAAGGTGGATTGGTGGTATGCATCTCATCTATGTGCTGATAATTAGCATCACCGTCGGCACACTACACAACCAAATACATTGCCACTGCTGTCTTAATAACACACACTGCAATTCAGGTACACTGATATGGCCATGCCATCTTATGGCATTCCCATGAGACTATGAAAGCATTCATCAATGTGGAAGAAAACATGTCACCTTTGGGCTTGTCGATGAGCATGACGGTCCCGGTCGGCCCGTCCCACCGAGGCGGCAGCTCCGTCCTCATGCTCGCGAGGTGCGGCCGCGGCCAGTCTTCTTCCTCCCTCTCCGCATCCCACTTCACCTGCCTCGGCGCCCCTCCCAACACCGGCTTCTTCTTCTTCGCCGCCGTCGAAGCGTCGTCGGCCTTCCCCTCGCCAGGCCCTTTCTTCAGGGCCCTGAAGAACTCCTCCACCTTCCTCTCCAGCACCTCCCCCTTGTCTGCCCCCTCCTTCTTCCCGACCGCATCGCCCTCCTTCTTCTCCTCCTCGAAGAAGACGAGGCCCTTGTCGGCGGCGTCGGAGGGCGGCTGGGCGGCGTCGGCGGCGACGAAGGCGTTGTCGAGGGACTGCTCCGGGAAGTACTTCTTCTCGAGGCGGTAGAGCATGCGGTAGTGCTTGTCCTTCTCCCAGGGCATGGCGAAGGCGTCGTGGAAGTAGAGCGCCTCCTCGCGCGCGTGCAGCCGCGGGAAGTCTACCACCTCCGGCCGCAGCTCCACCATCTCCGACGTGGTCGTCGGCTTGGTGCCCGTGGTGGCGTCCGGGTCCGGGAGCTGCCGGCTGCGGCGCTTCCGGAGGTACTTCCGCTGCGCGCGGTCGAGAGCGGGCTGCTGCCCGTCCACGCCCTCCGCGTCGGGTGGCGGGGGGCGGGGGGCAGCGGCGTCGGCGTCGGAGGGGGTGGATTTGGGGGTTTTCACGGGGCGGTGGACGAGGAGGTCGTAGTAGAGAGGGTACGGGGTGGCGGTGAGGGAGAGAAACCGGCGGGGGATGCGGGGCGGCGGCGCCGCCGGCGAGAGGAGCAGCGCCGCCGCCGTGGCCACTGCCGGTCGGCCGCTCCGAAGCATCTCGCCGTCACTTCCCCCTCTCTCGTGCGGCTGCACGACGGCGTTATCGCCGAGGGCTTCTTTCCTGGTTCGGCCGTTCGATCTTGGATGGACGGTCCAGATGGACGCCTGGAAAGAGAGTATGATTTAGATAGTTTGATTCACTAGGGTTTTCCAACTTAGGATTTAGTATTTGTGTATAAAGCATGTTGATGTAGAGTTAAGCATGCTACTTTACAACGTCGATAAAAACGAGCGTAGATCAGTTGAAGTACAAATTCCACTCATAGTAATTTCAAGATTTTTACAGCTGAGTGAAGATCTATTATGATCTCCGTAAGTAAAATAAATATACTACAATTAGCATTTTTTTAAGCACAAGATAAATTATGAGTTCATCTACAATGTTTGATACTAGTGGCACAACCAACTTAGTTATGTCTGCACCATTGATTGTTCATAAGGAAATGAACATTTGTATGTCTAAAAATTGTTTGATTTATTGGGATTGCATCGATTGTACTGACGATTAAATCAGTATTAGTAGATACAATAAATAACAATACCAAAGTATCTTAATAAGCGTAAACACTAAACCCTTAGAATTTTCGCATTCTTACAATATATGAATATAAAGCAATAATTCAAAATGGTGATGCGAATTTTCGTCATTCTACCATGACTCCAATCTATTGTTGCACTCCTATCCCCCTTTGTTTCCTAATCCATCTATTCTAGTCCGACGAACCATCAATAATTTTATGCAAAGCGGAATCGTCAAGATTAAAAAGATAAGATTTAAGTTGGCAAGTCACCAATGTAATCCACTCTGAATATCTGAACATCACATGTTGTCCTATGAAGGTATGGTGTATCATGAAAAGGAAAACCTACTCAAATCCTTTTCACATAATGACTTCAAGAGTACTATTGATATTTTTCTTTAAAGGTGTGAACAGGTACAGAATTACGTCAGGTTTGTTGATATTTAGCACTACCGTGACAACTAGTGCGTACATGATAGTGTGCGAGTTGGAGTATAGAGGATGCAAGGGCAGCTCATAAGGACTCGAGGACATATTTATGCTCTTAGAACCAGAAGGTAGACACTGAGGGGGCGAAGCATGCTACATCTAACATTACCAAGCTTTCCTCCACTTCTTCTTCAAGGTGTTGCAAATGTTCGGGGTGGGGCAGGGGCGTAGCCTCCCCCCCCCCCCCCCCCCCCCCCCCCAAAACAAAAAATCCGCCCCAAAAAACCTCATATTTTGATCCTCGCTTGAAGCAGCAACATATCTTTCCATATACCACTAAGAACCAAGTATAATTGTCCATGGAGGAAATATATACACTTTTTATGTAAGGAAATATATACACCTATAATAGTATTTGCCTAAAATCTAGAGTCATTAAAATAACAAGACTGACAGTTGCCGGCCAATGGTTGGATCCTTAGCAAGACTAGTTATAGCCTTGTCAGGCAAGGTTAGGTGTTTGGAACTGTTAAAATATCATAGCTTTTGTGGGCCAGCTAGCTTGGGTGGGCTAGGAAAACCTTGCTAGCTCAGGAGAGCCAAATCGATTGGCTTCCGCCAGCAAACTTCGCGCGCGGAAAAATCTACGACCCACTCATGACAACGATTTTCACGGGGTAAGGCTGGTAAGAAAAAGAACCAAACTGTTTGACCAGGCAAGGTTGGCAAAGCGAAAGCTGGCTAGCTGGGCTAGCCGAGCAATTTGCTTACTAAGCAATGTAACCAAATGCTCCCGGAATTGCCAACGAATGAAGCGTGAGCCGCGGCCAAGCGAGTGAAGCACATTGCTTGATAGGCTGGCCCACACCAGCGGACGCATGAGTGCCAGTTGACCATTGGGCGCGGCAAGCACTTCATAGGCGCTCCCTTAAGTGGGCCGTGAAGTACTGAATAGCCACCAAACATCGCCAGTACCAATTCCTAATAGAAATCACATACGGGTCGACGCCTATCGGGCCGCCTCGTTAGTGCGCTTGCTTTTGCTCACTGCTCTGTTTTCTTCTTATTTTTTTATTTTTCTTCTTAGTGTTTTCTATTTTTTTTTACCGTCTTAATTCGGGTTTTCTTTTTTTATTCATTTTACTTGCTTTTCTTCTTGGATTTTTCTTTCTTTTCTTCTTATACTTTGGTTTTCTTTGTTCTTTCTTGTTTTTCTTTGTTTTCTTCCATTTTTTTGGCTTTCTTTTGTTTCTTTGTTAGTTTTGTATCAGTTTTATTTCTTTCGAACACATATCTACTTTTTTCTCATTACACAATGTATATTTTTAGAGCACACGCGAAACATTCTTCTGGTCACACGCTTGACCCTTTTCAAATAGATGACATAAATTTTTGAAAATATAGTTTTGAACAATTTTTTCAATATATGGTAACATTTTTTCCAAATATGTGTTGTACATTATTTTAGTGGCAATAACTGTTTTAACAACTACGCTATTTACCCTAAAAAAACAACTACGCTATTTTGTATAAGATATGTATATCTGTTTCTGAAAATTTCACGGACATTTTTCGGAAACACACGACTATTTTCTTAAAATGTCACGATACCTTTTTATGAATTGGACATTTTGTAACCTACACGAACATTTTTTACATTTTTATATACCCCCTCGTCCCCATAATATAAGATCATATTTTTTTGAATTGTTTGAATTTCTTACCACATGTGTCACGTGGCTATAAGATCACATATTTGTTGTACTACTAACATCTTATATTATGGGTTGGAAGGATTAACATTTTTTATAATGTGATGACCATTTTTTCGAAACATGGGAATATTTTGTTGGCACAAATATTTTTCTTATATTACACGAATACATTTTTTACATTGTATACATACTTTTCTAAAAACATTTTGTGCATTTTGTTGAAACGCAGAAATATTTTTTGATTGTCACGAACATTTTTCTGACAGTTATCAACCATTTTTTATTACGTGCTAACAATTTTCTTGCGCTATGTTTTTTTTTCAAATTCATGTTTTTAAAATGTATGCATTTAATTGAAAATATAAATAAATAAAGTAAAAAAAAGGACAAAAAAGAATTTCGGGTGACATCAGCAGAGGAGCCACGTCCTACTGGGCCTTGCTTCACATAAACCTCATTAGCAGGCGAGCCCGGACTGCGTTTTGCATGGGCTGTTAGTTGAACTAAGGCCTACATTAAAAAAAATCACCCAAAAACCTATCAGAGCCAGGTTTCGATCCTGGGACCTGTGGGTTATGGGCCCACCACGCTTCCGCTGCGCCACTCTGATCTGATTGTTGAATTTGCGACGCCAAGTTACATATTCGCGGCTTCTCAGGTAGCAAGCAAGTCCGAACCTGGATGCACACCCGTTTTAATTCCCCCGTCGAGGAAGCACCGCCGCCAAAATGGCACTGACCAAACGAGGCACAAACTTGTCTAGAAATGCACGATGGATTTCCCTATAAATACACCACGGTGTAACACGCCACTTAGATACGCATCTTAGCGGACCCGTCCCTTCCTCCCGTCCCTCCCCCGTGCGGCGGCGCCGCCCCGCACCGGGGAGCCCCGCCCTCCTCCAACAGCCTCGCCCCTCCTTCGCTCCCCTCCGCCGCCGTCGCCTGGGGCGTCACAAGGCAAAGCCTTTGTGGCGTGGTGACGGCGGTGGTTTCTCCTCAGATCTCGATCTGGTTGGGAGGCGGCGCTCCTCTCTGGCCAGATCGGCGGCGGTGGCGCAGATTGGCGGCTACATGGAAGTGGTGCGGAGGCGGCGGGGAGGACGGCACCAGCAACGGCAGATCTGGCCTTGACTCATGTCGGGCTAATTCGTTGTGCTACTGATCTCAACCGCCGTCGGCGGGGCACTGCTCCTGGACTTGATCTGCAACACGAGGATGTCTGGGGCGCCGGCCCTAGGCTTGGTGGTGGCCTTCTTCTTTGTCGGAGTTGGTCGGCCGGCTGGCTGTGCTCGCATGGTCATGCAGTGACCGGCGGCTTGGCCGGTCGGCGGTGGCGGAACATGGCCGGTGGCAGCGGCAAAGTTCAATCTGGATCCCGGGGCGGCGGCCCTAGAGGGTGGAGGCCGGTGAAGCACGGGCTTCCCGCGGCGGCATGGCGTGGTGCAGTCCCTGTCCAAGGTGGATCTGTGACGGCGATCTGCTATGGATTGGTTTGGATCAGAGACAGTGACGAGCGCGCGGGATCCTTCTCGGCGGCTCTCGCGACTTGGCGAGGCGGGGTGGGAGCCCTCCTCCTAGGCTCTAGTGGTGGCACACTCAGGCAGTGGCCGGTGCACCAGGGATCCCATGGTGGCACTGTTGCTGCGGTTGGTCGCCGGATCTAGGCGGCTGGATCTGGGGCTTTGAAGGCGGTCGAGACGGTGCACAGGTTGTTGGGTGGAGTTTTTGGGACGGATCCGGGTGAAAACCTGATCTTCGGTCGATGGCCGGAGCCGGTGATGACGATGCCCTTATCATCGTTTCCTTCATGAAGGCATCATCGAGGTGAAGCTCCCAACTCCACTCAATACCTCCGGGGGAAACCCTAGATCAGCTGATCGGATGTTGGCGGCAATCATGTGTCGTACCCCCCTTGGGGGCGGCATTCTTGGAGGTGCACTCGGCTTCGCGGGACTTCTTTGGTGGAGCGGTGCTTCATCCATACATTGATGGTGACGGATCTGGACGGCATGGCGCAGTGCAGAATCGGAGTTCGACGTGGGAGGATGGACTCGCGCAGGAGGACGACGCTGTCTGGCGTCGTGGTGGCGTCGATGGCTGAGAGACCTAGCACGGTAGATGCAACAATACAACTCTGAAGATGAACTCGTGGCAGGTGCCTGCGGCGGCTCCATACCCGGCAGGCGTCCTGGTTGAGGAGTGCGTCGGACTGGTAGGTGCCCCATACCAGGCAGGCGTCTTGGTTGGGACCTCAGGTCTTAGATGTTTAGGTTTGGCTGCGATGTCTGTTTGGTATTAGTCCCAAACTATCAGCGCCCCTTCATCAATTGGATAGGTGTAGCGACAGTTGTTACTTAGACGGTGACTTCAGTCTTAATATTCTATGACTTTGTAAGGTCTTGTAAGAATAATTAATAAAATGGCCGCATGCATCGCCCAGATGCAGAGGCCGGGGATCATCCTCCTTTTCTAAAAAAAAGATACGCATCTTAGCTACCTAGCTATCATCTTCCATCAGTGCCCACCAGCTAGCTACCAAGATGAGCAAGTCGTCGTGGCCGGAGCTGGTGGGCGTCCTGGCGACGCAGATCACGCACGACAGGCCCGACGTCGCCGTGGAGGTGCTCCCGCCGGGCGCGCCGCTCACGCCGGACTACAACCCCGAGCGCGTCCGCGTCTTCATCGACAACAACAGCATCGTCTCCCAGACCCCCACCACCGGCTAGGGCTAGGGCTAGCCTCCCGGTGAACGGGACGTAATGTAATACTCGCCACTTCGTCAGATGACGTCTCCGCGGCGCTACTGTGATTACTGTGCGTGGTATAATGGAAGAATTAATAAAGTGACGTTCTATGTTTGTGTTGTGTTATTACTTGAGTCAATTACATCACTGGTGCTTAAACTTAACGAGAAAAGTCTCTTTAGTACTAAAACTTGCAGCATACATCGATCAAGTGCCACAACTTGACAGTTGACACGGGCATTTATATACGGTATAAAATGCGTTTGGATACGAAAATGGTGATGACGAGGCGCGCCAGCGTGGCGTGGGAACCGCCGTCAGCGACTAGAAAATGGGGACTGGCCTGTGGCCTATTTTCTTTTGGTGAAAACCCACTCAACTTTTTTTCTCACAAAAAAGTTCCTGGCCCACCTGTCAGCAACCTACTAATAAAATTATAAGAACCAAACAAAAAATGTAATTGCAGGGTGTGCGCCGTCGTGCGTGCCCATGCCAGACATGACATTCCGCAGTCTAACTTGGATAGTGGTTCTTTATATCCTTTCCGGTAAACAAGAATTTTATTTAAAATGAAAAAAAAGTTGACTTTGGGAATTGATCAAGCAACCTCATGCAAACCGGGCACCCGTGTGTGCCACTCCAACCGAGAATGTTATTTAAACAATGTTCATGTATTGACTTATTAATATTAATTATATCCTTATAATCAAATTATGAAATATTAAAATATTTGCATAAGTAATCTTACAAAAATCTTATATATTTAAAGAAATGCACATATAAGTTAAACAATGTTCACGATTGTAATAAATTAGTCATCTATTAAAAGAAATTTATGTTGCTATAAAAACTTGTTCAAATAAAGGTTTTGTGTTATCTAAAAATGCGTATATTATAAATAAATTCAATATGAAATATGTAAAAGAATAAATAAGAGCCTAGTGTGCTCCCAGATTGCGGATCCTCAAATGAATATTATTTAAATTATACAAACATGTTTTGTTTTACTTTATCTTTTTCATAAAAATACATGATTTTGAAAAACATGAACATTTTCTAATTTCATTTACTTGTATGTGTATTTTTTGTGGGTGATTGTATGTATATTTTTTAAATACACACACATTCTAACTCGATTGTTATTACTGTGATTATAATTTATATATTTCTCACCTTCTTACGAATATCGAAAAATGAAAAAATACTAACTTGTGGAAAATGGGCTGCATTGACTGCAGCCAATTATTAAATTTCATAATTTAAATGAATATATATATTTAAAATTAGTAAGTGACTATTTTATGAATACATGAACATTTTTAAATGCAATTGTTTATATTATTTATAATGCGTGATTATAATTTACATACATAAAATTTAAATATTTATTATAAACATGAAATGCTGTCAGTTGGAGTGGCACGCACGGGTGCAGGTTAGCATGCTAGATCGATTTCTACAGTCAGCATTTTTTTTAGAAAATTTTCCTTTTTGCCGGAAATGATATAAAGCAACAGTATCCTTATTGGATTACAAAGGTGGTCCTCTAGGCGCTGGTTCAATCTCCCATGCGGTCGTGCAGAACATATTTTGGTTTGGTTTTTATAATTTTTGCAGGTCTCCGACAGATAGGCCAGGGGCTTTTTTGTGCTGAAAAAAGTAATTTCAGGGGTTCTCCCAAAAAAAACAGGCCACAAGTCCCATCCCCGTTCTCCAGTCACTGACAGCGGGCCTGACGCCATGCTAACTCGCCTCGTCAGCACCATGTTCGTATTCAAACACGATTTGCACCGTATATGCATGCTCATGCCAAGTTGTAGCACTTGTTCAATGTGTGTCATAAGTTTTAGCACCAAAGTGTCTTTTCTCGTCAAGTTTAAGCATCGGTGATGCAATTGGCTCTTATTATTTCCATGAAAACTAGCTGAATGATTCTGTTTTTTAAGGTGACTGTTTTTTTGCGGGAAACTTAGAACTTTATTCAATCATCAACAGCTAAAACACTGGTCATGAGGAAATCGGGAGTGGCAGTCCATCCACCAACTCATCACCTCAAGCGTGCAGGCATGTTTTGCACACATGTAGGACGAAGTGTTGGCATTTCTCGTTACACGTTGAATAACAAAAGAAGCAAATGATAAAGCTAGCTCTCCGATTTCTAGAAATAAAGGCGCTACTAGTGAGTGTGAAAATCTGTGTGAGTACCAGAGTTTTACAATATCTAAGCAATTGAAAAAAAAAACCCTCTAAGTAACCCACTTTCCTCATCATTCGCGATAGACCACAAAGCTTACCACATGTGTCACGTGGCTATAAGATCACATATTTGTTGTACTACTTAGATCTTTTATTATGGGGCGGAAGGAGTAACATTTTTTTTTAATAATGTGATGAACATTTTTTGAAACATGGGAGAATATTTCCATCAAATGTGACGCACATCCTTTTAGTGGCACGAATCTTCTTCTTAGATTACGCAATTTTTCTTTACATTGTATACATACTTTGATAAAAAAAAATTGCGCTTTTTTATGAAACTTGGGAATATTTTTTGATTGTGACGAACAATCTATATCTATATCTATACTACTATTAAAAAGGCAAACATCAATCCCCCTAAAGCCACACAGTAAATTATACACGGGATTACTAGGACCCTTGGATCAAATCAATTTAAATACATCCTACCATTCATATTGCATCAATAGTCTATCACCCAGATGAACGTCTCAGATCAGATGTTCTGCCAAACAGATGCTGTAGTCTGCCAATCCTCGTATTGCTCTGCGTCCCCGATCCCCGCAACCCCGCCGACAATTCCCAGATTTCCGGATTGACTCCACCGGAAATCATGCCAGAAAAACAGATCTGCATCAACTTGCGCGGCCCCACCTTCCTTCCCCTCCTCCCATGTGCTTCCTTCCCCATCGCCGCGAGTCGCCCCGCCCTCTGGTCGTCGCCCGCGCTAATGCAAGCCGCTGCCGACCTCCTCTGCCAGTAAGCTGCGATCAACGCCCTCCTCCTCCCTTCTCTCTCCATCTCCTCACTAATATCTCTCCCTCTCTCTGTTCCGCGCTGCGGGATGCCATGGCCATCGAGCAAAGCTCCATCGGACCCTCCCGACCAAATCGAAGCCCGCCACGAAGAGGTAGAAAGCAAGGGGAAGGCGGCGGCGGCTCCAGTGGGCGCCGACGAAGCCCGCCAGTGCCGCCAGGAGGATGAGCCCGCCCAGGATGGACACGGGCCAACACGAACTCCAAACCCCGCCCATCGCCATGCGTACGCGATCAGATCCCCGAAATGATGACGGGGACGACGCAGATGTCCGTGTCACGCACACCATGATGTTGGGGATCACCCCCATGTCTGGATGCTCAAAGCATATGGTTGATAAACGTTTATGGACTGGTGCAAGCCTCTCAGAGTTGGAATAAATGTTTTGATAGTGTGATCAAAGCATATGGTTTTATACAGACTTTTGGAGAAGCCTGTATTTACAAGAAAGTGAGTGGGAGCTCTGTAGCATTTCTAATATTATATGTAGATGACATATTGTTGATTGGAAATGATATATAATTTCTGGATAGCATAAAGGGATACCTGAATAAGAGTTTTTCTATGTAAGACCTTGGAGAAGGTGCTTACATATTGGGCATTAAGATCTATAGAGATAGATCAAGATGCTTAATTGGACTTTCACAAAGCACATACCTTGATAAAGTTTTGAAGAAGTTCAAAATGGATCAGTCAAAGAAAGGGTTCTTGCCTGTGTTACAAGGTGTGAAATTGAGTCAGACTCAAAGCCCGACCACCGCAGAAGATAGAGAGAAAATGGAAGTCATTCCCTATGCTTCAGCCATAGGTTCTATCATGTATGCAATGTTGTGTACCAGACCTTATGTATGTCTTGCTATAAGCATAGCAGGGAGGTACCAAAGTAATCCTGGAGTGGAACACTGGACAGTGGTCAAGAACATATCCTGAAATACCTGAAAAGGACTAAGGATATGTTTCTCGTTTATGGAGGTGAAAAAGAGCTCGTCGTAAATGGTTACGTCGATGCAAGCTTTAACACTGATCCGGATGACTCTAAGTCACAAACCGGATACGTATTTTTATTGAATGCAGGAGCTGTCAGTTGGTGCAGTTCCAAGCAGAGCGTTGTGGTGGGATCTACGTGTGAAGCGGAGTACATTGTTGCTTCAGAAGCAGCGAATGAAGGAGTTTGGATGAAGGAGTTCATATCCGATCTAGGTGTCATACCTAGTGCATCGGGTCCAATGAAAATCTTTTGTGACAATACTGGTGCAATTGCCTTGCCAAAGGAATCCAGATTTCACAAGTGAACCGAGCACATCAAGAGACGCTTCAATTCCATCCGCCATCAAGTGTCGGAGGGGGACATAGAGATTTGCAAGATACACACGGATCTGAATGTTGCAGACCCGTTGACTAAGCATCTTCCATGAGCAAAACATGATCAACCCCAAAGCTCCATGGGTGTTAGAATCATTACTATGTAATCTAGATTATTGACTCTAGTGCAAGTGGGAGACTGAAGGAAATATGCCCTAGAGGCAATAATAAAGTTATTATTTTTTCCTTAATTCATGATAAATGTTTATTATTCATGCCAGAATTGTATTAACCGGAAACTTAGTACATGTGTGAATACACAGACAAAATATATAGTCCCTAGTATGCCTCTACTTGACTAGCTCGTTAATCAAAGATGGTTATGTTTCCTAACCATAGACATGTGTTGTCATTTGATGAACGGGATCACATCATTAGGAGAATAATATGATGGGCATGACTCATCCGTTAGCTTAGCATTATGATTGTGTTAGTTTCATTGCTACTGCTTTCTTCATGACAAGTTCCTCAGACTATGAGATTATGCAACTCCCGAATACCGAGGAACACTTTGTGTGCTACCAAATGTCACAACGTAAAAGGGTGATTATAAAGGTGCTCTTCAGGTGTCTCCGAAGGTGTTTGTTGGGTTGGCATAGATCGAGATTAGGATTTGTCACTCCGTGTTTCGGAGAGGTATCTCTGGGCCCTCTCGATAATACTCATCACTATAAGACTTGCAAGCGTTGTGACTAATGAGTTAGTTGTGGGATGAAGTATTACGAAACGAGAAAAGGGACTTGCCGGTAACGAGATTGAACTAGGTATTGAGATACCCATGATCGAATCTCGGGAAAGTAACATACCGATGACAAAGGGAACAACGTATGTTGTTATGCGGTTTGACCGATAAAGATCTTCGCAGAATATGTAGGAACCAATATGAGCATCCAGGTTCCGCTATTGGCTATTGACCGTAGACATGTCTCAGTCATGTCTACATAGTTCTCGAACCCATAGGGTCTGCATGCTTAACGTTTGATGACGATTGGTATTATGAGCTTATGTGTTTTGATGTACCGAAGGTAGTTCGGAGTCCCGGATGTGATCACGGACATGACGAGGAGTCTCGAAATGGTCGAGACATAAAGATTGATATATTGCAAGCCTATGTTTGGACATCGGAATGCTTCCGGGTGAGTTCGGGCCTATACCGGAGTACCGGGAGGTTACCAAACCCCCCGGGAAGTATATGGGCCTTATTGGGCCATAGTGGGAGAGAGGAGGAGGCGGCCAGGTGGAGGGCGCCCCTCCAAGCCCAACCCGAATTGGATGGGGGCCGACCCCCCTTTCCTTCCTGTCTCCTGAAGGAAATATGCCCTAGAGGCAATAATAAAGTTATTATTTATTTCCTTATTTCAAGATAAATGTTTATTATTCATTCTAGAATTGTATTAACCGGAAACATAATACATGTGTGAATACATAGACAAACATAGTGTCACTAGTATGCCTCTACTTGACAAGCTTGTTAATCAAAGATGGTTGTGTTTCCTAGCCATAGACATGAGTTGTCATTTGATTAACGGGATCACATCATTAGAAGAATGATGTGATTGACTTGACCCATTCCGTTAGCTTAGCACTTGATCATTTAGTATGTTGCTATTGCTTTCTTCATGACTTATACATGTTCCTATGACTATGAGATTATGCAACTCCCGTTTACCGGAGGAACACTTTGTGTGCTACCAAACGTCACAACGTAACTAGGTGATTATAAAGGAGCTCTACAGGTGTCTCCGAAGGTACATGTTGAGTTGGCGTATTTCGAGATTAGGATTTGTCACTCCGATTGTCGAAGAGGTATCTCTGGGCCCTCTCGGTAATGCACATCACTATAAGCCTTGCAAGCAATGTGGCTAATGAGTTAGTTGCGGGATGAAGCATTACGTAACGAGTAAAGAGACTTTCCAGTAACGAGATTGAACTAGGTATTGAGATACCAACGATCAAATCTCGGGCAAGTAACATACCGATGACAAAGGGAACAACGTATGTTGTTATGCGGTTTGACCGATAAAGATCTTCATAGAATATGTAGGAGCCAATATGAGCATCCAGGTTCCGCTATTGGTTATTGACCGGAAACAGTTCTAGGTCATGTCTACATAGTTCTCGAACCCATAGGGTCCGCACGCTTAACGTTATGATGACAGTTTAATTATGAGTTTATAAGTTTTGATGTACCGAAAGTTGTTCGGAGTCCCGGATGTGATCACGGACATGACAAGGACTCTTGAAATGGTCGAGACATAAAGATTGATATATTGGACGACTATATTCGGACATCGGAAGTGTTCCGGGTGATTTCGGAGAAAACCGGAGTGCCGGAGGGGTTACCGGAACCCCCCCCAGGGAAGTATTGGGCCTTAGTGGGCCTGAGGGGAGAGAGAGGGAAGCAGCCCAGGAGGTGGCGCCCCCCCTCCCATGAGGAGTCCGAATTGGACTAGGGGAGGGGGGCGCGGCCCCTCTTTCCCTCTTCCTCTCCCTCTCTTTCCTTCCCCCTTCCCTCTTCCTAGTTGGACTAGGAAAGGGGAGTCCTACTCCTACTAGGAGGAGGACTCCCCCTCCTTGGCGCGCCCCAAGGGCCGGCTGGCCTCCCCCCTTGCTCCTTTATATACGGGGGCAGGGGGCACCCCAAAGACACACAAGTTGATCTTCGTGATCGTTCCTTAGCCGTGTGCGGTGCCCCCCTCCACCATATTCCACCTCGGTCATATCGTAGCGGTGCTTAGGCGAAGCCCTGTGTCGGTAGAACATCATCACCGTCACCACACCGTCGTGCTGACGGAACTCATCCCCGACACCCTGCTGGATCGGAGTCCGGGGATCGTCATCGAGCTGAACGTGTGCTGAACTCGGAGGTGCCGTACGTTCGGTACTTGGATCGGTCGGATCGTGAAGACGTACGACTACATCAACCGCGTTGTCATAATGCTTCCGCTTTCGGTCTACGAGGGTATGTTGACAACACTCTCCCCTCTCGTTGCTATGCATCACCATGATCTTGCGTGTGCGTAGGATTTTTTTGACATTACTACGTTCCCCAATAGTGGTATCAGAGCCTAGGTTTTATGCGTAGATGTTATATGCACGAGTAGAACACAAGTGAGTTGTGGGTGATACAAGTCATACTGCTTACCAGCATGTCATACTTTGGTTCGGTGGTATTGTTGGATGAAGCGGCCCGGACCGACATTACGCGTACGCTTACGCGAGACTGGTTCTACCGACGTGCTTTGCACACAGGTGGCTGGCGGGTGTCTGTTTCTCCAACTTTAGTTGAACCGAGTGTGGCTACGCCCGGTCCTTGCGAAGGTTAAAACAGCACTAACTTGACGAACTATCGTTGTGGTTTTGATGCGTAGGTAAGAACGGTTCTTGCTCAGCCCGTAGCAGCCACGTAAAATTTGCAACAACAAAGTAGAGGACGTCTAACTTGTTTTTGCAGGGCATGTTGTGATGTGATATGGTCAAGACGTGATGCTATATTTTATTGTATGAGATGATCATGTTTTGTAACCGAAGTTATCGGCAACTGGCAGGAGCCATATGGTTGTCGCTTTATTGTATGAAATGCAAACGCCCTGTAATTGCTTTACTTTATCACTAAGTGGTAGCGATAGTCGTAGAAGCAATAGATGGCGTAACGACAATGATGCTATGATGGAGATCAAGGTGTCGCGCCGGTGACGATGGTGATCACGACGGTGCTTCGGAGATGGAGATCACAAGCACAAGATGATGATGGCCATATCATATCACTTATATTGATTGCATGTGATGTTTATCTTTTATGCATCTTATCTTGCTTTGATTGACGGTAACATTATAAGATGATCTCTCACTAAATTTCAAGATAAAAGTGTTCTCCTTGAGTATGCACAGTTGCCAAAGTTCGTCGTGCCCAGACACCACGTGATGATCGGGTGTGATAAGCTCTACGTCCATCTATAACGGGTGCAAGCCAGTTTTTGCAAACGTGGAATACTCAAGTTAAACTTGACGAGCCTAGCATATGCAGATATGGCCTCGGAACACTAGAGACCGAAAGGTTGAGCGTGAATCTTATAGTAGATATGATCAACAAAGTGATGTTCACCATTGAAAACTACTCCATCTCACGTGATGATCGGTTATGGTTTAGTTTATTTGGATCACGTGATCACTTAGATGACTAGAGGGATGTCTATCTAAGTGGGAGTTCTTAAGTAATATGATTAATTGAACTTAAATTTATCATGAACTTAGTCCTGGTAGTATTTTGCAAATTATGTTGTAGATCCATAGCTCGCGTTGTTGCTTTCATATGTTTATTTTGATATGTTCCTAGAGAAAACTGTGTTGAAAGATGTTAGTAGCAATGATGCGGATTGGATCCGTGATCTGAGGTTTATCCTCATTGCTGCACAGAAGAATTATGTCCTTAATGCACCGCTAGATGACAGACCTATTGCAGGAGCAGATGCAGACGTTATGAACGTTTGGCTAGCTCAATATGATGACTACTTGATAGTTTAGTGCACCATGCTTAAACGGCTTAGAATCAGGACTTCAAAGACGTTTTGAACATCATGGACCATATGAGATGTTCCAGGAATTGAAATTAATATTTCAAGCAAATACCTGAGTTGAGAGATATGAAGTCTCCAACAAGTTCTATAGCTAAAATATGGAGGAGAATCGCTCAACTAGTGAGCATGTGCTCAGATTGTCTGGGTACTACAATCGCTTGAATCAAGTGGGAGTTAATCTTCCAAATAAGATAGTGATTGACAGAGTTCTCTAATCACCATCACCAAGTTACTAGAACTTCGTGATGAACTATAGTATGCAAGGGATGACGGAAACGATTCCCGAGCTCTTCGTGATGTTGAAATCAACAAAGGTAGAAATCAAGAAAGAGCATCAAGTGTTGATGATTGACAAGACCACTAGTTTCAAGAAAAGGGCAAAGGGAAAGAAAGGGAAACTTCAAGTAGAATGGCAAGCAAGTTGTCACTCCCGTGAAGAAGCCCAAAGCTGAACCAAAGACTGAAACTGAGTGCTTCTACTGCAAAGGAAATGGTCACTGGAAGCGGAAATGCCCTGAATATTTCGTCAATAAGAAGGATGGCAAAGTGAACGGTATATTTGATATACATGTTATTGATGTGTGCCTTACTAGTGTTTATAGTAGCCCCTGAGTATTTGATAGATGTTCGGTTGCTATCATTAGTAACTCAAAACAGGAGTTACAGAATAAACAGAGACTAGTTGAAGGGGAAGTGATGATGAGTGTTGGAAGTAGTTCCAAGATTGATATGATCATCATCACACACTCCCTATACTTTCGGGATTAGTGTTAAACCTAAATAAATGTTATTTGGCGTTTGCGTTGAGCATGAATATGATTTGATCATGTTTATTGCAATACAATTATTCATTTAAAGTCAGAGAATAATCGTTGTTCTGTTTACATGAATAAAGGACGCGACTAACCACCAGCCGACTGGTGGTTAGCGACATATCCGCACGATCGTACACCTGCGTCCCTCCCCGCGCGTGACCCACTTCGGCAGCTCCACCCACGACCCAGACTTCTCTCGCGAGGCCCACCTCCCCCCTCCTACATCCTTCCCCGCGCAACGCATCGAGGCCCAAGACAGTTAACACAGCCCATTTGGCCCACCTCCCCCCTCCTGCACGTGACTTACCAACCCAAAACCTAGTTTCTTACCTCCATCGCAAGAAACAGCCACCTGCCCCGATCAGTTCTCTCCTCTCTCCCCGACGCGCCTCCATCGCCGGCAACCTCAGCCCCAGATCTGATCCACCCAAAAAAAGGAAACCACGAAAAAACACCACCAAAAACACAAGGATTTGAGGGAGGGCCCCGGTTTACCACAAGAACATCACATGGGTTATCATCAATTCGTCCCAATTTCGTCATAATCAGGCAAAAAAGAAAGGAGGTAAGTGATTCAACCTCTATACACATGCTGCATTTGCATTTCATACCAATAAAATCAAGGGAAAAAAACATGGGGGAAAAACAACAAGAACTAAAGCATGCAAAAAAGGTAGTACTTTTACTACATGTGTGTAATTCCTCTGTTGAAATTGAGTTACCACTCAAATTCAGTCAGGTTACCAACAAAAAGATTGACGGAATTTCATCTTTTACAGGCAAGTTAGAAAATACATGTATGAATTTTCTCATTAAAACTGACATACCATCTCGATTGAAAATAGATTACCAGAGTGTGTGCATTGAGTAATCAGCATCCTGTAAGACTTATTCAACATAAAAAAAGATCCTTTTCTTCCTTTATATATTGAACACACCCATGTCAGAACAAGTTATCATGCTAATTCATTACAAATTACCAGGAAACTCAGAACCAAAGGTGCTAAAAACCTTACAAGAATACCATGTGTTGATTTACATTGTTGCCACCATTCTTTTTTGATAAAAAATGATGTTCATGAAATGAGGTTGATAGAAACTGTCGTTGTCATACTCCCATATGCTGGTTACTGCCAAAATGATACCTGTTATAAAACAGAAGTAATCAGTGCAGTAAAAGGAAAAAAATATAGTTGTTGTGAAAAAATAATCAAGATTGCTTGTAATTGTGGAAAATTAATGGGTGCAATCATATGTGCTAGCAGGTGCTGCAACGCAAGAAAATGGCGCATGACAACGAGGGTAATGTGGATGTCATGATGAGTGGTGTGGGGACAAACCAACAGTGTGAATATGCACACACGGCAAGCTTTGGTTCTGCCAAAACAGATGAAGGTAAAACATTTACCATGCTAGCACATTTTTGTACACAAACTTGTTGCCATCGTAATTGAATTGCAACTACCACCCATATGTTATTTACAACTATCACATTCACCATGAAACAGTTCACAATTCACGTAGCTTGATGCACATAGGTTACCATGAATTTAGGTACAGTTACCACACTTACTGCATACGAATTATCATGCAATCTGTATTGCAATTGGAATTACATGCTTTCACTTTACAGCTACAAAAAACATCTTAATGCATGCAAACTTTACCAAACAACTGGAGTACAAGTTACCACTAGTTTTGGCATGCAGAAAATATAACACAAAATAACAACTTTCAAAAACATTACAGGTGCTACTTCTAGAAGCAACCCGATGGTTCGAGAGAGAAGCAAAGAACCAACTATTAGCAGCATAGGGGGGAGAGAAAGCTTCTTTGATCATTCAGTGAGCGAGCCAGCGAGTCCAGAAACAGGGGGAGAGAATGCTGAACAGGGAGACAAAAATACCGAGGCATACTCCACACCGAAAGCTCCTGATGAAATGATGAAGTTTGATACTTTTGAGGAAGCTTATGGACACTACAGGCAATATGCACAGAGACATGGGTTTGGAATGAGACTGGAATACAGAAAAACAATCAAAGACAATACTGTAAGCAGAGTCCTCTTGGTTTGTGGGAAATACGGCAAGCCAAAAACAAACAAGGAAGAGACAGAGGATGTGCAGGACCCAAAAGGCATCATGAAGAAGAGGAAAAGAGGGAAGGTTGTGAGGTCGGGATGTCTGGCCCACCTTTACATCACCCACACGGATGCGTGGTGGAGAGTCAAATGCTTCAACGACGGCCACAACCACCCTCTAATAAGAAAGCCGTCCTTGACAAAGTTCCTATCATCACATAGGAACATTCCAAAAGATGAGCATGACTTCTTGAAGATATTGCACGGATGCAACATAGAGACAGCCAGACAGATGCAACTAATGGAATGGTTCTACGGGAATCCTAAAGATGTACCATACACAACAAAGGACATCGCAAACCAGCGAGCTAAATTCCGGATGGAGTACCGCCATGCTGATGTGGGGAGCACAATCTCGTACTTCCAAGATATGAAGGCACAAGATCCAGATTTCTATTGGAGAATAAAGCTTGATGATGAGGACAGAGTGGAAAATTTATTCTGGATAGATGGTGCGTCGTGCAGGGCATATGCTAGATACAATGATGTCATCTCATTTGACACAACATACATGACAAACATGTACAAAATGCCCTGTGCACCCTTCATTGGCATTAATAACCATGGGCAGTCGATCCAATTTGGTTGTGGGTTTGTTCGAAACGAACTATCTGGTAACTTTGTGTGGCTGTTTAATGCATTCTTGCATGCAATGGGTGGAATTGCGCCAAAGAACATAATAACAGATCAAGATTTTGCAATGAGGAGTGCTATTGATGAGGTGTTCATCGGGATAGTACACAGGAATTGCCGCTGGCATATAATGAAAAAAGCACAAGAGAAGCTTGGGAAGCTGATGGCTGACAATGACCCACTAAACAATGCATTCACGGATTGTGTTGACAACAACCTGACTGGTATTTTACTTCCCACCCCTCACTAGCTTAAAACACAGAAAAACGGGCACATAGAAAATGGGTTTAGATGCATGAGAAAAACAGTTACCATCTAACAGAGTGACAAGTTACCAGAGGATTATAACAAAATTACCTACATTAGTTGCTTTCTGTACTACCCCTATAATGTCCATGTTTGATGTACACATTTCAGTTGTTCACCCCACTAGTTACAACAAAACTTTTCAATCACCAGCTAGTGCTGTTGATATGAGTATCTTTTTGTTGCTAGTTAAAAATGTTGCTTGTACTACACACACAGAGTGGTATTCGCTTTGGAAAGAAAAACTTATCCTGTCTGCAAAGTACTTACCATGATCCTTCAACTAAAGTAACAATGTGTGTGTGACATAATTATCAACAGCATTGGTGTTCCTAGTTACCAGATATGTTTGAACAGATGTTACCATCCTCCAATACTTGATGTTACCATGTTTATATTATGAATGCAGTTGAGGAGTTTGAGCACAAGTGGTGGGCGATGATGGAAGTGTATGGCCAGACTGACAACGAGCATTTCCAATGGCTGTGGGAGAACAGGGAGTGTTGGGTCCCGGTATACTATATGCACGATTTTTTCCCGTTCTTGCAGACCACGGCAAGAAGCGAGGGATTTAACTCTGTGCTCAAGAAGTATGTCAACCCAAACAACTCACTGGTCGAATTCGCACAACAGTACACTGCGATACAGGATAAGGCGATGGCTAGCGTGTCAAAAGAGCAGCTGGAAATAGTGTACAAAGAAACCGAAATGTACTCAATGAACCCGCTGGAGATGCAGGTGCGGGGGCTATACACACATAACTTATTTTGCAAGTTCCAGGTGGAGATGAAGGTGAAATCAGCATACAGATGCGACGCATTGGATGATGGTACTTTCAAGGTCAGCTCAATGCGGGGGATAATACCAAAATATGGAGACAGGGACTACCATGTGCAAGCAAACATGGTTGAAGAGACATACTCGTGTAGTTGCTGCAAGTTTGATCGTGACGGCCTACTGTGCGCGCATGTACTACGAGTTATGGACCAAATTGGGGTATACGAGATACCTGAAAAGTACATCCTAAAGAGGTGGACCTGGGATCCAGAGGAGGATCTTATTCAACCTAATTTCGAACAGCCGATAGTTAAGAAGTCGATGCCAGAGGAGGGGAAAAGCGTGATGTGATACACGTCAATTCTTAAAGAATTTAAGGCATCAGCCAAAGACGCTTGCCTAACAGATGACGGGACCAGATTGGCAAGAAAACACCTGTATAATTTCAAGGAGGAGCTTGAAATACTGAAGAACAATCAACTTAAAAAAGCAAGAATGGAAAAGGAAGAAGCAAAAGGATCGTTTCAAGGACAGCCGGATCCCTGCTCGATACCTGTGGGGCGGATGAATGAAGACAACCCTGTCACACATCACAAAATGCCCCCGATGCAAGACATCCGGAGAACCCAGCCACACAGCAAACAAGTGCCACTAATGTGAATCGTCAGGAGAACACTGCCACACAACAAGAAAGTGCTACTAATGTGCAGCGACAGGGTCACCCTGCCACATAGCAAGAAAGTGTGCGGGTGACGATACATGCTAGCAAAAAAAATCACGCTTTTGTCATCCAGCCCACACATCCTGATGCAGCTCCGTCCTCAAACACAAAGTTGATACTAGACCCTCCCAAGACTACAACGAAGGGGCGGCCAAAGTCAAAAAGAAAGCAATCAGGTTTTGAGATTGCAAAATCAAAGACGAAAGGACATGTGGTGTGTGCGGGAGTCTGGAACATGACAAACGCACATGCAAATCTCCCCTAGCAAGATAAATGAAGAAGGTGCTATTAAAATGGAAGATGGTGGCTGCATTTTTTTTCATGGACCATAATGTGCAAGCTACAAGCCCCATAACATTCCAGTTATCAGCATTGTATCATAGATTTTATCATGGCTTTGTAATGCAAACAAGTGTATCTCTATAATTTAAGCAAGCTATCAGTACCCTGTTATGCCAGTTACCAGCAAATGTTTGATGGGATTGACATGGATTTGTAAATCCCAAATTGTTATATCTTAACCAAGCTATCAGTACACTATTATGCCAGTTACCAGCAATGTATGATGGAATTGACATGGATTTGTGAAAGCCAATATTTTTCTACCTACATTTTTGAAGGCTACCAGCACTGCATTGTATTACTTATGAACAAAAAATTAGTCCTGCTTGCACTTCTAAAAATTGCTTATGAACAAATTATAATCACAATGGTGAATTATATCATATAGTCAGTGACTTTGGACTGTGTATACTATAGTAAAACAGCATGTCAACACTTTGCTCCATGGCATTGTCATGACAGATTCATATAAAAAAGTTATCGTCACAGTTTGGTAGAAGTTATCACACGGTAGTAAAAAAAATATCACCTCATCACCCGCTGCCGAACAGATGATAGCGCCACTGTTTGCATTTGTTTTGATAATGATCTAACCACCTCAATGTCATAATTTTCCTGAGAGCTGGAATTTGTTCATGAGTTAAGGCTGGAACATTTTTGCCATCCCACACCTCAAGGTACGTGCGGGCGAAAAATCCACAATCAATGCTGAAACATTTGTGATGAAAAAAACAACACAAAATCAGTTTAATTGGAGCTTCGGACCAGGTCAAATAAACAGGGATGAGAAACATGTAGTTGGGATCTTAAAAAGAGAGTGAGTAATCCACAACTAACCCATTATCCTGTTTTGACACATCAATGTACACAAGTTCATAGTCCTCGATCTGCTTATGCGAGTCCTTGTAATTTATCAACCAGGCCTTCTTTATTGCGTTCATGTATCTTGTCGCATGCTCGAGAAGAGAAGGACTATCTTGGTCACGCAATGAATCTAGAACTTCAAACCGCTTCGCCCTAAGATTTAGTGACAACACATACCAATGCCCGTCATCTGGACCGCGGCCCAACTTTTGCAAAGCAGGGAATAGCAGCTGCAAAAAATTAAAAGGCAGTAAGCATAGAAGTAGTTGGAAAAGAAACAAAATTACCAAGATAACAAATGGTCATGAAATTCACATGGGAGGCAACTAGAAAAGGAAGTTATCAGGGAAGAAAGGTCAAAAGTTACCAGTGTGCATGAAACAGGTTATCATGACATGAAGAACAAACAATATCCGCAAATAACAAGGAGTTACATGATATTAACAGGAAGTTGCCAAGACACTAACTGTACAGTTACCAGATCCAGCAAACATAACATACCTGATCCTGGTGACTAAGAATGTAAAACTTGTCCCGTCGAAAATACTTCAGTAAACACTTGGATTTGAAGTCTCCTATCAACAGATACACAGAGAGCACCCAAGGGAATATGAGCCTATTTGGCGTTTCCTTATACTGGAGAACGCGAACATGTAACTCGGCAATGCTGGTTGATAGTTGCCCAACTCCCTTCACACAATTGGCAAGCTCACCAAGGGTGACCCACCTACCATCAATGTCGATGACCCTAACACTACAAAAAACAAAACAAAAAAATATATTTAAAAAATACATTTCAAAAAATGGCGCACAAATAATGATTTGTGTTAAGAAAGATGAGAGAAAGGATGGAAACATACTCTTTAATCTTAGAGTTAGAATCAGTAGTATGCTTGATAACTTCATTGTAAACATACTCTTCCTCCTCGCTCGGTGTGAGGGTGGCAAAAGGCGGGAGCAGGTATTTGGACGGGTGGTTGACCCTATCTTTCCGAATAAAGGATTTAGGGGTTGAACTGCGTACTAAATGCTCTTTGCGAGGTGGTAACTCTGGTGTAACAAATGTTGGACTTTGAGGGTTGTCTGGTAGAAACAGAAAAAATAGAAAACCATGAATTATCATCAGATGGGAGAAAGAATTATTAAGTGATGGGTCAAAACATATCAACTGCCACATGTTTTGATTATCAAGTGGTGGTCCATAATTGAAAAACAAATAAAGTGGTTTGTGCAAGGGTTGCAATGTTCATGGAGCAAAAAAAAATCACCTATTTGAACATTAGATTTCCCTTTTAATGCTGGATTGCCATGTTCAAATTCTTCCCACCACATGAGAACCTCATCATCGTCAATCTCAACATCATACACTTGCACACGACCAGCTTCCGGTGTTACTTAAATAAAAAAAGAGCGATGAGGACATGAACAGTAGTGATAAACAACATAAATTGTTGCAAAACAAAAAAAGCAAGTATTAAAAATTGAGACAAGATACAAAAAGTTATCAGGAACACAATATAGAAGATACCAGGTAATGTGAATGTGGATTACCAGCACACATGTATGGGCCTTTTAAGGAACAAATTAGATAACACTGGTGCATAACGAGGAACAGCTGTGATATAAACAAATCATCTTAACATGTAAAAAAGAAGACCAAAAAGAATTGTATAGCCCAGAATTGGTAAAGAATGCATATGTGGCTGGAGTTATGGTGTCAATGGATCATAAATTGACAGGATTTGAACATTTGAGTTACCAAGATATGTCATATAGAGTTATCAGGGTGATTAAAAATTGAGGGAATAATAAAAAAGTTCAGATGAATAACTACGAGTGCAGTATGGTTTTGTAAGCATGACAATGAATTAAGGAAAATAAATAGGCAATGATAGGAGATGTACGTATCACGCGCTTACTAAAAGTCAGTAACGGATAACATCGGCTTTCAAAACTGACAAAGTTACCAGGGGGGGAGGATGGAGTTATCGTCTATGCTAGCATTGTACAAAATATTGTAGCGGACACAACAGAAATATATATTACGGGTACTGAAAGCACATATGTTTATTTACATCACACAAAGCATAGAAGTAGTATTACATTCATCCATACACACGGAATGATAGAAAGTTCCAAACACATAAATTAAAAGAGCACACCAAGGCACAAAACAATACGATGAACACTGACATATCTCAATCCGTCACTCTCGCGGCATAAAAGTGAAGACATAAGGTCTTCACTTACCAGAGTTGTTGGGTGGCAGGGCCCAAGCAACTGGTTGAGCCTTGGTAACTTTCATCACTGCCTTGCCCTTCGAGTCAGCATCAACGGGAGCTGCGAGCCCTAGAACGGCGTCAGGGCCAGTAGCTGGTGCTGCAGGTGGTACTTGAGCAGATGGCGCCGCCGCAGGTGCTTCTGGTGCTGCAGGTGGTACTTGAGCAGATGGCGCCGCCGCAGGTGCTTTGGTGCTGCAGGTGGTACTTGAGCCAATGTTGGTGCAGCTTGAGCCGTTGCAGTTGCTTCAGTAGATGGTGGCACTTGTGGACTCATTTCAAAGATGGCATCCAGCCCAAGAGAGCAGCTGGGTGGCATAAAATTACCATCGTAGTTTCCAGCTCCAGGGGTGCTCAACTCCAATGCAAGGTCAGCTACTGCTTCAAAACATCACAAGTAACACACAAATAAGGAAAAAATGCATCAGGAAAACATGTAAATGACATTGTATTTGTTAGTGCCAGAAACATTATATTGAGTTATCATGGATTAAACAGACAACTTATCAACATAAGAACATTAAGTTACCAACCTGTGACAACAGGATTATCGGCATCGTTCTCTTGACCTCCAGCTGTAGCCGTAACAATAGGCATATTGACTCTGGTACTTCCCACAACTTTCTCAGCTACAGCGGAAAAAGATTAAACACATCGTCAACAAAAAACATCATAACAATACAAGAAACAAATAACAAATGTGATGGCGAATAGAACTACCTTCACTTCCATCATGCACTATATTCGGGACGACTTCATTTTCACATTCAACAGCCATAGCCACGCTGGCGATATCTTCAACAGCAACAGTAACAGTTGCCGCTGCAGCTAGCTGAAAAACAGCGTCATCTGAAACACCAGCCGATGTCGCCGCAACAGCATCAGATGCACCCTCGCTAGATGCTACTGCTTTTTCAGACGGAGATGTCGCCGTGGGAGATTCATCAAGATGGATAACTTCTGTTGTCTCCGATGACGTTGGCTGCGACAATGTTGCCCTTAGTCGTGGAGAGGATCTGATCTTGGCGAATTTCACCTTTTTCACAGCAGTTTTATCTTTTGAACGATTGAAAAAATCGGTACACAAGGGTAGTAGTGAGATTACACATGTTGTTAAACCTAAGTTACCACATGCTTCAATCAAAAAAGGATGTCATATACTTCAGGTATAAGTAGCATCCATGGAAAAAATTACAGAGTTATCAAGGACTAGAAATATAAAGTTATCAAATGATATGAACAAAAAAACCAACAATTATTTTTGAATAACTGCAAACTAGAAAGGTATGTGAACACCTTTTTCCTGGTACACTTGGAGAACCCTTAGCAGCAGCAACTTGTTTCATAGGTGCACTGAATGAAAAAATAACCAAATGTTACAGGCACATACAACTATCAAGATTGGTAACTCTAAATTACCAGGGGGGCAAAGTTGAGTTATCAATGTTCATCAAAATGAGTTATCAGACAACAAGAACAAAATAACTGCTGAACATAAACGAAAGTAACAATTTGAATACCTTTTCACTGGTGCAATCCCTGAATCCTTAGCAGCAACAGATTGTTTGCCGGGGGCCCTGCAGATGAAAAATGAGCAAGTTGATCACCAGCATGAAATTACCCAAACTACCTTACTCAAACAACTGTATTTACCATGTTGTTTCAGGCACATAATTGATAAAAAGGACATTGGAAATAATAATTCACCTGCGTGGGGCCTCCTTCTGCATGGTGGACAGTGGGACGGAGACACCGGTTCCCTTTTCAGCCACATGTATACCAAGCTCCTGGACCACAACTTTCTTCACAGCTAAATGAATCTCAGATGCTGACAGTGCAATTGGTGAAGACGGCCTTTGCGATGGGCTAGCAGGCACAACTGGTGAAGTTGGACGGGGGGGGGGGGTGATGGCATAGTTGGTGAAGCTGAACGGGGGGGGGGGGGGGGGGGTGATGGTAGCCTCAGTTTCTTGCGCCTCTGGTAAGCCAAATTTTTCAAAAGCTGAGCACCGCACCGCTTGACAGAAGAGTCAGTGGCCGCCTCAGCTTGCGTGTCTGTCAGACCTTGCTGGCTAAGCCCTCCATCACGTGATTCGACGGATGCTGCATGAGATGTTCCGGTGAGTAAGATCTGAGACTCAATGAGGTTATCATCGACAGGGCGGACAGGGGTGTCTTCAACATCTGGTCCTGTGCCATCATGGGCTTTGACAGTTGCACCATCAAGATGTGTGGTGTCATCATCAGCTGGACCGTTGCCCATGTCTACATCCACGGTACCACTGCCTGAAGCAACAAAAGGATCTCTACGGCGACGACGAACAACTCGATAGTCATCATCATCATCGGAGTCAGCGTCAGAATCAGAATCATTGCCTCCGTGATACTCGTCAACGCTGTCAGAATCTTCAGCCACATTCTTTCCAGCACTTTCTGGCCGCCTGCCTTGCGATGACCGCGTAGTCCTTGACGTCGTACGGGCGGCAGAGGAGATAATGTTCAATCCAGCGTCTAGCTGATGGGATGCATGTGAATGGCCCTCATCATCTAAAGCGGTGAATGATTCCACAAGATTGCCTAGGATGCCAGCCATGGCGGACGTGAATCGAGCGACTATCTGAGTTGATTTGGCAAATTTCTGTTCAACATAAAAAAATGCAAAAAAATGGAAATAACTAGTAAGTTATAACCAAAATGCAACAAAAGTTATCATGAATTAAAAAAAAGCACACACAAAAAGAACAGTCAGTAAACAAATGTGTGGTGTCATTGTAGTAGACAAATGAATGTATTCATGATTTAGCAAACATTCAGTCACCATGAAAATGAAGATCAATATATGAGAAAGCTAAAACAGCACAGTTAGATATCAGCAAAAAACACTTAAGTTATCTAAGAACCATCATAATAAATGCAACCAAAGTTATCATGATATCAAGTTATCACAGGAATGCTACAAAGTTATCAAGGCATTGCATTAAGAATTATCACATGGTTGCATCATAATTATTATCTTCTATAGAGGATATGCCACAATGGAAATCATCCAAATTAGTAAAGAGTGTGAAGTTGGCATCAAAGAGGGTAACCACAATGAGTGCAAAAAATAATTTATCAGCCAATGAAAGAACATAAAATAGCAAAAATAATAATAATCAAGAAACTAGGTTACATGCTCACCTCTTCACTGCAGCTTGGGGCAGTATGAACACGCATAAACTTGTCAAGACCTTCCAGACCACCAAACAGACAGAAATTCATGCCAAACTCAGGCTTCAACTGGAAAAAAATGTAGCGACATGACAGATAAGTAACAACAAAAAACAATGAAAATAAAATGCACTTGCAAAGCAGACCGTGAACTGAAAAACATAGATATATATTACCGGTAGTTTCCCGAAAGAAACTTTGTCAGCCTGAAAATCCTTGTTGAGGACAAGAGTTATCAGCTTCTTTGTCCATACGTTGATGGGAAAAGGACCATCAAGCAGTTCGATGCCAAGTCTAGAAAGATCAATCGCATGAATGTACAATAGCTGATAAGAAAAACACAAGCGCCATGGTAAACACTTACAAAATTCAGACACAAAATGACAAAGAAAATGACAAATGACAGAAGAGAAGGTAAGAGGAAAGCATCGTCACTTACATTGTAGAAGAGAAGGCAACCCCTGGTAGGCTTGCGTTTCAACAGCGCCTTGTGCAGTTCATCAGCAATAAATTTGGACCAATTGAGATTTTTAACACCATTGATGTCACGCTGCAAGTTAAAAAACAGAAAGAAACTGAAGTTCACGGAATGCACCACAAAAAAATATGAAAGTTACCACACTGACATATAGTAAAGTTATCAGGCACACAAGAAAGAAAATGACATATTTACAAAAAAACTTACCAGCACAGCATACCAACGGGGGCTAACTTTGTTGGAGGTGGTCGGGGCAATGACTGTATTCCCCGCAAGCAGAAGCCACATACGCTTGAAAGTGTAATCAGAATTTTCAGAACCCTTTATGAGATCAACAAGATCAGTCATTTTAGGGGCATATCCGAGCTCGCCAAACAACTCAAGCCCTAACTCAATATCAGCTTCAGATGGGAGGTTGTAAGGGACATCATTCCCTCCATGCGGCACGCCCATAACACGATGCACGTATTCCTCATTGACCAGAATCCTGCCTCGGCCTGGTACGTCCACCTCACGCGAATTGGGGTCGTAGAGATCAGCAAGCCACACACTGAGATTGTTGAATAGATGGTCACATTGGATATTCCGAAGGCTAGTTAAATCCATATCATCAATGGCACCCTTCCTGTCATCATTCATGTCCTTGCATGCTAGAAGAAGCGAACTGGGTGAGGCTCTGTTCCGCGGAGGAGGGTGTTTCGCCTTTTTCGAAGGAACCTCATCGATTCCATCACCATCTCCTTTACGCTTCCTCGGCATTGTCTTCCTGACACGTAGGAAAAAAAAGCAAAGCGAATGAAACCATTAGATGACTTTGAAAAACTGATATCACAATAAACTGTAACTTTATAAAATCGGCGTTTGACAAAGCAATAATACAGCTGATAAAAGGAAACAAGGAAACTGCAATTGGTCCATCGCACATGCTAAAAGAAAGTAAAACAGATAGCACAGGTATATAAAAAGCATGTGTGACTGATAATTGAGGCACAATGCAATTGGTAAGTTACAACCAAATTACCAGTGATAAGAAATAGCATTCACACATGCTCATTAATAATCCAACCAAAACAAATGACCGAGAAATCAGCGTTGTGCTGCATATAGTTAGTCTAGAAAAAACTTCTGGTAACTACGGTAAGATGACAGTGGTAAGTGTAAAACCATCACCATGATAATTCAACCATAACAAGACAACACTGATAAATAACAGAGTTTAAGCATATGGTAATTTGAGTGCAATATCGTTGGCAAGTTCAATATACACATCATGATAATTGAACAGAACAAGACATAACAAGCAAATCAAGCATTATAAACAAGCTAATTGGAGCACCACAAAAATCCTAATCAATAGACACACCGCATCAAAGAAAACCAACATAAAACAACATTATGTGAAAAAACTTAGGGTTGCTTTTTAAATCCTCAGCCACTGATGCACAACTTGAAATCCATAAACACCAAACATTATTGGATGTCCTAAACAACTACATCCACAACAGTAACACCATAACAAAATCCCTATTAGAACCGACCACACTTACCACCACTAAGACCTATCCACACCCACGATTACCACAAAATTAAACCAGATGTCCGAACCATATTCAACTGAACTTAGAAGGCGACATAACCTAACCTAATAGCAACAACAACGGCTAGAATCAAAGAGTCCGAGCACCAAAAATCAACGACGAAGCATGGAGGCGGAGCGACAGGAAATATAGAGTGGGGCGGGTGGATGGGTGGGGGAATGGGGGATGCGCTGCTCAACTTCGACTCAGAAACTAGAAGCCGACCTTAATCTAACCTAATGGGAACAACAAACTACCAGATTCGAAGGCTCCAACCTAAATCAATGGCGGACCGGCGGCGGAGCAAAAAGAGGAAGGAAGCAGGGGTGGGGAATGCGTTCCTCACCGCGGAGTCAGATGCCGTCTGCCGCGAACTGGAACGCGCCACCACCAGCAACCGTCGCGCACGAGGGGGAGGAGAGCGAGAGGAGATTCGAATGGAAACACCCGAAGTAAAGGAGGAAGAAGTAGTGCGGGCGAACAGGGAGAGGGGGCGAGTGGGGATCGTGGCATTGGGCGATATGGGCGGTTTCGAGTGGACCCACTAGTCAGCGACAGAGAGCGAGCGTAACGGCTACCGCCACGCGCGCTGCGCGCACCAGGGACAATGCGGGCCGTTGGATGCGGATCGAACGGCTATCGAGTCGTGCGGATTTGTAGCAAACCACTAGTCGACTGGTGGATAGATTTATCGTTGTTTATTGTAATACGATTATTCATTTAAAGTCAGAGAATAATTGTTGTTCTGTTTACATGAATAAAACCTTCAATGGTCATACACCCAATGAAAATAGTTTGTTGGATCTTGATCGTAGTGATACACATATTCATAATATTGATGCCAAAAGATGCAAAGTTAATAATGATAATGCAACTTATTTGTGGCACTGCCGTTTGGGTCATATTGGTGTAAAGCGCATGAAGAAACTCCATAAAAGATGGATTTTCGGAATTACTTGGTTATGAATCATTTGATGCTTGCGAACCGTGCCTTTTGGGCAAGACGACTAAAACTCCATTCTCCAGAACAATGGAACGAGCTACTGACTTGTTGGAAATAATACATACCTTGTTGGAAATAATACATACTGATGTATGCAGACCAATGAGTATTAGGGCTCATGGCGGGTATCGTTATTTTCTCACCTTCACAGATGATTTGAGCAGATATGGGTATATCTACTTGATGAAACATAAGTCTGAAATAGTTGAAAGGTTCAAAGAATTTCAGAGTGAAGTGGAAAATCATCATAACAAGAAAATAAAGTTTCTGTGATCTGATCGTGGAAATGAATATTTGAGTTACGAGTTTGGCCTTCAGTTAAAATAATGTGGAATAGTTTCACAAACTCATGCCACCTGGAACACCACAGCGTAACGGTGTGTCCGAACTTCATAACCGCACTTTATTGGATATGGTGCAATCTATGATGTATCTTATCGATTTACCACTATCGTTTTGGGATTATGCATTAGAGACAGCTACATTCACTTTCAATAGAGCACCATCAAAATCCGTTGAGATGACACCGTATGAACTATGGTTTAGCAATAAACCTAATCCGTCGTTTCTTAAAGTTTGGAGTTGCAATGCTTATGTGAAAAAGTTTCAACCTGATAAGCTCGAACCCAGACCGGAAAAGTGCGTCTTCATAGAATACCCAAAGGAAACTATTGGGTACACCTTCTATCACAGATCCGAAGGCAAGATATTCGTTGCTAAGATGGATCCTTTCTAGAGAAGGAGTTTCTCTCGAAAGAAGTGAGTGGGAGGAAAGTAGAGCTTGATAAGGTAATTTGTACCTTCTCCCGAATTGGAAAGTAGTTCATCACAGAAATTAGTTCCAGTGATTCCTACACCAATTAGTGAGGAAGCTAATGATGATGATCATGAAACTTTAGATTAAGTTACTACAAAACCTCGTAGGTCTTCCAGGGTAAGATCCGCACCAGAGTGGTACGGTAATCC
Organism: Triticum timopheevii; assembly: GCA_963921465.1. NCBI lineage: Eukaryota > Viridiplantae > Streptophyta > Magnoliopsida > Poales > Poaceae > Triticum > Triticum timopheevii. The sequence goes on from OY997271.1 coordinate 17,388,738, forward strand.
TATTCTGGAGGTTATGTTACTTGACCATGATGAACCTACGAACTATGAGGAAGCGATGATGAGCCCAGATTCCGCGAAATGGCTGGAGGCCATGAAATCTGAGATGGGATCCATGTATGAGAACAAAGTATGGACTTTGGTGGATTTTCCCGATGATCGGGAAGCCATAGAAAATAAATGGATCTTCAAGAGGAAGACGGACGTTGATAGTAGTGTTACTATCTACAAAGTTAGACTTGTCGAAAAAGGTATTTGACAAAGTTCAAGGTGTTGACTACAATGAGATTGTCTGAACTGTAGCGATGCTTAAGTCTGTCCGAATCATGTTAGCAATTGCCACATTTTATAAAATCTGGCAAATGGATGTCAAAACTGCATTCCTTAATGGTTTTCTTAAAGAAGAGTTGTATATGATGCAACCAAAAGGTTTTGTCAATCCTAAAGGTGCTAACAAAATGTGCAAGCTCCAGCAATCCATATATGGACTGGTGCAAGCATCTCAGAGTTGGGATATACGCTTTGATAAGTTGATCAAAACATATAGTTTTATACGGACTTGCAGTGAAGCCTATATTTACAATAAAGTGAATGGGAGCACTACAGGCTTTCTGATAAGTATATGTGAGTGACATATTGTTGATCAGAAATGATGTAGAATTTTTCTCGAAAGCATAAAGAAGTATTTGAAAGGAGTTCTTTAAAAGAAAGACCTCAGTAAAGCTACTTACACATTGAGCATCAAGATCTATTGAGATAGATCAAGACGCTTGATAGGATTTTCAATGAGTACATACCTTGACAAGATTTTGAAGTAGTTCAAAATGGAACAGTCAAAGAAAGAGTTCTTGCCTGTGTTGCAAAGGTATGAAATTGAGTAAGACTCAAATCCCGACCACGGCAGAAAATAGAAAAAGAATGAAAGTCATTTCCTATGCATCAGTCATAGGTTCTATAAAAGTATGCCATGCTATGGACCAGACCTATTGTATACTCTGCCCTAGTTTGGCAAGGGAGTACAATAGTGATCTAGGTGTAGATCACTGGACATTGGTCAAAATTATCCTTAGTGGAATAAGGATATGTTTCTCGATTATGGAGGTGACAAAAGGTTCGTCGTAAAGGGTTACGTCGATACAAGTTTTGGCACTGATCCAAATGACTCTAAGTCTCAATGTGGATACATATTGAAAGTGGTAGCAATTAGCTAGAGTAGCTCCGTGCAGAGCATTGTAGACATAGAATATTTGCAAAATACATACGGATCTGAATGTGACAGACCCGTTGACTAAGCTTCTCTCATGAGCAAAACATGATCACACCTTAGCACTCTTTGGGTGTTAATCACATGGCAATGTGAACTAGATTATTGACTCTAGTAAAACCTTTGGGTGTTGGTCACATGACGATGTGAACTATGGGTGTTAATCATATACAGATATGAATATTGATGTTAAATCACATAGCGATGTGAACTAGATTATTGACTCTAGTGCAAGTGGGAGACTAAGGGAAATATGCCCTAGAGGAAATAATAAAGTTATTATTTATTTCCTTATTTCATGATAAATGTTTATTATTCATGCTAGAATTGTATTAACCGGAAGCATAATACATGTGTGAATACATAGACAAACATAGTGTCACTAGTATGCCTCTACTTGACTAGCTTGTTAATCAAAGATGGTTGTGTTTCCTAGCCATAGACATGAGTTGTCATTTGATTAATGGGATCACATCATTAGAAGAATGATGTGATTGACTTGACCCATTCCTTTAGCTTAGCACTTGATCGTTTAGTATGTTGCTATTGCTTTCTTCATGACTTATACATGTTCCTATGACTATGAGATTATGCAACTCCCGTTTACCGGAGGAACACTTTATGTGCTACCAAACGTCACAACGTAACTGGGTGATTATAAAGGAGCTCTATAGGTGTCTCCGAAGGTACATGTTGAGTTGGCGTATTTCGAGATTAGGATTTGTCACTCCGATGGTCGGAGAGGTATTTCTGGGCCCTCTCGATAATGCACATCACTATAAGCCTTGCAAGCAATGTGGCTAATGAGTTAGTTGCGGGATGAAGCATTACGTAACGAGTAAAGAGACTTGCCGGTAACAAGATTGAACTAGGTATTGAGATACCGACGATCAAATCTCGGGCAAGTAACATACCGATGACAAAGGGAACAAGTATGTTGTTATGCGGTTTGACCGATAAAGATCTTCGTAGAATATAGGAGCCAATATGAGCATCTAGGTTCCGCTATTGGTTATTGACCGGAAACAGTTCTAGGTCATGTCTACATAGTTCTCGAACCCATAGGGTCCGCACGCTTAACGTTATGATGACAGTTTAATTATGAGTTTATAAGTTTTGATGTACCGAAGGTTGTTCGGAGTCCCGGATGTGGTCACGGACATGACGAGGACTCTTGAAATGGTCGAGACATAAAGATTGATATATTGGACGACTATATTCGGACACCGGAAGTGTTCCGGGTGATTTCAGAGAAAACCGGAGTGCCGGAGGGGTTACCGGAACCCCCCCGGGGAAGTATTGGGCCTTAGTGGGCCTAAGGGGAGAGAGAGGGCAGCAGCCCAGGAGGTGGCGCGCCCCCTCCCATGAGGAGTCTGAATTGGACTAGGGGAGGGGGGCACGACCCCTCTTTCCCTCTCCCTCTCCCTCTCTTTCCTCCCCCCTTCCCTCTTCCTAGTTGGACTAGGAAAGGGGAGTCCTACTCCTACTAGGAGGAGGACTCCCCCCTCCTTGGCGCGCCCCAAGGGCCGGCCGGCCTCCCCCCTTGCTCCTTTATATACGGGGGCAGGGGGCACCCCAAAGACACACAAGTTGATCTTCGTGATCGTTCCTTAGCCGTGTGCGGTGCCCTCCTCCACCATATTCCACCTCGGCCATATCGTAGCGGTGCTTAGGCGAAGCCCTGCGTCGGTATAACATCATCACCATCACCACGCCGTCGTGCTGATGGAACTCATCCCCGACACCCTGCTGGATCAGAGTCCGGGGATCGTCATCGAGCTGAGCGTGTGCTGAACTCGGAGGTTCCGTATGTTCGGTACTTGGATCGGTCGGATCGTGAAGATGTACGATTACATCAACCGCGTTGTCATAACGCTTCTGCTTTCGGTCTACGAGGGTACGTGGACAACACTCTCCCCTCTCGTTGCTATGCATCACCATGATCTTGCGTGTGCGTAGGAATTTTTTTGAAATTACTATGTTCCCCAACATCTACCCCTTCCTTCTCTCCTAGTCAACTAGGGAAGGGGGGGGACTCCTCCAGGGCGTGCCATAGAGGGCTGCCCCTCCTCCTCCTCCACTCCTTTATATACGGGGGAGGGGGCACCCCTGTAACGCCCCGGATTCGATGCGCCAGGTGTCCGCCAGTTATTCGCCGTCTTTGCCATGTCATTTGTTTGTGTGTTGCATTTTGCCCTGTCATCATGTGCATTTAATTTTGCATACGTGTTCGTCTCATGCATCCGAGCATTTTCCCCGTTGCCTGTTTCGCGATCCGGCACTCCTATGTTCTTCGGCGTTCCCCTTTTGCCTCTCTTTTGTGTGCGGGTGTTATACGTTCTCGGAATGGACCGAGTCTTGCCAAGCGGCCTTGGTACACCACCGGTAGACCGCCTGTCAAGTTTCGTGCCATTTGGAGGTCGTTTGATACTCCAACGGTTAATCGGTTAACCGTAAAAGCCTCTTTTGTGTGCAGCCCAACACCCCTCCAAAGTGGCCCAAAACCCATCCTAACCCCCTCCATGCTCTCGGTCGTTCGATCACCATCATGTGGGCGAAAACCGTGCCTCATTTGGACACTCCTAGCCCCCTTGTCGGTGTCAAAACCGGCGGATCTCGGGCAGGGGGTCCCGAACTGTGCATCTAGGCGGATGGTAACAGGAGATGAGGAACACGATGTTTTACCCAGGTTCGGGCCCTCTTGATGGAGGTAAAACCCTACGTCCTTCTTGATTAATATTGATGATGTGTATTACAAGAGTGGATCTACCACGAGATCAAGGAGGCTAAACCCTAGAAGCTAGCCTACGGTATGATTGTTGTAATGGATGTTGTGTCCTACGAGACTAAAGCCCTCCGGTTTATATAGACACCGGAGAGGGCTAGGGTTACAGAGAGTCAGTTACAATGGTAGGAGATCTACATATCCGTATTGCCAAGCTTGCCTTCCACGCCAAGGAAAGTCCCATCCGGACACGGGGCGAAGTCTTCAATCTTGTATCTTCATAGTCTTGGAGTCCGGCGGACGATGATAGTCCGGCTGTCCGGACACCCCCTAGTCCAGGACTCCCACAGTAGCCCCTGAACCTGGCTTCAATGACGATGAGTCCGGCGCGCATATGTTCGGCATTGCAAGGCGGGTTCCTCCTCCGAATAATCCATGGAAGATTGTGAACACCTGGATAGTGTCCGACTCTGCAAAATAAGTTCCACATTCCATCGTAGAGAGAATAATATGTGCACAAGTTCAATCTGCTGACGTATTTTGCGGCATGACGTCACACCACTACCAAGCTTTTACTTGAATCGTTTTTTATTATACCACCTCAGTGTGTTTAGCGAAGCGGTTTCCTTGGCACGTCTTGTCGAAGCAGAGATCGTGTTCCCCTTATTCTGGGATTCTCATCAATACGGATGTGGGTAACCCAACCACGCCATTGATGGTGGCGCTTGGGAGATAAGCGAGTTTTACTAGGCCGGTGGGGACGCATAGTCTTTATCCGCCTATATATAAGGGGATAAGGATCCACCCTTTCACCTACGCCTTCCTCCTCCTCTGCTTATCCATCTCCGCGCACTCGAGCTCCAGCGCCCAAGTTCGCACATCTCGCCTCAACCTTCTCCAGTCATGTCCGGAGCGGGAGGCAAGTGGTTGGCCTCCACCTTATGGAGGAGCACATCGCAAAGCTGCGCGGCGCCGGATACCTCTCCAGCGACATTGCGCACCGGCTGCCCGACAAGGGGCAGCTCATCCCCACCCCCAGGCCCCATGAGAGGGTCGTTTTCCTTCCCCACTTCCTCCGCGGACTGGGCTTTCCACTTCACCCCTTTGTCCGGGGGCTCATGTTCTACTACGGCCTGGACTTCCACGATCTGGCGCCGAACTTCATCCTCAACATCTCGGTGTTTATCGTTGTGTGCGAGGCCTTCCTCTGCATCCAGCCCCACTTCGGCTTGTGGCTCAAGACCTTCAATGTCAAGCCGAAGGTAGTGAAGGGCACTCAAGCGGAGTGCGGAGGCGCCATGTTTGGCAAGATGCCCAACATCCTTTGGTTCGAAGGGGCCTTTGTGGAGTCCGTCAAGGGGTGGCAATCGGGGTGGTTCTACATCACCGAGCCGCGCGACCCTACGTGGGCGGCGGCCCCCAAGTTCAGATCTGGTATCCCTGTGCAGCTCACCTCCTGGAAAGAGAAGGGCTTTCTATGGGGTAGTTCGGAGGAGCTGACAGGACTCCAAGCCTGTATCCAGAAGCTGGTGAACAAGAAGCTCAGGCTTGTTAACGTGGTCCAAGTCATGCTCGTCTGCCGGATTCTCCCCTGCCAACAACGGGCATTCAACCTGTGGGAGTTCGATCCGGCACAGCACCAGGCGTTGAGCGGGCTCTTCGACACAACATACGAAGGCGCCTGGAGGGTGCTGTTCAAGGGCGCCGAAGCTCCCGCGTCCGCGACTGAAGATCGCGGATTTCACTCGCAGCGTCCAGCTGACGAGGTAAGTGATTCTACCCCTTTACGGGACACTTGTTGTTAATAGTTTGACTCTAAGCGGGTTTCAATCTCCCTTTTCCTTTGACAGGACTGGATGAAGAAGGCCGAGCAGCTCGTCTGCCCGGCTCCCATGCCATAAAACCCAGTAGACGCCCGTCTAGCGGGGCTGCTGGTTCCGGCACCGCATGTGGTGCCGGAGAAGAAGGCCAAGAAGGTGGCCACGGGTACTCGAAAGAGTTCCCGTTTTCAGGTGTCTGACGACTCCGAGGCGGACTCCTCCCCCGAAGACGAGGAGGAGGAAGAAGACTCTCTCCCAGAGGAGGGAGAGAGGAAGAGGAAGGCTTCCCCAACAGGGGAGGCCGAAAGGTCCAAGAGGGGAAGAACCATTCCCCCGGACAGCTCCGCCAATGCCAACGTTGGCGGCGAAGAGTGGCCTTCAAGGGCCAGGCCTCCGGCAAGATCGTAAGTATCCGGATTCCTGAATGATTTACAATTTCCTTTTATGTCACATAGTGTCCTTCTAATGCCGCATACTGCCTGCAGTCCCGCCGATGATGATCTCCCTGCTTCATCGAGCGGGTCGTTGGCTCCGTCGGATGTAGATTCCATCCCGACCGCCTCCACCCCTCGCGCCGCTGAGGACGCCGAGGTGGGGTCCCGAGAAAGGACCCATCAGGAGGAGGCTCCGGAGGCGCCACAAGGCAGCCTCCCGGACTTTGCGCCGGACTCTACGTCGGAACCTGTAGTGGTTCCAGAGTCCGGCAGGCGGCCCCTTTGCAAGAAGGGCAAGACCGTGACACCGGCAACCTCCGTCCAACCGGAGGCGCCGGACAACTTGTTGGAGGCGCTCAAAGGCGCTTCCATCGAGGAAGAACACCGCACTGTTATGAGTGCGGTGATTCAGAAGGTTCAACTCGCCAAGAACAGGCTGACCGAAGCCTGCAGTAGCCTTCTAATAGGCTTTGAGGTAAGAAGTTGAAAATATTCAATGTAATACCGCATAGACAGTAGCCCCTGATGCTCGGTTCGGTGTTCGGAAAGAAAAGCCGGACCAAGGATCTAAAAAAGATATACGCAGGGTTGCTAAAAAATTATGTCAATATGGGTTTGCAGGCTGCGCTGCTGACCTCTGCCGCACTGACTGCGGAGGTCGGTGCTTTGAAGCAGGACCTCGAGTGGTCCGAGCAAGAGCTCGGCCGTGCCAAGAAGCAGCTCGAGGACAAAGAAGGTGAGTAACACCTCTTTGAATAGTTACCTTACAGAAAAGGATTTAGGTTGCAACAAAAATTAACAAGGATAACGTGGGTACTGCAGGGGCCACGAATGAGGTGGCAACCCTAAAGGAGGCCGTGTCCGCGGCCGAACGCAATGCGGCCGCGGAACGGGCAGAGCGAGAGAAACAGGAGGCGCGGGTGGCGGAGGTGCGGCAAGAGCTCTAGGCTCTCATGGAAAAGCATGAGAGTTTGGAGCGTGACTCGAAGACTCGAGAGTCCGAGCTTGCCTCGGCTCTCGAAAGTGCCAAAGCCGCCAAGGCCGAGGCCCATAAGGCCCTTCAGAAGGTTGAGGATGTGAAGAAAATAGCGGCGGGTAAGGCATTTTTCATGCAAAGCAAGCATGTTAATGTAAACTACCTGACACTTACCTGAATTCGGAGCTCTCCAGGGGCGTTTGCAGATCTGCCTCGCAGTGTATCCGATGCCACCGCATTCTACCGTGGCGAGGAGGGAAGCTCAACGGAGAAGGTCTTCTGGTCTCAGTACGCTGAGGCCGGCCATCCGGTGCCCCCTAGCGACCAGCTGAAGCAGCTGGTCGAGCTCCACAAGGTAGCTAAGCAGGCCATGAAGGGCCTCATAGTCCGGCTGTGGCCTGGAGAGGCCATGCCTGGGAGCTACTTCGGCCTCGTGCGGCGGCTGGTGGATGCGTGCCCCTAGATGGAGGTCATCAAGCGCTCCGCCTGTATTGAAGGTGCTCGTCGGGCCCTTGCCCGCGCAAAGGTGCACTGGGGCAAGCTGGATGCGGAGAGGCCTATCACTGACGCGCCGCCAGCAGGCAAGGAGTATCGTACGCCCGAGATGTACTATAAGACTGTCCTGAAGGGTGCCCGCAAGATTGCGGATGAGTGCCCCAAAGATGTAATTATTGAGTAAACTCGCTATGTATTATCCTGTGCGCTGAAAACTTTGTTCATATGCGCTAAGCAACGCTTGTTTAATTTAAAATATTACCTTCTGTGTGGCCGTTTATAAAATCTGAGAGATGGCAAGTCGTCGGCTTCAGCCCCCATGCCACTAGTGCTGGGGTGTTCGGGATAAACTTGAGCACTCTTGTTCCCATTTTTGGGTCCATCTAGGGAGGCGCTCAACACAACGAACAAGGCAACCGGACTTACAATGCTTGAACACTCTCACTTAGCCATAGAATTCTATAATTTTAAATTTCGGTGAAGCCCCTAGTATTCGGAAGACCGAATTCGGGGCGCTATCCACGCCTTCGTCGGACATTATCCGGTTCTTCGCTCGAAGCGGCATAAGTCTTTAGGGACCCGAAAAGACCTCTCGAACAGCGACCAGTCTCTCGCCTTATCATGCCAGTCAGTTTTAGCTTTCTCCACTGAGGCGCTCGTCCAGCTCAACCGGGGCGCAATCGCAGTGGTTCTCCCAGTGCTACCTTAGTCGACGGAACGGAACGTAAGGTACCAAAACATGGGAGCCGGGCAAACCCAACTATTGACCCAAGACATGATTCGGAGCCGATTCATATAATGCTATAAGTTCGGGGTGCCACACTTGTGAAAGTGTTCGGACTTATCACACCTTAATGCGGGGAACATAAGCCCCTGGTGTATTCGGCCGTACCAAAATATACGAGTGCAAGATGTCATTGATGAACATATATGTAAGGTGATGCAGTTATAGGCAGAAAAATGCTGCATTATTTATTTAAGGAATTCTGCTATGAGTGCGGAATGATACAAATAGTGCGGAAAGCAAGGGATTGGACTAATTAAACATGTCCCCCTCCAGGGGTGGGCTGCGGACTGGTGTGTATAATCAAATTTAGTGCTCTTAATGGAGACCATCTGAGTGTTCGTCGCGGCCTTTGTCCCTCCCTGGCTGTTGCATCGTAAGTTCGGCGGGCTCCCCGCCGGACAGGGCCTCTGGTGAACGGAGTCCTGTATATAAGAAGAAGGAAAATAAAAAGAGTGACACACTTGGGAGCCCTTGGTGTGGTCGAGCCGCACTCTGGGTCTGTTGTGGTCGTGCCCCTCCCCCTATGCCCATGGTATCTCCAGAGCGTAATGATGTACGCGGAGGGTTGGTCTTGCAATCATGCGAGGGCTGGGGTTGGGGCCACATTGCTACGCGTGCTCGGAACGTGCCAGGTGGTCTTGATTGATGTTGCTCCGGGCGCGTTTGGCCGTGTCCGGTCGTTTAACGGCTGGACTCGAAAATTTCCTTAGAAGGCTGCTCTGTACTTCTGCCGCGAGAGCCGCTGTATGTTCCTCCGTTCGGAGGGAGCGTTCTGTATTTCCATTGACCGTAATGACTCCACGAGGGCCTGGCATCTTGAGCTTGAGGTATGCATAATGCGGCACCGCGTTGAACTTTGCAAACGCGGTTCGTCCGAGCAGAGCGTGATAGCCGCTGCGGAACGGGACGATGTCGAAGATTAACTCCTCGCTCTGGAAATTATTCGGGGATCCGAAGACCACTTCCAGCGTGACTGAGCTTGTACAATTAGCTTCAACACCTGGTATGACGCCTTTGAAGGTCGTCTTTGTAGGTTTAATCCTTGAGGGGTCTATGCCCATCTTGCGCACTGTATCCTGATAAAGCAGGTTCAGGCTACTGCCGCCGTCCATCAGGACTCTCGTGAGGCGAAATCCATCGACGATTGGGTCTAAAACCAATGCGGCGAATCCGCCATGGCGGATGCTGGTCGGATGGTCTCTTCGATGGAAAGTGATCGGACAGGAGGACCATGGATTGAACTTCGGGGCGACTGGCTACATCGCATATACGTCCCTTAGTGCACGCTTCCGCTCCCTCTTGGGTATATGGGTTGCGTATATCATGTTTACCGTCCGCACTTGTGGGGGGAAACCCTTCTGTCCTCTACTGTTCGGCGGCCGGGTCTCTTCCTCGTCGTCGCTATGCAGCCCCTTGTCATTGTTTTCGGCAATTAACTTGCCTGCCTGCTTGAATACCCAACAATCTCTGTTGGTGTGATTAGCTGGATTTTCGGGGGTGCCATGTATCTGGCATGAGCGGTCGAGTATTCGGTCCAAATTGGACAGACCCGGAGTGGTTCTTTTGAATGGCTTCTTCCGCTGACCGGGTTTAGAGCCTCGGAATCCGGCGTTGACTGCCGTATCCTCATTGTTGTCGCCGTTAACGCGGCGTTTGTTTTTGCTTCGACGCGACCTGCCGTTGTGGTCCTTAGTATCCGGACTGCCAGCATTTTTACTGAGGTTGTTGCTGCGAGCTAGCCAGCTATCCTCTCCCGCACAGAAGCGGGTCATTAGTGATGTGAGGGCTTTCATGGATTTCGGCTTTTCCTGTCCTAGGTGCCGGGCTAGCCATTCGTCGAGGATGTTATGTTTGAAGGCTGCGAGGGCCTCTGCGTCCGGACAGTCGACGATTTGATTTTTCTTTGTTAAGAACCGTGTCCAGAACTGTCTGGCCGATTCATCTGGCTGCTGAATTATGTGGCTGAGGTCATCGGCATCTGGTGGTCGCACATATGTGCCCTGGAAGTTGTCGAGGAATGCGGCTTCCAGGTCTTCCCAACACCCAATTGACTCTGTGGGCAAGCTGTTAAGCCAATGCCGAGCTGGTCCTTTAAGCTTGAGTGGGAGATACTAGATGGCGTGGAGATCGTCGCCGCGGGCCATATGGATGTGAAGGAGATAATCTTCGATCCAAACCGCGGGGTCTGTCGTACCATCGTAGGATTCAATGTTTACGGGTTTAAACCCTTCGGGGATTTGATGATCCATTACTTCGTCAGTGAAGCATAGCGGGTGTGCGGCGCCTCTGTATTGAGCAATATCATGACGCAGCTCAAGGGAGCGTTGTCTGCTGTGTTCGGCCCGGCCGGGGTTGTTCTATCCGGCTCGACGGTATTCGTCGTGGGTCGTGGGGCGCCCACGTGATCCATATATAGATCTGGATTGCCTCCAATACATCTCGCAAGTCCGACGCGTTCCCTCTTGGCTTTATACTTTTGGAGAGATGCCGGGGTACGGTCTTGGTGGAGGGCCTGGATGCCTCTCTGTCGCGACCACGGGGTGATCGGTCGGCCGTATTTTGCGCTGGCGATGAAGGTATGTATGCTTCCTCCTCTAATCGGGGGAGCAACTTGCGTTTTGGGCAACTCTTGGAGGGGCGTTCGAGTTCATACTCTTCGGCCGCGAGGACCTCGGTCCATCTGTCGGCCAGCAGGTCTTGATCAGCTTGAAGCTGCTGCTGCTTTTTCTTTAGGCTATTTGCCGTGGTGATAAGCCTGCGTTTAAAACGCTCTTGTTAGACGGGATCCTCCGGCACGACGAATTCGTCGTCGTTGAGGCTTGCCTCGTCTCCGGAGGGAGGTATGTAATTATCATCCTTGACCTCTTCGTCTGCCGCTCTCTCGTGAGGGCTTGCTTCTGCATCCTCCTGCGCCGAATCTTGCTGGAGGGGATTGTCTTCGGCACTTTCTGGGGTGTTATTATCACCTGTGCCAGAATCTCCATTCTTGCTGTGGCGGGATTTAGAGCGGCGCCGTTGACGTCGGCGCTTGGGCTGTTTCTTTAAGGAATCTGCCTCCGCTGCTTCTTCGCCGTCCCCATCTTTTGGGGTGTCAACCATGTATATGTCATATGACGAGGTGGAATTCCAGTGCCCTGTAGGCGCTGGTTCCTGATCGTCTCCGGCATCGTCGTCCATACCGTCGATGTCTTCGGAGTCATAGTCTAGCATGTCGATTAGATCGTCGACAGTGGCTACAAAGTGGGTGGTGGGTGGGGTTTGAATTTCTTCATCGTCCGCATCCCAACCATCCTGGCCGTAGTCCGGCCAGGGCTCTCCGGATAGCGAGAGATGCTTTAGCGAATTTAGGATGTCGCCAAAGGGTGAGTGTTGGAAGATGTCCGCGGCGGTGAACTCCATGATCGGCGCCCAATCAGATTCGATTGGCAGGGGCGCGGGAGGTTCGGAGTCCGGCAGGGAGTCCGGCACCTCGGAGTCGCGAGCTTTGTAAGGGACGAGGTTAGTGTTCGGCTCCATCGCCGTGGAAGTTGCAGCCCCCGAGGCAGTGTCCAGCCACTGGTCCTCGATCTGCGTGATTGGCTCCGGACTACGGGCCGGAGCGGATTCATGTGCGGCCACCAAGGCACTGTCCGGTGGCAGAGCTAAATCATGCCCATCGTGACAGCGCGGCACGCTCGGCTGCGGCTCGAGTCCGTCGAAGATCAAGTCCCCGCGGATGTCGGCCGTGAAGTTTAGGCTTCCGAACCTGACCTGATGGCCAGGGGCGTAGCTTTTGATCTGCTCCAGATGGCCAAGTGAATTGGCCCGCAGTGCGAAGCCGCCGAATACGAAGATCTGTCCGGGGAGAAAAGTCTCACCCTGGACGGCGTTGTTGTTGATTGGAGGATCCATCAAGCCTATCGGTGACGACACAGAGGAACTCTCAATGAAAGCACCAATGTCGGTGTCAAAACCGGCGGATCTCGGGTAGGGGGTCCCGAACTGTGCATCTAGGCGGATGGTAACAAGAGACGAGAGACACGATGTTTTACCCAGGTTCGGGCCCTCTTGATGGAGGTAAAACCCTACGTCCTGCTTGATTAATATTGATGATGTGTATTACAAGAGTGGATTTACCACGAGATCAAGGAGGCTAAACCCTAGAAGCTAGCCTACGGTATGATTGTTGTAATGGATGTTGTGTCCTACGGACTAAAGCCCTCCGATTTATATAGACACCGGAGAGGGCTAGGGTTACACAGAGTCGGTTACAATGGTAGGAGATCTACATATCCGTATTGCCAAGCTTGCCTTCCACGCCAAGGAAATTCCCATCCGGACACGGGGCGAAGTCTTCAATCTTGTATCTTCATAGTCTTAGAGTCCGGCGGACGATGATAGTCCGGCTGTCCGGACACCCCCTAGTCCAGGACTCCCTCACCCCTCTTCATATATATATGTGCATCTCCCCTGAAATCCACCCCTAACCCTAGACTTCATCCCTCTCCGCGCCCGCCGGACGTCCCGCACCGCCGCCCGCAGCCAACCGGAGGCCGCCACGTGGCGCCCCCGCGCCCACTTCACCGCCGGCCCGTGGAGCCCATCCGAGGCCCGCGCGAGCCCGCGCGCCGCCGCGGCCCGTGCCCCGCTGAGCCGCCTTGCCCCGCCGCCCGGCGCCCCACCGCGGCCATGGCGCCGCCGCACGCCGCCTCCTCCGGCCGGCGCACGCCTCCCCTCGCCGCCCGGCGACCCCGGGTGCGCGCCGCCCGCCTCCGCCGCGCGTGCCCGCGCCGCCCCGCTCCCCTGTGCGCCTCGCCGGCACGCCCATGCGCCGGATTCGCCCCGCACCGCCAACGGCTACAAGCGCCGTCGCCGGGCATGCCGCGCCCGAGCGCCGCCTCGCGTCGACCGGCGCCGCCCCGCGCGCCTCGTCGCCGGCTCCTCCTCGCCGGAGCGCCTCCTCCCCCAACCCAGGCCACCTCCTTCCTCAACTCCGGTGGCCCGAGCCGGCCAACCTCGGGATCCGTGCCCAGATCCAGATTCGTTTTCGGAGGTTGACCCCGATTCCACCAAGTCCTTGTTATTTTGACATTATCATGCCCTGTTCATCGCATCATAACTTGCTGCATACTGCTCCGTTTCGTGCGTGTAATATGTCAAATTGTTCGCCTCGACGAGTACTTCATTTCATTCCATTGCATCATGTTCATTTGAGTCCATCTTGATGCTTGAATCATCGTTGCAAGAGTGCATGTTGCTGTTAACCTGCTGAAACTCTTATAACATGCTCATTTTTCATTTTTGCCATGTTTGATGTGTGCATCCTATGAGGTTGATGTCTACATGTGTTTTGATCTATGTCATGCCATCTTTCCAGAGGTGCTATTTATGTATTTTTGTGAGTTGTGTACTGAGTGCATCAAGCTTGCTAAGTAGGGTACTTGTTGTTGCTGTTTTCCTGACAGATTCTGTTATATTTTGTTGCTATATTAACCTGCTGCTACAAGTCGTTCTATGCATAATCTGGAGATGTTCACTAAGGATGATTTGGTATAAATGTCATGCTCTATCCATTCATGCCCCTGGTTGCATTTATGGCCTGCTGTAGCTTGTTGTAATCTTGCTCTAAAGTTGCTAAATAATGTTGCTGTCAGCCTGTTAACATTAAGTTCAGTTTTGCCATGAGCTTTGCTAGTGATCCATGCACCCTATGAACTTGCTCTTGCCATTCCTAGCTTCATAAACATGTCTTCTTACTGTTGGTTGCCTTGCCATGCCATATTTTGCTCTGTGGTGAGTGGTTCAAGCTCACCAACATGCCTACTTATCGTTGTTCCTACCATGTTTGAATCTGTCATATAACTTGCCATGTTTACATGGGTGCCATCATATTTTCTGTGCCTTTTTGGCTCATGGTCAGTAAGGGACTTTTGTTCTATGTATTTAGTAGATTCATGCCATGCTTTTGTTTGCCTTGTTAAGTTCCTGTAACATGTTGTTTGATAGCTCTAAACATTGCAACCTGATGTTATTTCCTGATATGTCTGAAACTGTTATAATTTCCAATCTTGCCATGTCCTTTTGAGCATGTTCTAGTTGTTTCTGGAGATAGCTCAGTGTTCATGTTTTGTCATGCATTACCTGTACTTCATGTCCATGAATTTTGTTCTTATGTCGGGGTGCTATAGCTCATTGTTTTGATGTTTGTAAGATGCCTAGTTGCTGTTTTGGACAGCTTGTCCTTTAAACATGTTTCATGTGTGTGTGTTGAACCGTTGCTCCGTTTTGAGAGTGCTCTATATGAAACTTGCTTAATTTTGCATGTAGTTTCATATTATCATGTTGCATCCTTGTTTTGAGGTGTTTGCTTGATGTTTGAGTGCCTTTAGCATCAATGCCATGTTTAACTTGTTTTGCTCATATCTTCTAGGCCGTAGCTCCGAATTAAATGAACTTTATATGTAACTTGACTAGAATCTCGTGTAGATCATCTTGGTGCATCTTAACTTGCTGTTTAACAACTTCAACTTGATGTTTATTCAGTTCTGGACCAATTTCTAAATTTGCATATGAGGACTTACCGGAATTGTTATATGTTGTTCCCGGCCTCATTTAAACTTGCTTTGATGTGTTGCTCTTGTTTGCATCGTCTCTTGCCATGAGTAGCTTCATGTAACCTTGTCATGCATCATGCTTGTTTTGCATCATGTCTTGTCTATGTGTGGTGTGTTTACCATGTTGTGTGCTTCTTCTCGATAGTTCCCGTTTCGTTGCGATCGTGAGGATTCGTTCATCTACGCTTGGTTCGTGTTCGTGGCTTCATCTTCTTCATGGACTCATTCTTCTTCCTTGCGGGATTTCAGGCAAGATGACCGCTACCTGGATCTCACTACTATCATTGCTATGCTAGTTGCTTCGTTCTATCGCTTTGCTGCGCTTCCTATAACTTGTTCTTCAAGCCTCCCAAATTGCCATGAACCTCTACCCTTTGTTACCCTTCCTAGCAAACCGTTGTTCGGCTATGTTACCGCTTTTGCTCAGCCCCTCTTATAGCATTGTTAGTTGCAGGTGAAGTTGAAGATTGCTCCATGGTGGATAGGATTATGTTGGGATATCACAATATCTCTTATATTATTAATGTATCTATATACTTGGTAAAGGGTGGAAGGCTCGGACTTATGCCTGGTGTTTTGTTCCACTCTTGCCGCCCTAATTTCCGTCATACCGGTGTTATGTTCCCGAATTTTGCGTTCCTTACGCGGTCGGGTGATTTATGGGACCCCCTTGACAGTTCGCTTTGAATAAAACTCCTCCAGCGAGGCCCAACCTTTGTTTTTCCATTTGCCTCACCACCACCTACTTTTCCCTTGGGAGTAATTAACCCAAGGGTCATCTTTATTATACCCCCCCGGGCCAGTGCTTCTCTAAGTGTTGGTCCGAATCGAGCAGCCTGCGGGGCCACCTCGGGGAAACTTGAGGGTTGGTTTTACTCGTAGCTTGACTTATCCGGTGTTGCCCTGAGAACGAGATATGTGTAGCTCCTATCGGGATTGTCGGCGCATCGGGCGGCTTTGTTGGTTTTGTTTTACCATTGTCGAAATGTCTAGTAAACCGGGATTCCGAGACTGATCGGGTCTTCCTGGGAGAAGGAATATCCTTCATTGATCGCGAGAGCTTATCATGGGCTAAGTTGGGACACCCCTGCAGGGTATAAACTTACAAAATCCGTGCCCGCGGTTATGTGGCAGATGGGAATTTCTTAATGTCCGGTTGTAGATAACTTGACACCAGATCCAAATTAAAACACATCAACCGCGTGTGTAGCCATGATGGTCTCTTCTCGGTGGAGTCCGGGAAGTGAACACGGTCTTTGGGTTATGTTTGACGTAAGTAGGAGTTCAGGATCACTTCTTGATCATTACTAGTTGACGACCGTTCCGTTTGCTCTCTTCTCGCTCTTATTTGCGTATGTTAGCCACCATATTTGCTTAGCCGCTGCTGCAACCTCACCACTTTACCCCTTCCTTTCCCATTAAGCTTTGCTAGTCTTGATACCCATGGTAATGGGATTGCTGAGTCCTCGTGGCTCACAGATTACTACAACAACAGTTGGAGGTACATGTTGCGATGATCTTGACGCGAGAGCGATGTTTGCTTGTTTTGGAGTTCTTCTTCTGCTTCTTCTTCGATCAGGGGATAGGTTCCAGGTCGGCAGCCTGGGCTAGCAGGGTGGATGTCGTTTGAGTTTCTGTTTGTGTTTCATCCGTAGTCGGATGTTGCTCTTATGTATTGTGATGTTGTATTCATGTGGCATTGTATGCCTGTTGTATGTATCCCCATCTATTATGTGATGTTGATGTAATGATATCCACCTTGCAAAAGCGTTTCAATATGCGGGTCTATCCTTGGTGGGACCTTCGAGTTCCTTTTGGATAGGGTCGCATATCGGGCGTGACAAGTTTTTATCAGAGCCTCGACCGACCCTAGGAGCCCCCTTGATTGATCGTGTAGTTTGGCCGTTGTTGAGTCTAGAAGAAAACTGTTTTCGGAGTCTAGTTATATCGGAGAGTAGGAATTCTTTTTACTCCTCAGCCCCCTTCGTCGCTCTGGTGAGGAATCTTGACGTAGGTGTTTTGTATTACTCCTCTTCCCATTCAAATTTTTCTTTAGGTTCACGCAGTTGGTTTTTCGATCGTTGGTTCTCAGCTCTTTTCATCCGGTGCATTTCTCGTCAAGTTGACTTGAGCCTCTTCTTCTTTGCCAAGTTCAATCCTCAGTTGTTTTATTTTCCCACCCGCCCTCCCCTTTTTCTCCTTGGAACCGGAGTCCGTAATCGAGTATCCTTCCTACTCGTGTGAAGTCTTTGCTTTCTATCCTCATTGTTTTCAACCGGTGTTTTCTCTTCAAGATATTCATCGTTTTCCCCCTTCCATGTTACCCTTGTTTTCCCGCCCTCCCACCCTCTTCTCCCCGGAGTTCGAGTTTCTTCCGACCATCAATTCCATTCGTACGGAGCCTCTTCAGGTTTTCCCTCAATTATTTCAACCGGTGAATTCTCGTCTCGTTCGTCATTCTTCATCTCTTTTTCTTTTCCGGTGGATTCAATTCTAATTTGCGGTAGTGATTATATTCTTTTCCTTGGACCAAGTGTTCTCCTTGCTCGTTCGACCCTTGCCAGTTAATCATTCCGGAGTTTGGAAGACATCTCAGGATATTCGTCTGTATTCGAATTAATTCGAGGTGGTCACCTCATTCAAATATTTCAATTGTTCTGGTGCATCATCTATCTGTTCAACATCTCTTTCCAACGGTGTTTTCTCTTCAGTGGGCCCTAACCCACAGGTCTTTTCCCAGGATCTTACCTGACTCTTCTGATTTCCCGGAGCTATTCTCAAATCCTTTTCAAAGTTTGACGTAAGTATGAATTTCATCAGTCAGATGCTTTTCCAAGATCTCTTTCAAATCATTTCATCGCCGGCTCAACCTCTTTGCTTTTCATTCTACCGGAGTATCTCAGTAATTTTCGTGGCGTTCCTCATCATCATTTTAAGATAGAAGAAGAGTTTTCTCTAAATCTTGTTCGTTCTCTCGAAGTTTCGTGGTTCTAGCTTCATGTCAGCCTCTCAAATTATTCCATTTGTCAGATATTCTTTTCTTAACCATCCGAAGCATGTCAGGAGTGGTTTTCCCATTTCTTTTCATCAGAGACCATCATTCCAGAAGAATTCTTTGTCCTCACATTTCAGTTACCGTTATCCAATTTTTCTGGTGCTTCGTTCAAGTGTTCTTTAATCAGCTCATGATCTCTTTGTTCTTTTGCATCTAAATCCCCTCGAGCATTTTGGTTCTTCTAATTCTTCCTGGTGATTCAATCTCTTTCGTCGGTCAGTTTCGAATTCTTACGGTGGTTCATTCAAGTTTCTTTTTTCTTGATTACCATATTAATCCATTTGTTCTTTCCAATCCTACCGGTGGTTCATGAAGACTTTCTCAAGTTTTGTGCTATACCCCCTTAATCCTTTTTTTTCAAGAAGAATAAGTAGTATGCAAAATCCATTGCTTGTCATCAATTTAATTTGATGAAGGATAAGCATACAATAAGTCTTATTCTTATTTCCTCGTAGTATTTAATCCCTTCCTTCGTAGTTTGTTCTTGGTGAATAAATTCTAGTTCCAAGTGTTTTCATCTTTTCTTTTCCGGAGTTCAAATTTCCTCCACCATTTTGTCGGAACCTCCATCTAAATAATCGCAAGATTTAGTCTTATTCTTTCATCCTTCATTCTATCTCATCATCCCTTTTGTCACCGGAGTTCTTCATGGTGGTTCTTATGATTCAATTCATTCTTCAAGTGTTCATCAAGATTCTTGTTCAAGGAGTTCTAGTATCTTTTGTTCTTGCATCTCGAGGTGCAACTAAATCTCCGTATTCTTTTGAAGTGGAGTTTTGCATTTCTTCGTTCTTCTCATCCTTTCCAATCATTTCCGTTTGTGGCCGGTTATCACCTTATGATCTTGAAATGTTATCTATAAGACCACAACAAGCTTATTCTTTTCATTGTTGATTTTCTCAACAACCCCGTTTAAACCTTCCTTCTAAAGATGTTTTCAATTCCATTCATGGCACAAGTTGTCTTTTTCTTCTCCGTTCTTTCATTCAACTCCTTCAATTCTCTCTGGAGGTTTTGTGTCATGTCTTCATCAAGTATCATTCCATCCTCTCAAGCTCGTGTTCTATTCCTTCCATCTTCAGCTGGAGTGCTACCTAAATCCTTTTCAGTCTTATTCGTTTCTTATCTCGTTCTAACCTGAGTGGTTTCATAGTCTATCTGATTCCGTGAGCTTTTGATTCTCGTCATTCTCATCGTTCCTCTCTTCTTCTCGAGTGCTCTCAATTCTTTGCTTCTTCTCTTGAGTTCTTGTTTCACCTCATCCCTTTTTCCCTTCCTTCTCGGTCCTAAGATCTTGGGAAGAGATCTCTTGTTAGTGGAGGAGTGTTGTAACGCCCTGGATTCGATGCGCCAGGTGTCCGCCAGTTATTCGCCGTCTTTGCCATGTCATTTGTTTGCGTGTTGCATTTTGCCCTGTCATCATGTGCATTTCATTTTGCATACGTGTTCGTCTCATGCATCCGAGCATTTTCCCTGTTGTCCGTTTCGTGATCCGGCACTCCTATGTTCTTCGGCGTTCCCCTTTTGCCTCTCTTTTGTGTGCGGGTGTTAAACGTTCTCGGAATGGACCGAGTCTTGCCAAGCAGCCTTGGTACAGCACCGGTAGACCGCCTGTCAAGTTTCGTGCCATTTGGAGGTCGTTTGATACTCCAACGGTTAACCGGGTAACCGTAAAAGCCACTTTTGTCTGCAACCCAACATCCCTCCAAAGTGGCCCAAAACCCATCCTAACCACCTCCATGATTTCGGTCGTTCGATCACGATCTTGTGGGCGAAAACCGTGCCTCATTTGGACACTCCTAGCCCCCTCTACCTATATATATGTGCATCTCACCCGAAATCCACCCCTAACCCTAGACTTCATCCCTCTCCGCGCCCGGACATGTCCGCGCCCGCCGGACATCCTGCGCCGCCGCCCGCAGCCAACCGGAGACCGCCACGTGGCGCCCCCGCGCGCACTTCGCCGCCGGCCCGCGGAGCCCATCAGGGGCCCGCGCGAGCCCGCGCGCAGCCGCCGCCTGGCCCGCCCGCCGCCGCGGCCCGTGCCCCGCTGAGCCGCCTTGCCCCGCCGCCCGGCGCCCCACCGCGGCCATGGCGCCGCCGCACGCCGCCTCCTCCGGCCGGCGCACGCCTCCCCTCGCCGCCCGGCGACCCCGGGTGCGCGCCGCCCGCCTCCGCCGCGCGTGCCCGCGCCGCCCCGCTCCCCTGTGCGCCTCGCCGGCACGCCCATGCGCCGGATTCGCCCCGCACCGCCAACGGCTACAAGCGCCGTCGCCGGGCATGCCGCGCCCGAGCGCCGCCTCGCGTCGACCGGCGCCGCCCCGCGCGCCTCGTCGCCGGCTCCTCCTCGCCGGAGCGCCTCCTCCCCCAACCCAGGCCACCTCCTTCCTCAACTCCGGTGGCCCGAGCCGGCCAACCTCGGGATCCGTGCCCAGATCCAGATTCGTTTTCGGAGGTTGACCCCGATTCCACCAAGTCCTTGTTATTTTGACATTATCATGCCCTGTTCATCGCATCATAACTTGCTGCATACTGCTCCGTTTCGTGCGTGTAATATGTCAAATTGTTCGCCTCGACGAGTACTTCATTTCATTCCATTGCATCATGTTCATTTGAGTCCATCTTGATGCTTGAATCATCGTTGCAAGAGTGCATGTTGCTGTTAACCTGCTGAAACTCTTATAACATGCTCATTTTTCATTTTTGCCATGTTTGATGTGTGCATCCTATGAGGTTGATGTCTACATGTGTTTTGATCTATGTCATGCCATCTTTCCAGAGGTGCTATTTATGTATTTTTGTGAGTTGTGTACTGAGTGCATCAAGCTTGCTAAGTAGGGTACTTGTTGTTGCTGTTTTCCTGACAGATTCTGTTATATTTTGTTGCTATATTAACCTGCTGCTACAAGTCGTTCTATGCATAATCTGGAGATGTTCACTAAGGATGATTTGGTATAAATGTCATGCTCTATCCATTCATGCCCCTGGTTGCATTTATGGCCTGCTGTAGCTTGTTGTAATCTTGCTCTAAAGTTGCTAAATAATGTTGCTGTCAGCCTGTTAACATTAAGTTCAGTTTTGCCATGAGCTTTGCTAGTGATCCATGCACCCTATGAACTTGCTCTTGCCATTCCTAGCTTCATAAACATGTCTTCTTACTGTTGGTTGCCTTGCCATGCCATATTTTGCTCTGTGGTGAGTGGTTCAAGCTCACCAACATGCCTACTTATCGTTGTTCCTACCATGTTTGAATCTGTCATATAACTTGCCATGTTTACATGGGTGCCATCATATTTTCTGTGCCTTTTTGGCTCATGGTCAGTAAGGGACTTTTGTTCTATGTATTTAGTAGATTCATGCCATGCTTTTGTTTGCCTTGTTAAGTTCCTGTAACATGTTGTTTGATAGCTCTAAACATTGCAACCTGATGTTATTTCCTGATATGTCTGAAACTGTTATAATTTGCAATCTTGCCATGTCCTTTTGAGCATGTTCTAGTTGTTTCTGGAGATAGCTCAGTGTTCATGTTTTGTCATGCATTACCTGTACTTCATGTCCATGAATTTTGTTCTTATGTCGGGGTGCTATAGCTCATTGTTTTGATGTTTGTAAGATGCCTAGTTGCTGTTTTGGACAGCTTGTCCTTTAAACATGTTTCATGTGTGTGTGTTGAACCGTTGCTCCGTTTTGAGAGTGCTCTATATGAAACTTGCTTAATTTTGCATGTAGTTTCATATTATCATGTTGCATCCTTGTTTTGAGGTGTTTGCTTGATGTTTGAGTGCCTTTAGCATCAATGCCATGTTTAACTTGTTTTGCTCATATCTTCTAGGCCGTAGCTCCGAATTAAATGAACTTTATATGTAACTTGACTAGAATCTCGTGTAGATCATCTTGGTGCATCTTAACTTGCTGTTTAACAACTTCAACTTGATGTTTATTCAGTTCTGGACCAATTTCTAAATTTGCATATGAGGACTTACCGGAATTGTTATATGTTGTTCCCGGCCTCATTTAAACTTGCTTTGATGTGTTGCTCTTGTTTGCATCGTCTCTTGACATGAGTAGCTTCATGTATCCTTGTCATGCATCATGCTTGTTCTGCATCATGTCTTGTCTATGTGTTGTGTGTTTACCATGTTGTGTGCTTCTTCTCGATAGTTCCCGTTTCGTTGCGATCGTGAGGATTCGTTCGCCTACGCTTGGTTCGTCTTCATGGCTTCATCTTCTTCATGGACTCGTTCTTCTTCCTTGCAGGATTTCAGGCAAGATGACCGCTACCCTGGATCTCACTACTATCATTGCTATGCTAGTTGCTTCGTTCTATTGCTTTGCTGCGCTTCCTATAACTTGTTCTTCAAGCCTCCCAAATTGCCATGAACCTCTAAACTTTGTCACCCTTCCTAGCGAAACGTTGTTCGGCTATGTTACCGCTTTTGTCCAGCCCCTCTTATAGCGTTGTTAGTTGCAGGTGAAGTTGAAGATTGCTCCATGGTGGATAGGATTATGTTGGGATATCACAATATCTCTTATATTATTAATGTATCTATATACTTGGTAAAGGGTGGAAGGCTCGGCCTTATGCCTGGTGTTTTGTTCCACTCTTGCCGTTCCGTCATACCGGTGTTATGTTCCCGGATTTTGCGTTCCTTACGCGTCAGGTGATTTATGGGACCCCCTTGACAGTTCGCTTTGAATAAAACTCCTCCATCAAGGCCCAACCATGGTTTTACCATTTGCCTCACCACCACCTACTTTTCCCTTGGGAGTAATTAACCCAAGGGTCATCTTTATTATACCCCCCCGGGCCAGTGCTTCTCTAAGTGTTGGTCCGAACCGAGCAGCCTACGGGGCCACCTCGGGGAAACTTGAGGGTTGGTTTTACTCGTAGCTTGACTTATCCGGTGTTGCCCTAAGAACGAGATATGTGCAGCTCCTATCGGGATTGTCGACGCATCGGGCGGCTTTGCTGGTCTTGTTTTACCATTGTCGAAATGTCTTGTAAACCGGGATTCCGAGACTGATCGGGTCTTCCTGGGAGAAGGAATATCCTTCATTGATCGCGAGAGCTTATCATGGGCTAAGTTGGGACACCCCTGCAGGGTATAAACTTTTGAAAGCCGTGCCCGCGGTTATGTGGCAGATGGGAATTTGTTAATGTCCGGTTGTAGATAACTTGACACCAAATCCGAATTAAAACGCATCAACCGCGTGTGTAGCCGTGATGGTCTCTTCTCGGCGGAGTCCGGGAAGTGAACACGGTCTTTGGGTTATGTTTGACGTAAGTAGGAGTTCAGGATCATTTCTTGATCATTGATAGTTGACGACCGTTCCGTTTGCTCTCTTCTCGCTCTTATTTGCGTATGTTAGCCACCATATTTGCTTAGCCACTGCTGCAACCTCACCACTTTACCCCTTCCTTTCCCATTAAGCTTTGCTAGTCTTGATACCCATGGTAATGGGATTGCTGAGTCCTCGTGGCTCACAGATTACTACAACAACAGTTGCAGGTACAGGTTGCGATGATCTTGACGCGAGAGCGATGTTTTCTTGTTTTGGAGTTCTTCTTCTGCTTCTTCTTTGATCAGGGGATAGGTTCCAGGTCGGCAGCCTGGGCTAGCAGGGTGGATGTCGTTTGAGTTTCTGTTTGTGTTTCATCCGTAGTCGGATGTTGCTCTTATGTATTGTGATGTTGTATTCATGTGGCATTGTATGCCTGTTGTATGTATCCCCATCTATTATGTAATGTTGATGTAATGATATCCACCTTGCAAAAGTGTTTCAATATGCGGGTCTATCCTTGGTGGGACCTTCGAGTTCCTTTTGGATAGGGTCGCATATTGGGCGTGACAAGTTGGTATCAGAGCCTCGACCGACCCTAGGAGCCCCCTTGATTGATCGTTCAGTTTGGTCGTTGTTGAGTCTAGAAGAAAACTGTTTTCGGAGTCTAGTTATATCGGAGAGTAGGAATTCTTTTTACTCCTCAGCCCCCTTCGTCGCTCTGGTGAGGAATCTTGACGTAGGTGTTTTGTATTACTCCTCTTCCCATTCAAATTTTTCTTTAGGTTCACGCAGTTGGTTTTTCGATCGTTGGTTCTCAGCTCTTTTCATCCGGTGCATTTCTCGTCAAGTTGACTCAAGCCTCTTCTATTTTGCCAAGTTCAATCCTCAGTTGTTTATTTTCCCACCCGCCCTCCCCTTTTTCTCCTTGGAACCGGAGTCCGTAATCGAGTATCCTTCCTACTCGTGCGAAGTCTTTGCATTCTATCCTCATTGTTTTCAAACGGTGTTTTCTCTTCAAGATATTCGTCGTTTTCCCCCTTCCAAGTTACCCTTGTTTTCCCGCCCTCCCACCCTCTTCTTCCTGGAGTTCGAGTTTCTTCCGACCATCAATTCCATTCGTACGGAGCCTCTTCAGGTTTTCCCTCAATTATTTCAACCGGTGAATTCTCGTCTCGTTCGTCATTCTTCATCTCCTTTTCTTTTCCGGTGGATTCAATTCTAATGTGCGGTAGTGATTATATTCTTTTCCTTGGACCAAGTGTTCTCCTTGCTCGTTCGACCCTCGCCAGTTAATCATTCCGGAGTTTGGAAGACATCTCAGGATATTCGTCTGTATTCGAATTAATTCGAGGTGGTCACCTCATTCAAATATTTCAATTGTTCCGGTGCATCATCTATCTGTTCAACATCTCTTTCCAACGATGTTTTCTCTTCAGTAGGCCCTAACCCACAGGTCTTTTCCCAGGATCTTACCTGACTCTTCTGATTTCCCGGAGCTATTCTCAAATCCTTTTCAAAGTTTGACGTAAGTATGAATTTCATCAGTCAGATGCTTTTCCAAGATCTCTTTCAAATCATTTCATCGCCGGCTCAACCTCTTTGCTTTTCATTCTACCGGAGTATCTCAGTAATTTTCGTGGCGTTCCTCATCATCATTTTAAGATAGAAGAAGAGTTTTCTCTAAATCTTGTTCGTTCTCTTGAAGTTTCGTGGTTCTAGCTTCATGTCAGCCTCTCAAATTATTCATTTGTCAGATATTCTTTTCTTAACCATCCGAAGCATGTCAGGAGTGGTTTTCCCATTTCTTTTCATCAGAGACCATCATTCCAGAAGAATTCTTTGTCCTCACATTTCAGTTACCGTTATCCAATTTTTCTGGTGCTTCGTTCAAGTGTTCTTTAATCAGCTCATGATCTCTTTGTTCTTTTGCATCTAAATCCCCTCGAGCATTTTGGTTCTTCTAATTCTTCCTGGTGATTCAATCTCTTTCGTCGGTCAGTTTTGAATTCTTACGGTGGTTCATTCAAGTTTCTTTTTTCTTGATTACCATATTAATCCATTTGTTCTTTCCAATCCTACCGGTGGTTCATGAAGACTTTCTCAAGTTTTGTGCTATACCCCCTTAATCCTTTTTTTTCAAGAAGAATAAGTAGTATGCAAAATCCATTGCTTGTCATCAATTTAATTTGATGAAGGATAAGAATACAATAAGTCTTATTCTTATTTCCTCATAGTGTTTAATCCCTTCCTTCGGAGTTTGTTCTTGGTGAATAAATTCTAGTTCCAAGTGTTTTCATCTTTTCTTTTCCGGAGTTCAAATTTCCTCCGCCATTTTGTCGGAACCTCCATCTAAATCATCGCAAGATTTAGTCTTATTCTTCCATCCTTCGTTCTATCTCATCATCCCTTTTGTCACCGGAGTTCTTCATGGTGGTTCTTATGATTCAATTCATTCTTCAAGTGTTCATCAAGATTCTTGTTCAAGGAGTTCTAGTATCTTTTGTTCTTGCATCTTGAGGTGCAATTAAATCTCCGTATTCTTTTGAAGTGGAGTTTTGCTTTTCTTCGTTCTTCTCATCCTTTCCAATCATTTCCGTTTGTGGCCGGTTATCACCTTATGATCTTGAAATGTCATCTATAAGACCACAACAAGCTTATTCTTTTCGTTGTTGATTTTCTCAACAACCCCGTTTAAACCATCCTTCTAAAGATGTTTTCAATTCCATTCATGGCACAAGTTGTCTTTTTCTTCTCCGTTCTTTCATTCAACTCCTTCAATTCTCTCCGGAGGTTTTGTGTCATGTCTAGGGATGGCACCCGCAGGGTTTGGGTACGGGTGGAGCCACCCCATACCCTTACCCATCCCCTCTGAGCTTACCCATCACCCTTACCCATATCCATCAATGGGTATAATTTTTTCCCATACCCGTTACCCGACAGGGTACATGTGTACCCATGGGTAAAATTACCCATATTTGCAAAGCATTAGTTTGAACTACTCATAGTCATAAAAATAACATATAATTATAATCTATAAATAACAATAGATTATAACAACAACAAAAACACACTTTTTAACAACAACACATCATAAACAACATCGTATTTAATAACCAACATCACTTTCTCGTAAACAACAACACATCAAAACATCATCACATGGTCATATATTTTGAGTTCACAAATTCATGATAAAGTGTAGAGATAATTTTGAGTTCATATAAATTTTATATGGGTACATGGGTATGTGGGTATGGGTTACATGATCCCATACCTGTACCCACTCTACCCGATAGGGTTTAACATTTCCCTATTCATATACCCATGGATAATTTTTTGTCCCATACCCTTACCCTAATAGGGTTTTTACCTGTAGGGTACGTGGGTAATGGGTACCCATTGCCATCCCTATTCATGTCTTCATCAAGTATCGTTCCATCCTCTCAAGCTCGTGTTCTATTCCTTCCATCTTCAGCTGGATGTTGGAAATATGCCCTAGAGGCAATAATAAAATCATTATTGTTATATTTCCTTGTTCATGATAATTGTCTTTATTCATGCTATAATTTTGTTATCCGGAAATCGTAATACATGTGTGAATAATAGACACCAACATGTCCCTAGTAAGCCTCTAGTTAACTAGCTCGTTGATCAACAGATAGTCATGGTTTCCTGGCTATGGACATTGGATGTCATTGATAACGAGATCACATCATTAGGAGAATGATGTGATGGACAAGACCCAATCCTAAACATAGCACAAGATCGTATAGTTCGTTTGCTAGAGTTTTCCAATGTCAAAGTATCTTTTCCTTAGACCATGAGATCGTGTAACTCCCGGATACTGTAGGAGTGCTTTGGGTGTGTCAAACGTCACAACGTAACTGGGTGACTATAAAGGTATACTACGGGTATCTCCGAAAGTGTCTGTTGGGTTGACATGGATCAAGACTGGGATTTGTCACTCCGTATGACGGAGAGGTATCACTGGGCCCACTCGGTAATGCATCATCATAATGAACTCAAAGTGACCAAGTGTCTGGTCATGGGATCATGCATTACGGTACGAGTAAAGTGACTTACCGGTAACGAGATTGAACGAGGTATTGGGATACCGACGATCGAATCTCGAGCAAGTAACATATCGATTGACAAAGGGAATTGCATACGGGGTTGATTGAATCCTCGACATCGTGGTTCATCCGATGAGATTATCGTGGAGCATGTGGGAGCCAACATGGGTATCCAGATCCCGCTGTTGGTTATTGACCAGAGAGTCATCTCGGTCATGTCTGCTTGTCTCCCGAACCCGTAGGGTCTACACACTTAAGGTTCGGTGATGCTAGGGTTGTGAAGATATGTATATGCAGTAACCCAAATGTTGTTCGGAGTCCCGGATGAGATCCCGGACGTCACGAGGAGTTCCAGAATGGTCCGGAGGTAAAGAATTATATATAGGAAGTGCTGCTTCGGCCATCGGGACAAGTTTCGGGGTCACCGGTATTGTACCGGGACCACCAGAAGGGTCCCGGGGGTCCACCGGGTGGGGCCACCTATCCCGGGGGGCCCCATGGGCTGAAGTGGGAGGGAACCCAACCCAAAGTGGGCTGGGGCGCCACTCCCCTAGGGCCCATGCGGCTAGGGTAGAGGGGAAACCCTAAAGGGGCACCCCCCTTGCTTGGGGGGCAAGCCCCCCACCCTTGGCCGCCGCCCCCCCTAGGAGATTCCATATCCTAGGGCCGGCGCCCCCCTAGCACCCCTATATATAGTGGCATCATGAGCTAGGTCTATGCGTAGTTCTTCTTGCGCGAGTAGAACACAATTTGTTGTGGGCGTAGATTTGTCAAATTTCTTGCCGCTACTAGTCTTTTCTTGCTTCAGCGGTATTGTGGGATGAAGCGGCCCGGACCAACCTTACACGTATGCTTACGTGAGACCGGTTCCACCGACTAACATGCACTAGTTGCATAAGGTGGCTGGCGGGTGTCTGTCTCTCCCACTTTAGTTGGAGCGGATTCGATGAACAGGGTCCTTATGAAGGGTAAATAGAAGTTGACAAATCACGTTGTGGCTTTCACGTAGGTAAGAAAACGTTCTTGCTAGAACCCTACTTCAGCCATGTAAAACTTGCAACAACAATTAGAGAACGTCTAACTTGTTTTTGCAGCAAGTGGTTTGTGATATGATATGGCCAAAGTTGTGATGAATGATGAATGATCTATATGTGATGTATGAGATGTTCATGCTATTGTAATAGGAATCACGACTTGCATGTCGATGAGTATGACAACCGGCAGGAGCCATAGGAGTTGTCTTTATTCTTTTATATGACCTGCGTGTCATTGAGAAACGCCATGTAAATTACTTTACTTTATTGCTAAACGCATTAGCCATAGTAGTAGAAGTAATAGTTGGCGAGCAACTTCATGGAGACACGATGATGGAGATCATGATGATGGAGATCATGGTGTCAAGCCGGTGACAAGATGATCATGGAGCCCCAAGATGGAGATCAAAGGAGCTATGTGATATTGGCCATATCATGTCACGTTTATTATTTGATTGCATGTGATGTTTATCATGTTTTGCATCTTGTTTACTTAGAACGACGGTAGTAAATAAGATGATCCCTCATACTAATTTCAAGAAGTGTTCCCCCTAACTGTGCACCGTTGCGACAGTTTGCTGTTTCAAAACACCACGTGATGATCGGGTGTTTTATTCAGACGTTCACATACAACGGGTGTAAGATAGATTTACACATGCAAACACTTAGGTTGACTTGACGAGCCTAGCATGTACAGACATGGCCTCGGAACACAGAAGACCGAAAGGTCGAGCATGAGTCGTATAGAAGATACGATCAACATGAAGATGTTCACCGATGTTGACTAGTCCGTCTCACGTGATGATCGGACACGGCCTAGTTAACTCGGATCATGTAATACTTAGATGACTAGAGGGATGTCTAATCTAAGTGGGAGTTCATTAATTATTTGATTAGATGAACTTAATTATCATGAACTTAGTCTAAAACATTTACAATATGTCTTGTAGATCAAATGGCCAACGTAGTCCTCAACTTCAACGCGTTCCTAGAGAAAACCAAGCTGAAAGATGATGGCAGCAACTATACGGACTGGGTCCGGAACCTGAGGATCATCCTCATAGCTGCCAAGAAAGATTATGTCCTACAAGCACCGCTTGGTGACGCACCCGTTCTCCCTGCAGAACAAGATGTTATGAACGCTTGGCAGGCACGTACCGATGACTACTCCCTCGTTCAGTGCGGCATGCTTTACAGTTTAGAGCCGGGGCTCCAAAAGCGTTTTGAGAGACACGGAGCATATGAGATGTTCGAAGAGCTGAAAATGGTTTTTCAAGCTCATGCCCGGGTCGAGAGATATCAAGTCTCCGACAAGTTCTTCAGCTGTAAGATGGAGGAAAATAGTTCTGTCAGTGAGCACATACTCACTATGTCTGGGTTGCATAACCGATGACTCAACTGGGAGTTAATCTCCCGGATGATGCGGTCATTGACAGAATCCTCCAGTCGCTTCCACCAAGCTACAAGAGCTTTGTGATGAACTTCAATATGCAGGGGATGGAAAAGACCATTCCTGAAGTATTTGCAATGCTGAAATCAGCAGAGGTAGAAGTCAAGAAGGAACATCAAGTGTTGATGGTCAATAAAACCACTAAGTTCAAGAAAGGCAAGGGTAAAAAGAACTTCAAGAAGGACGGCAAGGAGGTTGCCGCGCCCGGCAAGCAAGCTGCCGGGAAGAAGCCAAAGAATGGACCCAAGCCCGAGACTGAGTGCTTTTATTGCAAGGGAAGCGGTCACTGGAAGCGGAACTGCCCTAAATACTTAGCAGACAAGAAGGCCGGCAAAACAAAAGGTATATGTGATATACATGTAATTGATGTGTACCTTACTAGTGTCCGTAGTAACTCCTGGGTATTTGATACCGATGCAGTTGCTCACATTTGTAACTCAAAACAGGGGCTGCGGAATAAGCGGAAACTGGCAAAGGACGAGGTGACGATGCGCGTCGGGAATGGTTCCAAGGTCAATGTGGTCGCCGTCGGCACGCTACCTCTATATCTACCTTCGGGATTAGTTTTAAACCTTAATAATTGTTATTTAGTGCCAGCTTTGAGCATGAACATTGTATCGGGATCTCGTTTAATTCGAGATGGCTACTCATTTAAATCCGAGAATAATGGTTGTTCTATTTATATGAGAGATACGTTTTATGGTCATGCTCCTATGGTGAATGGTTTATTCTTTATGAATCTCGAACGTGATACTACACATGTTCATAATGTGAGTACCAAAAGATGTAAGGTTGATAATGATAGTCCCACATACTTGTGGCACTGTCGCCTTGGTCACATAGGTGTCAAACGCATGAAGAAGCTCCATGCAGATGGACTTTTAGAGTCTCTTGATTATGAATCATTTGACACGTGTGAACCATGCCTCATGGGTAAGATGACCAAGACTCCGTTCTCAGGAACAATGGAGCGAGCAACCAACTTATTGGAAATCATACATACTGATGTGTGCGGTCCAATGAGTGTTGAGGCTCGCGGTGGCTATTGTTATGTTCTCACCCTCACTGATGATTTGAGTAGATATGGGTATATCTACTTAATGAAACACAAGTCTGAAACCTTTGAAAAGTTCAAGGAATTTCAGAGTGAGTTTGAAAATCAACGTGACAGGAAAATCAAGTTTCTACGATCAGATCGTGGAGGAGAATACTTGAGTCACGAATTTGGCACACACTTAAGAAAATGTGGAATAGTTTCACAACTCACGCCGCCTGGAACACCTCAGCATAATGGTGTGTCCGAACGTCGTAATCGCACTCTATTAGATATGGTGCGATCTATGATGTCTCTTACGGATTTACCGCTATCTTTTTGGGGCTATGCTTTAGAGACTGCTGCATTCACTTTAAATAGGGCTCCGTCGAAATCCGTTGAGACGACACCGTATGAATTATGGTTTGGGAAGAAACCTAAGCTGTCGTTTCTAAAAGTTTGGGGATGCGATGCTTATGTCAAGAAACTTCAACCTGAAAAGCTCGAACCCAAGTCGGAAAAATGCTCTTCATAGGATACCCAAAAGAAACTATTGGGTACACCTTCTACCTCAGATCCGAAGGCAAGATCTTTGTTGCCAAGAATGGGTCCTTTTTAGAGAAAGAGTTTCTCTCGAAAGAAGTAAGTGGGAGGAAAGTAGAGCTTGATGAAGTATTACCTCTTGAACCGGAAAATGGCGCAACTCAAGAAAATGTTCTTGAGGTGCCTGCACCGACTAGAGAGGAAGTTAATGATAATGATCAAGATACTTCTAATCAAGCCCCTACTGAAATTCGAAGGTCCACAAGGACACATTCCGCACCAGAGTGGTACGGCAACCCTGTCTTGGAAATCATGTTGTTAGACAACAACGAACCTTCGAACTATGAAGAAGCGATGGCGGGTCCGGATTCCGACAAATGGCTAGAAGCCATGAAATTCGAGATAGGATCCATGTATGAAAACGAAGTATGGACTTTGACTAACTTGCCCGTTGAGAGGCGAGCCATAGAAAATAAATGGATCTTTAAGAGGAAGACAGACGCGGATGGTAATGTGACCATCTATAAAGCTCGGCTTGTCGCTAAGGGTTATCGACAAGTTCAAGGGGTTGACTACGATGAGACTTTCTCACCGGTAGCGAAGCTGAAGTCCGTCCGAATCATGTTAGAAATTGCCGCATTCTACGATTATGAAATATGGCAAATGGACGTCAAAACGGCATTCCTTAATGGTTTCCTTAAGGAAGAATTGTATATGATGCAGCCGGAGGGTTTTGTCGATCCTAAGAATGCTGACAAGGTGTGCAAGCTCCAACGCTCGATTTATGGGCTGGTGCAAGCATCTCGGAGTTGGAACATTCGCTTTGATGAGATGATCAAAGCGTTTGGGTTTACGCAGACTTATGGAGAAGCCTACGTTTACAAGAAAGTGAGTGGGAGCTCTGTAGCATTTCTCATACTATATGTAGATGACATACTTTTGATGGGAAATGATATAGAACTCTTGGACAGCATCAAGGCCTATTTGAATAAGAGTTTTTCAATGAAGGACCTTGGAGAAGCTGCTTATATATTAGGCATCAAGATCTATAGAGATAGATCAAGACGCCTCATAGGTCTTTCACAAAGCACATACCTTGATAAGATATTGAAGAAGTTCAATATGGATCAATCTAAGAAGGGGTTCTTGCCTGTGTTACAAGGTGTGAAATTGAGCTCAGCTCAATGTCCGACCACAGCAGAAGATATAGAAGAGATGAGTGTCATCCCCTATGCCTCAGCCATAGGTTCTATTATGTATGCCATGCTGTGTACCAGACCTGATGTAAACCTTGCCGTAAGTTTGGTAGGAAGGTACCAAAGTAATCCCGGCAAGGAACACTGGACAGCGGTCAAGAATATCCTGAAGTACCTGAAAAGGACAAAGGAAATGTTTCTCGTTTATGGAGGTGACGAAGAGCTCGTCGTAAAGGGTTACGTCGATGCCAGCTTCGACACAGATCTGGATGACTCTAAGTCACAAACCGGATACGTGTATATTTTGAATGGTGGGGCAGTAAGCTGGTGCAGTTGCAAGCAGAGCGTCGTGGCGGGATCTACATGTGAAGCGGAGTACATGGCAGCCTCGGAGGCAGCACATGAAGAAATATGGGTGAAGGAGGTCATCACCGACCTAGGAGTCATACCCAATGCGTCGGGGCCAATCAAACTCTTCTGTGACAACACTGGAGCTATTGCACTTGCCAAGGAGCCCAGGTTTCACAAGAAGACAAGGCACATCAAGCGTCGCTTCAACTCCATTCGTGAAAATGTTCAAGATGGAGACATAGAGATTTGTAAAGTACATACGGACCTGAATGTAGCAGATCCGTTGACTAAACCTCTCCCTAGAGCAAAACATGATCAACACCAGAATTCCATGGGTGTTCGATTCATCACAGTGTAACTAGATTATTGACTCTAGTGCAAGTGGGAGACTGTTGGAAATATGCCCTAGAGGCAATAATAAAATCATTATTATTATATTTCCTTGTTCATGATAATTGTCTTTATTCATGCTATAATTGTGTTATCCGGAAATCGTAATACATGTGTGAATAATAGACACCAACATGTCCCTAGTAAGCCTCTAGTTGACTAGCTCGTTGATCAACAGATAGTCATGGTTTCCTGGCTATGGACATTGGATGTCATTGATAATGAGATCACATCATTAGGAGAATGATGTGATGGACAAGACCCAATCCTAAACATAGCACAAGATCGTATAGTTCGTTTGCTAGAGTTTTCCAATGTCAAAGTATCTTTTCCTTAGACCATGAGATCGTGTAACTCCCGGATACCGTAGGAGTGCTTTGGGTGTGCCAAACGTCACAACGTAACTGGGTGACTATAAAGGTATACTACGGGTATCTCCGAAAGTGTCTGTTGGGTTGACATGGATCAAGACTGGGATTTGTCACTCCGTATGACGGAGAGGTATCATTGGGCCCACTCAGTAATGCATCATCATAATGAGCTCAAAGTGACCAAGTGTCTGGTCACGGGATCATGCATTACGGTACGAGTAAAGTGACTTGCCGGTAACGAGATTGAACGAGGTATTGGGATACCGACGATCGAATCTCGAGCAAGTAACATATCGATTGACAAAGGGAATTGCATACGGGGTTGATTGAATCCTCGACATCGTTGTTCATCCGATGAGATTATCGTGGAGCATGTGGGAGCCAACATGGGTATCCAGATCCCGCTGTTGGTTATTGACCGGAGAGTCATCTCGGTCATGTCTGCTTGTCTCCCGAACCCGTAGGGTCTACACACTTAAGGTTCGGTGATGCTAGGGTTGTGAAGATATGTATATGCAGTAACCCAAATGTTGTTCGGAGTCCCGGATGAGATCCCGGATGTCACGAGGAGTTCCGGAATGGTCCGGAGGTAAAGAATTATATATAGGAAGTGCTGCTTCGGCCATCGGGACAAGTTTCGGGGTCACCGGTATTGTACCGGGACCATCGGAAGGGTCCCGGGGGTCCACCGGGTGGGGCCACCTATCCCGGGGGGCCCCATGGGCTGAAGTGGGAGGGAACCCAGCCCAAAGTGGGCTGGGGCGCCACTCCCCTAGGGCCCATGCGGCTAGGGTTGAGGGGAAACCCTAAAGGGGGCACCCCCTTGCTTGGGGGGCAAGCCCCCCACCCTTGGCCGCCGCCCCCCTAGGAGATTCCATCTCCTAGGGCCGGCGCCCCCCTAGAACCCCTATATATAGTGGGGGAGAGGAGGGACTTCACACACCAGCCCCTGGCGCCTCCCTCTCTCCCCGTTACGTCTCTCTCTCTCGTAGTATAGGCGAAGCCCTGCTACTGTGACACCCTGCATCCACCACCACGCCGTCGTGCTGGATCAAGAAGGAGGAGACGTCTCCCGTCCCGTACGTGTGTTGAACACGGAGGTGCCGTCCGTTCGGCGCTTGGTCATCGGTGATTTGGATCACATCGTGTTCGACTACATCATCCCTGTTCTTTGAACGCTTCCGCTCGCAATCTACAATGTACGTAGATGCATCCGATGACTCGTTGCTAGATGAACTCCTAGATGGATCTTGGTGAAACGAGTAGGAAAATTTTTGTTTTCTGCAACGTTCCCCAACACTGGAGTGCTGCCTAAATCCTTTTCAGTCTTATTCGTTTCTTATCTCGTTCTAACCGGAGTGGTTTCATAGTCTATCTGATTCCGTGAGCTTTCGATTCTCGTCATTCTCGTCGTTCCTCTCTTTTTCTTGAGTGCTCTCGATTCTTTGCTTCTTCTCTCGAGTTCTTGTTTCACCTCATCCCTTTTTCCCTCCCGTCTCGGTCCTAAGATCTCGGGACGAGATCTCTTGTTAGTGGAGGAGTGTTGTAACGCCCCGGATTCGATGCGCCAGGTGTCCGCCAGTTATTCGCCGTCTTTCCCATATTATTTGTTTGCGTGTTGCATTTTGCCCTGTCATCATGTGCATTTCATTTTGCATACGTGTTCGTCTCATGCATCCGAGCATTTTCCCCGTTGTCCGTTTCGTGATCCGGCACTCCTATGTTCTTCGGCGTTCCCCTTTTGCCTCTCTTTTGTGTGCGGGTGTTAAACGTTCTCGGAATGGACCGAGTCTTGCCAAGCGGCCTTGGTACACCACCGGTATACCGCCTTTCAAGTTTCGTGCCATTTGGAGGTCGTTTGATACTCCAACGGTTAACCGGGTAACCGTAAAAGCCTCTTTTCTGTGACGCCCAACACCCCTCCAAAGTGGCCCAAAACCCATCCTAACCCCCTCCATGCTCTCGGTTGTTCGATCACGACCGTGTGGGCAAAAACCGTGCCTCATTTGGACACTCCTAGCCCCCTCTACCTATATATATGTGCATCTCCCCCGAAATCCACCCCTAACCCTAGACTTCATCCCTCTCCGCGCCCGGGCATGTCCGCGCCCGCCGGACGTCCCGCGCCGCCGCCCACAGCCAACCGGAGGCCGCCACGTGGCACCCCGCGCCCACTTCGCCGCTGGCCCATGGAGCCCATCCGGGGCCCGCGCGAGCCCGCGCACCGCCGCCGCCTGGCCCGCCCGCCGCCGCGGCCTGCGCCCCGCTGAGCCGCCTCGCCCCGCCGCCTGGCGCCCCACCGCGGCCATGGCGCCGCCGCCCGCCGCCTCCTCCGGCCGGCGCGCGCCTCCCCTCGCCGCCCGGCGACCCCGGGTGCGCGCCGCCCGCATCCTCCGCGCGTGCCCGCGCCGTCCCGCTCCCCTGTGCGCCTCGCCGGCGCGCCCATGCACCGGATTCGCCCCGCGCTACCACCGGCTACAAGCGCCGCCGCCGGCCATGCCGCGCCCGAGCGCCGCCTCCCGTCGACCGGCGCCGCCCCGCGCGCCTCGTCGCCGGCTCCTCCTCGTCGGAGTGCCTCCTCCCCCAACCTAGGCCGCCTCCTTCCTCAACTCCGGTGGCCCGAGCCGGCCAACCTCGGGATCCATGCCCAGATCCAGATTCGTTTTCGGAGGTTGACCCCGATTCCAGTCCCTGTTATTTTGACATTATCATGCCCTGTTCATCGCATCATAACTTGCTGCATACTGCTCCGTTTCGTGCGTGTAATATGTCAAATTGTTCGCCTCGACGAGTACTTCATTTCATTCCATTGCATCATGTTCATTTGAGTCCATCTTGATGCCTGAATCATCGTTGCAAGAGTGCATGTTGCTGTTAACCTGCTGAAACTGTTATAACATACTCATTTGTCATTTTTGCCATGTTTGATGTGTGCATCCTATGAGGTTGATGTCTACATGTGTTTTGATCTATGTCATGCCATCTTTCTAGAGGTGCTATCCATGTATTTTTGTGAGTTGTGTACTGAGTGCATCAAGCTTGTTAAGTAGGGTACTTGCTGTTGCTGTTTTCCTGACAGATTTTGTTATATTTTATTGCTATGTTAACCTGCTGCTACAAGTCATTCTATGCATAATCTGGAGATGATCACTAAGGATGATTTGTTATACATGTCATGATCTATCCATGCATGCCCCTGGTTGCATTTATGGCCTGCTGTAGCTTGTTGTAATCTTGCTCTAAAGTTGCTAAATAATGTTGCTGTCAGCCTGTTAACATTAAGTTCAGTTTTGCCATGAGCTTTGCTAGTGATCCATGCACCCTATGAACTTGCTCTTGCCATGCCTAGCTTCATAAACATGTCTTATTACTGTTGGTTGCCTTCCCATGCCATGTTTTTCTCTGTGATGAGTGGTTGAAGCTCACCAACATGCCTACTTATCGTTGTTCCTGCCATGTTTGAATCTGTCATATAACTTGCCATGTTTACATGGGTGCCATCATATTTTTTGTGCCTTTTTGGCTCATGGTTAGTAAGGGACTTTTGTTCTTTGTATTTAGTAGATTCATGCCATGCATTTGTTTGCCATGTTAATTTTCTGTAACATGTTGTTTGATAGCTCTAAACATTGCAACCTGATGTTATTTCCTGATAAGTCTGAAACTGTTATAATTTGCAATCTTGCCATGTGCTTTTGAGCATGTTCTAGTTGTTTCTGGAGATAGCTCAGTGTTCATGTTTTGTCATGCATTACCTGTACTTCATGTCCATGCCTTTTGTTCTTATGTTGGGGTGCCGTAGCTTATTGTTTTGATGTTTGTAAGATGCCTAGTTGCTGTTTTGGACAGCTTGTCCTTTAAACTTGTTTCATGTGTGTGTTGAACCGTTGCTCCGTTTTGAGAGTGCTCTATATGAAACTTGCTTGATTTTGCATGTAGTTTCATATTATCATGTTGCATCCTTGTTTTGAGGTGTTTTCTTGATGTTTGAGTGCCTTTAGCATCAATGCCATGTTTAACTTGTTTTGCTCATATCTTCTAGGCCGTAGCTCTGAATTAAATGAACTTTATATGTAACTTGACTAGAATCTCGTGTAGATCATCTTGGTGCATCTTAACTTGCTGTTTAACAACTTCAACTTGATTTTTATTTAGTTCTGGACCAATTTCTAAATTTGCGTATGAGGACTTACCGGAATTGTTATATGTTGTTCCCGGCCTCATTTAAACTTGCTTTGATGTGTTGCTCTTGTTTGCATCATCTCTTGCCATGAGTAGCTTCATGTAGCCTTGTCATGCATCATGCTTGTTGTGCATCATGTCTTGTCTATGTGTGGTGTGTTTACCATGTGTGCTTCTTCTCGATAGTTCCTGTTTCGTTGCAATCGTGAGGATTCGTTCGTCTACGCTTGGTTCGTCTTCGTGGCTTCATCTTCTTCATGGACTCGTTCTTCTTCCCTGCGAGATTTCAGGCAAGATGACCGCTACCCTGGATCTCACTACTATCATTGCTATGCTAGTTGCTTCGTTCTATCGCTTTGCTGCGCTTCCTATAACTTGTTCTTCAAGCCTCCCAAATTGCCATGAACCTCTAACCTTTGTCACCCTTCCTAGCAAAACGTTGTTCGGCTATGTTATCGCTTTTATTCAGCCCCTCTTATAGCGTTGTTAGTTGCAGGTGAAGCTGAAGATTGCTCCATGGTGGATAGGATTATGTTGGGATATCACAATATCTCTTATATTATTAATGTATCTATATACTTGGTAAAGGGTGGAAGGCTCGGCCTTATGCCTGGTGTTTTTTTCCACTCTGTCCGCCCTAGTTTCCGTCATACCGGTGTTATGTTCCCGGATTTTGTGTTCCTTATGCGGTCGGGTGATTTATGGGACCCCCTTGACAGTTTGCTTTGAATAAAACTCCTCCAGCAAGGCCCAACCTTGGTTTTACCATTTGCCTCACCACCACCTACTTTTCCCTTGGGTGTAATTAACCCAAGGGTCATCTTTATTATACCCCCCCGGGCCAGTGCTTCTCTAAGTGTTGGTCCGAACTGAGCAGCCTGCGGGGCCACCTCGGGGGAACTTAAGGGTTGGTTTTACTCGTAGCTTGACTTATCCGGTGTTGCCCTGAGAACGAGATATGTGCAGCTCCTATCGGGATTGTCGGCGCATCGGGCAGCTTTGCTGGTCTTGTTTTACCATTGTCGAAATGTCTTGTAAACCGGGATTCCGAGACTGATCGGGTCTTCCTGGGAGAAGGAATATCCTTCGTTGATCGCGAGAGCTTATCATGGGCTAAGTTGGGACACCCCTGCAGGGTATAAACTTTCGAAAGCCGTGCCCGCGGTTATGTGGCAGATGGGAATTTGTTAATGTCCGGTTGTAGATAACTTGACACCAGATCCGAATTAAAACGCATCAACCGCGTGTGTAGCCGTGATGGTCTCTTCTCAGTGGAGTCCGGAAAGTGAACACGGTCTTTGGGTTATGTTTGACGTAAGTAGGAGTTCAGGATCACTTCTTGATCATTGCTAGTTGACGACCGTTCCGTTTGCTCTCTTCTCGCTCTTATTTGCGTATGTTAGCCACCATATTTGCTAAGCCGCTGCTGCAACCTCACCACTTTCCCCTTCCTTTCCCATTAAGCTTTGCTAGTCTTGATACCCATGGTAATGGGATTGCTGAGTCCTCGTGGCTCACAGTTTACTGCAACAACAGTTGCAGGTACAGGTTGCGATGATCTTGACGCGAGAGCGATGTTTGCTTGTTTTGGAGTTCTTCTTCTGTTTCTTCTTTGATCAGGGGATAGGTTCCAGGTCGGCAGCCTGGGCTAGCAGGGTGGATGTCGTTTGAGTTTCTTTTTGTGTTTCATCCGTAGTCGGATGTTGCTCTTATGTATTGTGATGTTGTATTCATGTGGCATTGTATGCCTGTTGTATGTATCCCCATCTATTATGTAATGTTGATGTAATGATATCCACTTGGCAAAAGCGTTTCAATATGCGGGTCTATCCTTGGTGGCACCTTTGAGTTCCTTTTGGATAGGATCACATATTGGGCGTGACAACCCCATAGACACACAAGTTGACATTGTTTAGCCGTGTGCGGTGCCCCCCTCCACAGTTACACACCTCAGTCATATCATCATAGTGCTTAGGCAAAGCCCTGCACCGGTAACTTCATCATCACCGTCACCACGCCGTCGTGCTGACGAAACTCTCCCTTGGCCTCAACTGGATCAAGAGTATGAGAGACGTCCCCGAGCTGAACGTGTGCTGAACCCGGAGGTGCCATACGTTCGGTGCTTGGATCGGTTGGATCACGAACACGTCCGACTGCATCAACCGCGCTAACTAACCACTTCCGCTTTTGGTGTACGAGGGTATACACACTCTCACCTCTTGTTGCTATGCATCACCTAGATAGATCTTGCGTGATCGTAGGAATTTTTTTGAATTTACCGTGTTCCCCAACACACCTTGCCAACATAAAACCTTTAGTGTCAGGTTATCTTTAGTCAAGATCACATTCTTGTGGACAAACCGCATAAAACCTTTTATCTTTAGGGGCACCTTAACTTCCCAAATGTGTAGTGATTATGGATTGGTCTAGTTTTTATCTAATCAATACACTTTGACTTTACTGAGAATACTCATGATATCAACTGTCTCCTGCATAGTGTATCCGGCTCATCTGATAGATTGATCACCATCAAACTACGCACAGGATGTTACCATCTATCCAACCATTTTCCCACAAGTGATCTTCAGTTGTACAATATTGTAGAGGGTAGGGTACTGAACGGCCAGTGGCTTATCCCCTAGTCATGTGTCCTCCCAAAACTTGGTAGTAGTACCGTTCCCAACAATGAATTTGGTCCTATTAAAATATGCTACCTTCAGATGCGTCAACCCTTTCCAGAAGGCTGAATCATTTGGCTGTGTTGTTACCTGTGCTTGTGTTTTGGAATGTAAGTACTTATTCCGCAACAATTATATTCACACTCCCTCATTCTCCACCAATAGTTTGTACAAACATTTGCTAAGTAGGCACCTGTTCTTGACCTCAAGGTTTTCAATCCCTAGGCCCCATTGGTCCTTCGGTCTACAGATTATATCCCATTTGGCCAACCTATATTGAGATTTGTTCTCATCACTTTGTTAGAAAAAATGTCATCGATAAAAGTCTAATCTTTTCTAGACCCTGACCGGTATTTCAAAGAAAGTCAAAAGGAACATCAACATACTCATCAGCACGGAGTTAATGAGAATTAGCCGCCCCCCATATTACATAATCTTGCCCTTCTAGCAGAAGGAAATATGCCCTAGAGGCAATAATAAAGTTGATATTTTATATTTCCTTATTCATGATAAATGTTTATTATTCATGCTAGAAATTTATTAACCGGAAACTTGATACATGTGTGAATACATAGACAAAACACCGTGTCCCTAGTATGCCTCTACTTGACTAGCTCCTTGATCAAAGATGGTTAAGTTTCCTAGCCATGGACATGTGTTGTCATTTGATGAACAGAATCACATCATTAGGAGAATGATGGGATGGACAAGACCCATCCGTTAGCTTAGCATAATGATCGTTCAGTTTTATTGCTATTGCTTTCTTCATGTCAAATACATATTCCTCCGACTATGATATTATCCAACTCCTGGACACCGGAGGAATACCTTGTGTGCTATCAAACGTCACAACTTAACTGGGTGATTATAAAGATGCTCTACAGGTATATCCGAAGATGTTTGTTGGGTTGGCATAGATCGAGATGGCCCTCTTGGTAATGCACATCATATGAAGCCTTGCAAGCAATGTGACTAGTGAGTTAGTTATGGGATGATGCGTTACGGAATGAGTAAAGAAACTTGCCGATAACGAGATTGAACTAGGTATGAAGATACCGACAATCGAATCTCGGGCAAGTAACATACCGATGACAAAGGGAATAACTTATGTTGTCATTGCGGTCACGAACATGATGAGGAGTCTCGAAATGGTCGAGAGGTAAAGATTGATATATTGGAAGGTAGTATTCGGACACCGGAAGTGCTCCGGAATGTATCAAGTACATATCGGAGTACCGGGGGGTTACCGAAACCCCCCAGGGGAAGATATGGGCCAAATGGTCCATAGGAGGGAGGCACACCAGGCCAAAAGGGGTGGCGCGCGCCCCACCAGGGAGGAGTCCGAATTGGACAAGGGGAGGGGGCGGCGCCCCCCTTTCCTTCTCCCCCTCTCTCTCCTTCCCTCTTTTTCCCTTCGATAAAAGGAAGGGGGGGGGGGGGGGGGGCGAACACTACTAGGACCCCAAGTAGGACTCCTTCTACTTGGGGCGTGCCTAGGGCCGGCCTCCTCTCCCTCCCTCCTTTATATATGGGGGGGGCGCCCCTAGAAGACACATCGATTGTTCCAAGCCGTGTGTGGCGCCCCTCTCCACAGTTTACACCTCCAGTCATATTTTCGCGGTGCTTAGGAGAAGCCCTGCGCAGATCACATCACCATCACCGTCACCATGCTGTCGTACGGATGGAACTCATCTACTTCCTCGATCCTCTGCTGGATCAAGAGCTCGAGGGACGTCATCACGCTGAATGTGTGCAAAACTCGGAGGTGCCATATGTTCGGTACTTAATCGGTCGGAACGAGAAGACGTTCGACTATATCAACCGCGTTAAGCAAACGCTTCCGCTTTCGGTCTACGAGGGTACGTGGACACACTCTCCCTCTCTCGTTGCTATGCATCCTAGATAGATTTTGCGTGAGAGTAGGAATTTTTTTAAAATTGCATGCTATGTTTCTCGACACCAGCAGCTTAATTTTTTTTGTCAAATTGATCCTCATTGCAATTCCATTGTTTATTTGTTAAATTTTGGTGGTGAATTGGTATTCCTAGATATCTAAATGGGAAAGCTCCCAACCCACAACCAAACAACTATCTATAATTATCCAGTACTTCTTTGGCGCGCCCAAAGCAGAATAATTCATTCTTGTTGAAATTGATTTTCAAACCCGACAGTTGTTCAAAAAGAAATAATACGAACTTCATATTCCTTGCCTTCGCCAAATCGTGTTCCATGAAAATAATAGTATCATCAGCGTATTGTAGGATGGAAACTCCACCATCCTGTAAATGAGGGATTAGTCGACCTACTTGGCCTTCCTCCTTGGCCCTACCAATGAGAACCGCCAACATATCAGACACGATATTAAACAGAATAGGGGACATCGGGTCCCCCTGTCTTAATCCTTTTTGCGTCTGGAAATAATGACATATGTCATCATTAATATTTATTTCAATGCTGCCTTTTTATACGAAAGATTCGACATGCTTCCTCCAGGCTTCACTAAAACCTTTCATACGTAAGGCCTATTGCAGAAATGGCAATTTTACTTTGTCATATGCCGTCTCAAAATTCATCTTGAAGACAACTCCAGCTAGATTTTTTGAGTGAATTTCATGCAAAGTTTCATGTAGAACAACTACTCCCTCCAATATATGTCGTCCTGGCATGAAAGCCAAAGAA
Source organism: Triticum timopheevii (assembly GCA_963921465.1). Classification (NCBI taxonomy): domain Eukaryota; kingdom Viridiplantae; phylum Streptophyta; class Magnoliopsida; order Poales; family Poaceae; genus Triticum; species Triticum timopheevii. The sequence goes on from OY997271.1 coordinate 17,432,147, forward strand.
GTATATACTGTCACACATTTCTCATGTACTAGAAGCAGATCTCTCAATTAACCGCAGATACATATGGAAGTTAGCTCATGGATATATATACTAAATTCTTATCAGAAACTCAGAGTTCATCCCAGAAGTATTTCCCATAGACGCGAGATGACATGACGATGAGGGCCACCGGCACGATGAGCACCAGCCCGGCGCAAACACCCAACTGTTCCAACCGGAACGTAGAGCCGACGATGTAGGCCATGAGCAGCGCCAGCACGTCCAGCGCCACGATGATCTCTAGCACCTTAACCTTGGCCAGCCTCCCCAGGTCCTGGCTGGCCACCAGGAGCATGATGGAGAGAGACAGCGCGAAGGCGGTCGTGTTGCAGTAGTAGAAGGTGGTGTACCTCCTGGGGCTCGTGGCGCGAAGGACGGGCGTCACCCTCTGCCCGCCCCCGCCTTGGAAGCCGCCGGGTGGGTTGAGCCCGGAGGCGTAGGTGATGGAGGCGATCACGGTAGCGAGGACCATCAGCCAGCCCCGGAGCTCCCTGTCAGCCTTGCGGTTGTGGGCGGCGTCCTTGTCCCTCGCCCGCTGAACGGTCGGTGCATCGTCCTCCTCCTTGCGGCTGGCAGGGACCAGCGAAGCCTGGACAACGGCCGTCGACGAGTCTGTCGTTGCCATGCGCATGGTGATCATCTCTACCTCAGGATGCTGAGCCGGCGGATCAGGTCCGGCCGCGGCGGTGGCCGGCGCAACTGCTGGCGACATAAGTATGTATGTAGCAGTACGTAAACGTATGTATGTATGTATGTATGTAGGAGTACTCTCTCGATCACCAGCTAATGTAATAAGTAGTAGCTACTTACAATTACACACAGCGTACACGCACGTATTTATAGGACAGAGATTCCTCCTGATCAAGTGGTCATAAAGTCAGCGGCAATGTCTTGGTCGGTGAAAGACGCACAGCACCGCCCTCGCCCCCCTGCAACTGCAACTGCAACCGCAGGCACTATCATGCCAAAAAAGATTACAAATTAACTGCAACTGAGACGTCGTGGACAACAGAATCCAGCACAGTACCCTGCAAACCTTCTTTGATATGCGTGGCAGAACCTCCGATTCATATACTACTTCCTCTAGTTTGACATTTGTGATTTGAGACGAATTGGGCATCTCTCAAGTCAAAGGCCGACTTATTTTCTTCTATATTAGACCATGACAGCGCGTGTTGACTATTTTTGGAATTCTTTTCTTGAAAAGAAGGATTGCGCTGGCATCTGCACGAAATGATGCATGCGTTCATATTATTAAAGGAGCTCTCCAAGGGAGGTACAGTACAACGTTTTGGACAAGAAATTAAAGATACATAATGCCACAACCGGCACAAATAAGACTAAATGCCACTAGTAGAAAACAGGGCTTTGGTTGAGGCCAGGATAAGGGTATTAATCCTGGTTCACTCATGAACCGGGACCAAAAGGTGCATCAGTCCTAGTTCATGAGGCTAGGGTGCCGGCCGGGTCTCGGGGGCCATTAGTCCCGGTTCGTCTAACACCTTTGGTCCAGTCCAGAAACGAACTGGGACCAATGGGCCTCGCTCCTGGCCCAACACCTTTAGTCCCGGTTGGTGGCTAGAACCGGGACCAAAGTTTGTCCTTTAGTCCCGGTTTTAGCCACAAACCGGGACTAAAGAGAGGCCTATATATACCCCTGCCCCTTGTTTGGGAACGTAGCAATAATTCAAAATTTTCTATGCATCACCAAGATCAATCTTTGGAGACACTAGCAACGAGAGAGAGGGGAATGCATCTTCATACCCATGAAGATCGTGATGCGGAAGCGTTACAAGAACGCGGATGAGGGATTCGTACTCGCGGCGATTCAAATCGCGGAAGATCCGATCTAACGCCGAATGGACGGCGCCTCCGCGTTCAACACACGTACAGCCCAGGGACGTCTCCTCCTTCTTGATCCAGCAAGGGGAGAGGAGAAGTTGAGGGATAGCTCCGGCAGCACGACGGCGTGGTGGTGGAGCTTGCAGTTCGCCAAGCACTACTGAGGAGGAGGTGGAGTTGCAGAGGGGGAGGGCTGCGCCAGGGGCAACGGGTCAAGCTCCCATGCGCCTCCCCACTATATATAGGGGTGTAGGGGGTTGTTTTCTTACCCTCCAAGTCCATTGGGGCGTTGGCAAAGGTGGGAGGAAAAATCCCATCGTTTCCTCCCCACCGATTGTTATCCCCCCTTTTTAGGGATCTTGATCTTATCCTTTCGGGATATGATCTTATTCCTTCTAGGGGGGGGGGGTATTGGTGCGGCTTGACCTGGGGTGTGGGGTCCTCCCATGCAGGTGGGCCCCACTCCGGAACCTTCTAGAACCTTCCCGGTAAAATAACGAAAAAATTCCGAACATTTTCCGGTGGCCAAAATATGACTTCCCATATATAAATCTTTACCTCCGGACCATTCCGGAACTCCTCGTGACGTCCGGAATCTCATCCGGGACTCCGAACAACATTCGGTAACTGCACAATAATTCCCATAACAACTCTAGCGTCACCGAACCTTAAGTGTGGAGACCCTACGGGTTCGGGAATCATGCAGACATGACCGAGACAGCTCTCTGACCAATAACCAACAGCGGGATCTGGATACCCATGTTGGATCCCACATGTTCCACTATGATCTCATCGGATGAACCACGATGTCAAGGATTCAAGCAATCCCGTATACAATTCCCTTTGTCAATCGGTACGTTACTTGCCCGAGATTCGATTGTCGGTATCCCAATACCTCGTTCAATCTCGTTACCAGCAAGTCACATTACTCGTTCCGTAATGCATGATCCCATGACTAACTACTTAGTCACATTGAGCTCATTATGATGATGCATTACCGAGTGGGCCCAGAGATACCTCTCCATCACACGGAGTGACAAATCCCAGTCTCAATTCGTGCCAACCCAACAAACACTTTCGGAGATACCTGTAGTGCACCTTTCTAGCCACCCAGTTACGTTGTGACGTTTGGCACACCCAAAGAATTCCTACGGTATCCGGGAGTTGCACAATCTCATGGTCTAAGGAAATAATACTGGACATTAGATAAAGCTTTTAGCAAACGAACTACACGATCTTGTGCTATGCTTAGGATTGGGTCTTGTCCATCACATCATTCTCCTAATGATGTGATCCCGTTATCAATGACATCCAATGTCCATGATCAGGAAACCATAACCATCTATTGATCAACAAGCTAGTCAACTAGAGGCTCACTAGGGACATGTTGTGGTCTATGTATTCACACATGTATTATGGTTTCCAGTTAATACAATTATAGCATGAACAATAGACAATTATCATAAACAAGAAAATATAATAATAACCATTTTATTATTGCCTATTCCAACACCCCTGCCCGCGAACAGAGCCACGACTCCGTTTTTTGGCTGGTCGTGGGAGAGGTTTGTGGTGCTCTAGCTCACTTCCTATGCACACGAGGTGTTCGATGAAATGCTTGAGACACACTTAATCTTTCTCCTCTCGAAGCTCTCCTTGTCCAAGTTTCAATTTTCCTCAAGATTTGTTTAGCTTTGACGGTCTGTCCTGTCTCGTCCCCATCCTCACCGCCGTCGATCGCCCGCGCCGATCTCGTCGCCGGCACCACCGTGGTGAGCCTCTTGTTCCTATCTTCTTTCTAAAAGAAAAAAAAATTCTTACTTGTATGATTTATATAGATACTTGTATAATTTTCTTACTTTTATTATTGTTTGTTATTATGTAGTGCGATGGTTTTGGTATCCGCCTCCGTCGGCCCTCGTCCTGTCTATGATTCAGATGTGGTATATATAGATATTATCTTTTATAACTATTTGATTCATTTAGTGTTTATGACAATTAGGCCGACCAATGTGACATAGATGTTTTTATGTAGGAGGTATGTGAACCAGAAATTCCAACCGACCCTATTGTCGAGAGGTTAAATTTAGTTGAAAAATAAAACAATTACTTGAAGAAAAAATTGAAAGAATTGAGGAGGAGAAGATGAAATTTGAGTTGCATGTTGCGGATGTTGTCGATGATCACAAGATCAAGATGGATGCAATGCGCTTGAAGATTAGAAAGATTAGAAAATATGCCATTCATACTGAGGCTTGGTATCATTATGTCTTTGGATCAATTGTTACCTTAGTTGCGATTATGACCGCATTTGTTGTTGCATTGAAATGTTTTACATAGTTTCAATGAATGGTTTAATTAGATGCTCTAGAGACCTATATGTTGTTCAATGAGAACTATGTATGCACTTTACTTATTTATTTTTTCAGTAATAACATTTGATCATCAAACCAAGAAAAAGAAAACATAAGGAAGCGAATACATCATACGATGAGCCAAAGCGCCACATAGTTCTTTCAGGGAAAAGAGACATCGTGGGAGTGGAGGGCAAGGCAGACATGTCTGAAGATTACGAAAAGTTTCTTAAAATTCCTCCTTCAAAGTCAAGGCTGACCCAAGCACCCTATTAAGCGATGAAGATTATCCATGGTTACGGCGCAATAAGCAAAGGACGCAAGCGAAGAAAAGTGAAGACTTTCTCTCCACAACTAATATGATGATGCCTTTGATCTAGAATATCACATCAGTTACATATCAAGAAATGAAATGCCTTTTGTAACAGATGAGTTTTCGTCCGAAACCCTGATACTTTGAAAGAGATTGTCCTTTTTGTACACGAAGTGCATCCAGTTTTTGTCGTAACCCTCTCAACTTTTAGCACATGCTATGTGGGTGAAATGATGATACCATGCCAACTTTCAACCTTTCCAGACTTCATTTGTAGTTCTTTTCAATTTCAGGGTCATTTTGCTAAAAAATCAGTAAATGCATGAAAAATACCAAATGAAGTCAGAAAGGGTTGAAAATTAATGATGTGAAGTTGAACCGAAACCCTGATACTTCGAAAGAGATTGTCCATTTTATACACAAAGTGCATCCAGTATTTTGCCGTAGCCCTCTCAACTTTTTAGCACATGCTATATGGGTGAAATGATGATACCGTGCCAACTTTCAACCTTTTCAGACTTCATTTGTAGCGCTTTTCAATTTCAGGGTCATTTAGCTCAAAGAATGAACTAATACCAAAAAGAATGAAGTAGAATTTTTTTATAAAACTCTAATAGCAAAAATAATGAACTAAAAAGAATCAATTAAAATATTTTGTTATGATCAACTAAAACAAAACTATAATACTCTTCAATAGAAAAAAGAATCAACTAAAAAGCTTTTATAAAACTATAATAGCAAAAGGATTCAACTAAAAGGAATCAATAAAAAATAAAATTAATGCAACTGAAATTATATAAAATTTATGCAACTAAAAAGAATCATTTTTTTGTTATGATCAACTAAAACAAATCTATAATATTTTAAAGTAAAGTTATTCACAAACTAGTGATTCACACAAATTTCATAGAATTCAAATTTAAACTATTCAAATTTGAAAACTAATGACACTAACATAAAGTTTATAATTTTTGTGACCTAAAGCAAAAATAATCACTCACAGACTCTAAAAAAATAAATAAAGAAAAAAACAAAACAAAAATGCCGGAAAAAATTAAAAAAAAAATGCCGCCGACAGAGCCACCACGGCGTGCATATGACTAGAAACCCAACTAGCTAGTTGGGCCAGGATGCAGGCCCCGCAGTAGACGACCCAGTAGGCCCACAGGCAAAGAAATGTGATTAGTCCCGTAGGCCTGTAGTTGAGAGCAGGTCGAGAGGGTTGGCGCAACAGCGCTTATAAACCACTCTCGAGGCCTCTCAGCTAGCGAGGTGGGACTAAATTTCTAACAACACCGCAGCTGTTCCAGGCACATGCCTTTGGTCCCGGTTGGTGGCTCGAACCGGGACCAATGCCACCGTTTCATCCCAGTTCGAGCCACCAACCGGGACCAATGCCACCCAACCGGGACTAAGGGTCTCTGCTTCCCTCCTTTTGGGCTGCTGAAAAATAGACCTTTAGTCCCGGTTGGTGGAACAAACCGGGACTAAAGGTGGGCATTGGTCCCGCTTGGTGCCACGAACTAGGACCAATGCTTCGTGTATATAATGCTTCATGTATGAACATTTTTTGACATTTGTATATACCCCCTCTGTCCCATAATATAAGATGCAACTCCCTTCGTCCCATATTAATTGCCGCTAAAACAGATATATCTAGATGTATTTCAGTACTAAATACATCCGTTTGAATGACATCTAATATGAGATGGAGGGAGTATTACAACCAATATGTGAGTATATCATTTGTAATATGGGGAAATGCATTGGAGCACACAAAAATAACATTTAAAAAATATCAATTAATTTCAAGAAAAATCTGAAATTTTTGGATATGAAACCTGGGTGCCCATTTTACAACCGTGTTCATTTTCGTGGGGATGAGTGCCCGTGGTGTCCGCAACACAGGAATTACGGTCTGATAAATGTTACACCCAAATATTTTTTATACATGCGACTTTTTGTCTTTTTTACTGACATTACCACGGGCCACAATTCCCCACGAAACTATTGCATCACATCGCATATTTAAATACGAGGGACACCTTACAAAACAACCATACTGTATATCACTGTCCAACACATCACTTACTGCAACTTTATGGTCCACCTTCATCCTCATAAAGGGCCCATCTTTTGCCTGCTATTATAGCTTAGAAAGAGCAATCTCCCCTGCTCTAACTTATTCTATTATTTGTCAGAGTGCAATTAATTTTACCATGAGTGAATATGTTTCCTTCTCTTCATTCATTTTGCTTAATATATACATGCAGGACTATGTTTTCTGAAGAATATCCAATAGTAAAGAGGGATTTGGCGAGAACGCCAATTTGGCTCCTGGGCTTAGCTGCACCCGCGCCGACGAAAAAAATCAAAACAAATACTAGAAAAATTCAAAAAAATTCATTTTTTTGTGTGGTAGATAATTTGATGCGTGAGGTTCGCTGCAAAATTCAACTCGTTTGGACATTTGAGCAGCTCTCGGCAAAAAAGACAAAATTGGGGTCTGTAAAAAAGTTTACTGTTCACGAACTGTTTTGACCCGATTTGTCTTTTTTGCCGAGAGCTGCTCAAATGTCCAAATGAGTTGAAATTTGCAGCGGTGAATTTTTTAGTATTTATTTTGAATTTTTTCTGAGCAGGAGCATCTGAGCCTGGGCTCAGATGCGGATTTTCGGGGATTTGGCAGTTTACTTTACCTGATACATTAATCCCTTGCTCTAGCTGTTGACTATAGTGGAAAAAAAAGGATTATTTTGCCTTTAGCCAATGTCTAATCAATTTATTAGAGCAACATATGTATTAGTTGGGCCATCATACCAAATTAATTACGTATTTGTGCTCTTTTCTGTAGTTATTTGCTCCAAGCAAAAATCATAGGCCATGCCAACATATTTTACTGTGTCTATAACTACCTCCCTGTTACCAACAATAGTCACTATAGCTCCCCTAAAAAAACAATAGTCACTATAGCGCTCTTTTACATGTTTCTTTCCTCACCCTGCTTTGATTTCTAACTATCTTCTGACATAGGGACGAATCACATCACAAGAGATACAAAACCTATTCCTGACTTACGAAAGACAAAACTTGATACTGGTACATCACTGGGCAGTGTGTTAAACTTTGCTATTTCATATACATAGAAAATTTCATTCAGATCTGAGTTGCAATCATGCCATGTATGCAAAGTGTTTTTTTTGCTTCAAATTTCGAAGCACACACATGTATTTATTTTGTACCCGTTGCAACGCACGGGCATCAGATCTCTCACTTAATCGCACATACATATGGAAGTTAGCTAATGGCTGTATATAGTAATTTCTTATCAGAAACTCAGAGTTCATCCCAGAAGTATTTCCCATAGACGCGAGACGACATGACGATGAGGGCCACCGGCACGATGAGCACCAGCCCGGCGCAAACACCCAGCTGTTCCAACCGGAACGTAGAGCCGACGATGTAGGCAATGAGTAGCGCCAGCACGTCCAGCGCCACGATGATCTCTAGCACCTTAACCTTGGCCAGCCTCCCCAGGTCCTGGCTGGCCACCAGGAGCATGATGGAGAGAGACAGCGCGAAGGCGGTCGTGTTGCAGTAGTAGAAGGTGGTGTACCTCCTGGGGCTCGTGGCGCGAAGGACGGGCGTCACCCTCTGCCCGCCCCCGCCTTGGAAGCCGCCGGGTGGGTTGAGCCCGGAGGCGTAGGTGATGGAGGCGATCACGGTAGCGAGGACCATCAGCCAGCCCCGGAGCTCCCTGTCAGCCTTGCGGTTGTGGGCGGCGTCCTTGTCCCTCGCCCGCTGAACGGCCGGTGCATCGTCCTCCTCCTTGCGGCTGGCAGGGACCAGCGAAGCCTGGACAACGGCCGGCGACGAGTCCGTCGTTGCCATGCGCATGGTGATGATCTCTACCTCAGGATGCTGAGTCGGCGGATCAGGTCCGGCCGCGGCGGTGGCCGGCGCAACTGCTGGCGACATAAGTATGTATGTAGGAGTATGTAAACGTATGTATGTATGTATGTATGTAGGAGTACTCTCTCGATCACCAGCTAATGTAATAAGTAGTAGCTACTTACAATTACACACAACGTACACGCACGTATTTATAGGACAGAGATTCCTCCTGATCAAGTGGTCATAAAGTCAGCGGCAATGTCTTGGTCGGTGAAAGACGCACAGCACCGCCCTCGCCCCCCTGCAACTGCAACTGCAACCGCAGGCACTATCATGCCAAAAAAGATTACAAATTAACTGCAACTGAGACGTCGTGGACAACAGAATCCAGCACAGTACCCTGCAAACCTTCTTTGATATGCGTGGCAGAACCTCCGATTCATATACTACTTCCTCTAGTTTGACATTTGTGATTTGAGACGAATTGGGCATCTCTCAAGTCAAAGGCCGACTTATTTTCTTCTATATTAGACCATGACAGCGCGTGTTGACTATTTTTGGAATTCTTTTCTTGAAAAGAAGGATTGCGCTGGCATCTGCACGAAATGATGCATGCGTTCATATTATTAAAGGAGCTCTCCAAGGGAGGTACAGTACAACGTTTTGGACAAGAAATTAAAGATACATAATGCCACAACCGGCACAAATAAGACTAAATGCCACTAGTAGAAAACAGGGCTTTGGTTGAGGCCAGGATAAGGGTATTAATCCTGGTTCACTCATGAACCGGGACCAAAAGGTGCATCAGTCCTAGTTCATGAGGCTAGGGTGCCGGCCGGGTCTCGGGGGCCATTAGTCCCGGTTCGTCTAACACCTTTGGTCCAGTCCAGAAACGAACTGGGACCAATGGGCCTCGCTCCTGGCCCAACACCTTTAGTCCCGGTTGGTGGCTAGAACCGGGACCAAAGTTTGTCCTTTAGTCCCGGTTTTAGCCACAAACCGGGACTAAAGAGAGGCCTATATATACCCCTGCCCCTTGTTTGGGAACGTAGCAATAATTCAAAATTTTCTATGCATCACCAAGATCAATCTTTGGAGACACTAGCAACGAGAGAGAGGGGAATGCATCTTCATACCCATGAAGATCGTGATGCGGAAGCGTTACAAGAACGCGGATGAGGGATTCGTACTCGCGGCGATTCAAATCGCGGAAGATCCGATCTAACGCCGAATGGACGGCGCCTCCGCGTTCAACACACGTACAGCCCAGGGACGTCTCCTCCTTCTTGATCCAGCAAGGGGAGAGGAGAAGTTGAGGGATAGCTCCGGCAGCACGACGGCGTGGTGGTGGAGCTTGCAGTTCGCCAAGCACTACTGAGGAGGAGGTGGAGTTGCAGAGGGGGAGGGCTGCGCCAGGGGCAACGGGTCAAGCTCCCATGCGCCTCCCCACTATATATAGGGGTGTAGGGGGTTGTTTTCTTACCCTCCAAGTCCATTGGGGCGTTGGCAAAGGTGGGAGGAAAAATCCCATCGTTTCCTCCCCACCGATTGTTATCCCCCCTTTTTAGGGATCTTGATCTTATCCTTTCGGGATATGATCTTATTCCTTCTAGGGGGGGGGGGTATTGGTGCGGCTTGACCTGGGGTGTGGGGTCCTCCCATGCAGGTGGGCCCCACTCCGGAACCTTCTAGAACCTTCCCGGTAAAATAACGAAAAAATTCCGAACATTTTCCGGTGGCCAAAATATGACTTCCCATATATAAATCTTTACCTCCGGACCATTCCGGAACTCCTCGTGACGTCCGGAATCTCATCCGGGACTCCGAACAACATTCGGTAACTGCACAATAATTCCCATAACAACTCTAGCGTCACCGAACCTTAAGTGTGGAGACCCTACGGGTTCGGGAATCATGCAGACATGACCGAGACAGCTCTCTGACCAATAACCAACAGCGGGATCTGGATACCCATGTTGGATCCCACATGTTCCACTATGATCTCATCGGATGAACCACGATGTCAAGGATTCAAGCAATCCCGTATACAATTCCCTTTGTCAATCGGTACGTTACTTGCCCGAGATTCGATTGTCGGTATCCCAATACCTCGTTCAATCTCGTTACCAGCAAGTCACATTACTCGTTCCGTAATGCATGATCCCATGACTAACTACTTAGTCACATTGAGCTCATTATGATGATGCATTACCGAGTGGGCCCAGAGATACCTCTCCATCACACGGAGTGACAAATCCCAGTCTCAATTCGTGCCAACCCAACAAACACTTTCGGAGATACCTGTAGTGCACCTTTCTAGCCACCCAGTTACGTTGTGACGTTTGGCACACCCAAAGCATTCCTACGGTATCCGGGAGTTGCACAATCTCATGGTCTAAGGAAATAATACTGGACATTAGATAAAGCTTTTAGCAAACGAACTACACGATCTTGTGCTATGCTTAGGATTGGGTCTTGTCCATCACATCATTCTCCTAATGATGTGATCCCGTTATCAATGACATCCAATGTCCATGATCAGGAAACCATAACCATCTATTGATCAACAAGCTAGTCAACTAGAGGCTCACTAGGGACATGTTGTGGTCTATGTATTCACACATGTATTATGGTTTCCAGTTAATACAATTATAGCATGAACAATAGACAATTATCATAAACAAGAAAATATAATAATAACCATTTTATTATTGCCTATTCCAACACCCCTGCCCGCGAACAGAGCCACGACTCCGTTTTTTGGCTGGTCGTGGGAGAGGTTTGTGGTGCTCTAGCTCACTTCCTATGCACACGAGGTGTTCGATGAAATGCTTGAGACACACTTAATCTTTCTCCTCTCGAAGCTCTCCTTGTCCAAGTTTCAATTTTCCTCAAGATTTGTTTAGCTTTGACGGTCCGTCCTGTCTCGTCCCCATCCTCACCGCCGTCGATCGCCCGCGCCGATCTCGTCGCCGGCACCACCGTGGTGAGCCTCTTGTTCCTATCTTCTTTCTAAAAGAAAAAAAATTCTTACTTGTATGATTTATATAGATACTTGTATAATTTTCTTACTTTTATTATTGTTTGTTATTATGTAGTGCGATGGTTTTGGTATCCGCCTCCGTCGGCCCTCGTCCTGTCTATGATTCAGATGTGGTATATATAGATATTATCTTTTATAACTATTTGATTCATTTAGTGTTTATGACAATTAGGCCGACCAATGTGACATAGATGTTTTTATGTAGGAGGTATGTGAACCAGAAATTCCAACCGACCCTATTGTCGAGAGGTTAAATTTAGTTGAAAAATAAAACAATTACTTGAAGAAAAAATTGAAAGAATTGAGGAGGAGAAGATGAAATTTGAGTTGCATGTTGCGGATGTTGTCGATGATCACAAGATCAAGATGGATGCAATGCGCTTGAAGATTAGAAAGATTAGAAAATATGCCATTCATACTGAGGCTTGGTATCATTATGTCTTTGGATCAATTGTTACCTTAGTTGCGATTATGACCGCATTTGTTGTTGCATTGAAATGTTTTACATAGTTTCAATGAATGGTTTAATTAGATGCTCTAGAGACCTATATGTTGTTCAATGAGAACTATGTATGCACTTTACTTATTTATTTTTTCAGTAATAACATTTGATCATCAAACCAAGAAAAAGAAAACATAAGGAAGCGAATACATCATACGATGAGCCAAAGCGCCACATAGTTCTTTCAGGGAAAAGAGACATCGTGGGAGTGGAGGGCAAGGCAGACATGTCTGAAGATTACGAAAAGTTTCTTAAAATTCCTCCTTCAAAGTCAAGGCTGACCCAAGCACCCTATTAAGCGATGAAGATTATCCATGGTTACGGCGCAATAAGCAAAGGACGCAAGCGAAGAAAAGTGAAGACTTTCTCTCCACAACTAATATGATGATGCCTTTGATCTAGAATATCACATCAGTTACATATCAAGAAATGAAATGCCTTTTGTAACAGATGAGTTTTCGTCCGAAACCCTGATACTTTGAAAGAGATTGTCCTTTTTGTACACGAAGTGCATCCAGTTTTTGTCGTAACCCTCTCAACTTTTAGCACATGCTATGTGGGTGAAATGATGATACCATGCCAACTTTCAACCTTTCCAGACTTCATTTGTAGTTCTTTTCAATTTCAGGGTCATTTTGCTAAAAAATCAGTAAATGCATGAAAAATACCAAATGAAGTCAGAAAGGGTTGAAAATTAATGATGTGAAGTTGAACCGAAACCCTGATACTTCGAAAGAGATTGTCCATTTTGTACACAAAGTGCATCCAGTATTTTGCCGTAGCCCTCTCAACTTTTTAGCACATGCTATATGGGTGAAATGATGATACCGTGCCAACTTTCAACCTTTTCAGACTTCATTTGTAGCGCTTTTCAATTTCAGGGTCATTTAGCTCAAAGAATGAACTAATACCAAAAAGAATGAAGTAGAATTTTTTTATAAAACTCTAATAGCAAAAATAATGAACTAAAAAGAATCAATTAAAATATTTTGTTATGATCAACTAAAACAAAACTATAATACTCTTCAATAGAAAAAAGAATCAACTAAAAAGCTTTTATAAAACTATAATAGCAAAAGGATTCAACTAAAAGGAATCAATAAAAAATAAAATTAATGCAACTGAAATTATATAAAATTTATGCAACTAAAAAGAATCATTTTTTTGTTATGATCAACTAAAACAAATCTATAATATTTTAAAGTAAAGTTATTCACAAACTAGTGATTCACACAAATTTCATAGAATTCAAATTTAAACTATTCAAATTTGAAAACTAATGACACTAACATAAAGTTTATAATTTTTGTGACCTAAAGCAAAAATAATCACTCACAGACTCTAAAAAAATAAATAAAGAAAAAAACAAAACAAAAATGCTGGAAAAAATTAAAAAAAAAATGCCGCCGACAGAGCCACCACGGCGTGCATATGACTAGAAACCCAACTAGCTAGTTGGGCCAGGATGCAGGCCCCGCAGTAGACGACCCAGTAGGCCCACAGGCAAAGAAATGTGATTAGTCCCGTAGGCCTGTAGTTGAGAGCAGGTCGAGAGGGTTGGCGCAACAGCGCTTATAAACCACTCTCGAGGCCTCTCAGCTAGCGAGGTGGGACTAAATTTCTAACAACACCGCAGCTGTTCCAGGCACATGCCTTTGGTCCCGGTTGGTGGCTCGAACCGGGACCAATGCCACCGTTTCATCCCAGTTCGAGCCACCAACCGGGACCAATGCCACCCAACCGGGACTAAGGGTCTCTGCTTCCCTCCCTTTGGGCTGCTGAAAAATAGACCTTTAGTCCCGGTTGGTGGAACAAACCGGGACTAAAGGTGGGCATTGGTCCCGCTTGGTGCCACGAACTAGGACCAATGCTTCGTGTATATAATGCTTCATGTATGAACATTTTTTGACATTTGTATATACCCCCTCTGTCCCATAATATAAGATGCAACTCCCTTCGTCCCATATTAATTGCCGCTAAAACAGATATATCTAGATGTATTTCAGTACTAAATACATCCGTTTGAATGACATCTAATATGAGATGGAGGGAGTATTACAACCAATATGTGAGTATATCATTTGTAATATCGGGAAATGCATTGGAGCACACAAAAATAACATTTAAAAAATATCAATTAATTTCAAGAAAAATCTGAAATTTTTGGATATGAAACCTGGGTGCCCATTTTACAACCGTGTTCATTTTCGTGGGGATGAGTGCCCGTGGTGTCCGCAACACAGGAATTACGGTCTGATAAATGTTACACCCAAATATTTTTTATACATGCGACTTTTTGTCTTTTTTACTGACATTACCACGGGCCACAATTCCCCACGAAACTATTGCATCACATCGCATATTTAAATACGAGGGACACCTTACAAAACAACCATACTGTATATCACTGTCCAACACATCACTTACTGCAACTTTATGGTCCACCTTCATCCTCATAAAGGGCCCATCTTTTGCCTGCTATTATAGCTTAGAAAGAGCAATCTCCCCTGCTCTAACTTATTCTATTATTTGTCAGAGTGCAATTAATTTTACCATGAGTGAATATGTTTCCTTCTCTTCATTCATTTTGCTTAATATATACATGCAGGACTATGTTTTCTGAAGAATATCCAATAGTAAAGAGGGATTTGGCGAGAACGCCAATTTGGCTCCTGGGCTTAGCTGCACCCGCGCCGACGAAAAAAATCAAAACAAATACTAGAAAAATTCAAAAAAATTCATTTTTTTGTGTGGTAGATAATTTGATGCGTGAGGTTCGCTGCAAAATTCAACTCGTTTGGACATTTGAGCAGCTCTCGGCAAAAAAGACAAAATTGGGGTCTGTAAAAAAGTTTACTGTTCACGAACTGTTTTGACCCGATTTGTCTTTTTTGCCGAGAGCTGCTCAAATGTCCAAATGAGTTGAAATTTGCAGCGGTGAATTTTTTAGTATTTATTTTGAATTTTTTCTGAGCAGGAGCATCTGAGCCTGGGCTCAGATGCGGATTTTCGGGGATTTGGCAGTTTACTTTACCTGATACATTAATCCCTTGCTCTAGCTGTTGACTATAGTGGAAAAAAAAGGATTATTTTGCCTTTAGCCAATGTCTAATCAATTTATTAGAGCAACATATGTATTAGTTGGGCCATCATACCAAATTAATTACGTATTTGTGCTCTTTTCTGTAGTTATTTGCTCCAAGCAAAAATCATAGGCCATGCCAACATATTTTACTGTGTCTATAACTACCTCCCTGTTACCAACAATAGTCACTATAGCTCCCCTAAAAAAACAATAGTCACTATAGCGCTCTTTTACATGTTTCTTTCCTCACCCTGCTTTGATTTCTAACTATCTTCTGACATAGGGACGAATCACATCACAAGAGATACAAAACCTATTCCTGACTTACGAAAGACAAAACTTGATACTGGTACATCACTGGGCAGTGTGTTAAACTTTGCTATTTCATATACATAGAAAATTTCATTCAGATCTGAGTTGCAATCATGCCATGTATGCAAAGTGTTTTTTTTGCTTCAAATTTCGAAGCACACACATGTATTTATTTTGTACCCGTTGCAACGCACGGGCATCAGATCTCTCACTTAATCGCACATACATATGGAAGTTAGCTAATGGCTGTATATAGTAATTTCTTATCAGAAACTCAGAGTTCATCCCAGAAGTATTTCCCATAGACGCGAGACGACATGACGATGAGGGCCACCGGCACGATGAGCACCAGCCCGGCGCAAACACCCAGCTGTTCCAACCGGAACGTAGAGCCGACGATGTAGGCAATGAGTAGCGCCAGCACGTCCAGCGCCACGATGATCTCTAGCACCTTAACCTTGGCCAGCCTCCCCAGGTCCTGGCTGGCCACCAGGAGCATGATGGAGAGAGACAGCGCGAAGGCGGTCGTGTTGCAGTAGTAGAAGGTGGTGTACCTCCTGGGGCTCGTGGCGCGAAGGACGGGCGTCACCCTCTGCCCGCCCCCGCCTTGGAAGCCGCCGGGTGGGTTGAGCCCGGAGGCGTAGGTGATGGAGGCGATCACGGTAGCGAGGACCATCAGCCAGCCCCGGAGCTCCCTGTCAGCCTTGCGGTTGTGGGCGGCGTCCTTGTCCCTCGCCCGCTGAACGGCCGGTGCATCGTCCTCCTCCTTGCGGCTGGCAGGGACCAGCGAAGCCTGGACAACGGCCGGCGACGAGTCCGTCGTTGCCATGCGCATGGTGATGATCTCTACCTCAGGATGCTGAGTCGGCGGATCAGGTCCGGCCGCGGCGGTGGCCGGCGCAACTGCTGGCGACATAAGTATGTATGTAGGAGTATGTAAACGTATGTATGTATGTATGTATGTAGGAGTACTCTCTCGATCACCAGCTAATGTAATAAGTAGTAGCTACTTACAATTACACACAACGTACACGCACGTATTTATAGGACAGAGATTCCTCCTGATCAAGTGGTCATAAAGTCAGCGGCAATGTCTTGGTCGGTGAAAGACGCACAGCACCGCCCTCGCCCCCCTGCAACTGCAACTGCAACCGCAGGCACTATCATGCCAAAAAAGATTACAAATTAACTGCAACTGAGACGTCGTGGACAACAGAATCCAGCACAGTACCCTGCAAACCTTCTTTGATATGCGTGGCAGAACCTCCGATTCATATACTACTTCCTCTAGTTTGACATTTGTGATTTGAGACGAATTGGGCATCTCTCAAGTCAAAGGCCGACTTATTTTCTTCTATATTAGACCATGACAGCGCGTGTTGACTATTTTTGGAATTCTTTTCTTGAAAAGAAGGATTGCGCTGGCATCTGCACGAAATGATGCATGCGTTCATATTATTAAAGGAGCTCTCCAAGGGAGGTACAGTACAACGTTTTGGACAAGAAATTAAAGATACATAATGCCACAACCGGCACAAATAAGACTAAATGCCACTAGTAGAAAACAGGGCTTTGGTTGAGGCCAGGATAAGGGTATTAATCCTGGTTCACTCATGAACCGGGACCAAAAGGTGCATCAGTCCTAGTTTATGAGGCTAGGGTGCCGGCCGGGTCTCGGGGGCCATTAGTCCCGGTTCGTCTAACACCTTTGGTCCAGTCCAGAAACGAACTGGGACCAATGGGCCTCGCTCCTGGCCCAACACCTTTAGTCCCGGTTGGTGGCTAGAACCGGGACCAAAGTTTGTCCTTTAGTCCCGGTTTTAGCCACAAACCGGGACTAAAGAGAGGCCTATATATACCCCTGCCCCTTGTTTGGGAACGTAGCAATAATTCAAAATTTTCTATGCATCACCAAGATCAATCTTTGGAGACACTAGCAACGAGAGAGAGGGGAATGCATCTTCATACCCATGAAGATCGTGATGCGGAAGCGTTACAAGAACGCGGATGAGGGATTCGTACTCGCGGCGATTCAAATCGCGGAAGATCCGATCTAACGCCGAATGGACGGCGCCTCCGCGTTCAACACACGTACAGCCCAGGGACGTCTCCTCCTTCTTGATCCAGCAAGGGGAGAGGAGAAGTTGAGGGATAGCTCCGGCAGCACGACGGCGTGGTGGTGAAGCTTGCAGTTCGCCAAGCACTACTGAGGAGGAGGTGGAGTTGCAGAGGGGGAGGGCTGCGCCAGGGGCAACGGGTCAAGCTCCCATGCGCCTCCCCACTATATATAGGGGTGTAGGGGGTTGTTTTCTTACCCTCCAAGTCCATTGGGGCGTTGGCAAAGGTGGGAGGAAAAATCCCATCGTTTCCTCCCCACCGATTGTTATCCCCCCTTTTTAGGGATCTTGATCTTATCCTTTCGGGATATGATCTTATTCCTTCTAGGGGGGGGGGGGGTATTGGTGCGGCTTGACCTGGGGTGTGGGGTCCTCCCATGCAGGTGGGCCCCACTCCGGAACCTTCTAGAACCTTCCCGGTAAAATAACGAAAAAATTCCGAACATTTTCCGGTGGCCAAAATATGACTTCCCATATATAAATCTTTACCTCCGGACCATTCCGGAACTCCTCGTGACGTCCGGAATCTCATCCGGGACTCCGAACAACATTCGGTAACTGCACAATAATTCCCATAACAACTCTAGCGTCACCGAACCTTAAGTGTGGAGACCCTACGGGTTCGGGAATCATGCAGACATGACCGAGACAGCTCTCTGACCAATAACCAACAGCGGGATCTGGATACCCATGTTGGATCCCACATGTTCCACTATGATCTCATCGGATGAACCACGATGTCAAGGATTCAAGCAATCCCGTATACAATTCCCTTTGTCAATCGGTACGTTACTTGCCCGAGATTCGATTGTCGGTATCCCAATACCTCGTTCAATCTCGTTACCAGCAAGTCACATTACTCGTTCCGTAATGCATGATCCCATGACTAACTACTTAGTCACATTGAGCTCATTATGATGATGCATTACCGAGTGGGCCCAGAGATACCTCTCCATCACACGGAGTGACAAATCCCAGTCTCAATTCGTGCCAACCCAACAAACACTTTCGGAGATACCTGTAGTGCACCTTTCTAGCCACCCAGTTACGTTGTGACGTTTGGCACACCCAAAGCATTCCTACGGTATCCGGGAGTTACACAATCTCATGGTCTAAGGAAATAATACTGGACATTAGAAAAGCTTTTAGCAAACGAACTACACGATCTTGTGCTATGCTTAGGATTGGGTCTTGTCCATCACATCATTCTCCTAATGATGTGATCCCGTTATCAATGACATCCAATGTCCATGATCAGGAAACCATAACCATCTATTGATCAACAAGCTAGTCAACTAGAGGCTCACTAGGGACATGTTGTGGTCTATGTATTCACACATGTATTATGGTTTCCAGTTAATACAATTATAGCATGAACAATAGACAATTATCATAAACAAGAAAATATAATAATAACCATTTTATTATTGCCTATTCCAACACCCCTGCCCGCGAACAGAGCCACGACTCCGTTTTTTGGCTGGTCGTGGGAGAGGTTTGTGGTGCTCTAGCTCACTTCCTATGCACACGAGGTGTTCGATGAAATGCTTGAGACACACTTAATCTTTCTCCTCTCGAAGCTCTCCTTGTCCAAGTTTCAATTTTCCTCAAGATTTGTTTAGCTTTGACGGTCCGTCCTGTCTCGTCCCCATCCTCACCGCCGTCGATCGCCCGCGCCGATCTCGTCGCCGGCACCACCGTGGTGAGCCTCTTGTTCCTATCTTCTTTCTAAAAGAAAAAAAATTCTTACTTGTATGATTTATATAGATACTTGTATAATTTTCTTACTTTTATTATTGTTTGTTATTATGTAGTGCGATGGTTTTGGTATCCGCCTCCGTCGGCCCTCGTCCTGTCTATGATTCAGATGTGGTATATATAGATATTATCTTTTATAACTATTTGATTCATTTAGTGTTTATGACAATTAGGCCGACCAATGTGACATAGATGTTTTTATGTAGGAGGTATGTGAACCAGAAATTCCAACCGACCCTATTGTCGAGAGGTTAAATTTAGTTGAAAAATAAAACAATTACTTGAAGAAAAAATTGAAAGAATTGAGGAGGAGAAGATGAAATTTGAGTTGCATGTTGCGGATGTTGTCGATGATCACAAGATCAAGATGGATGCAATGCGCTTGAAGATTAGAAAGATTAGAAAATATGCCATTCATACTGAGGCTTGGTATCATTATGTCTTTGGATCAATTGTTACCTTAGTTGCGATTATGACCGCATTTGTTGTTGCATTGAAATGTTTTACATAGTTTCAATGAATGGTTTAATTAGATGCTCTAGAGACCTATATGTTGTTCAATGAGAACTATGTATGCACTTTACTTATTTATTTTTTCAGTAATAACATTTGATCATCAAACCAAGAAAAAGAAAACATAAGGAAGCGAATACATCATACGATGAGCCAAAGCGCCACATAGTTCTTTCAGGGAAAAGAGACATCGTGGGAGTGGAGGGCAAGGCAGACATGTCTGAAGATTACGAAAAGTTTCTTAAAATTCCTCCTTCAAAGTCAAGGCTGACCCAAGCACCCTATTAAGCGATGAAGATTATCCATGGTTACGGCGCAATAAGCAAAGGACGCAAGCGAAGAAAAGTGAAGACTTTCTCTCCACAACTAATATGATGATGCCTTTGATCTAGAATATCACATCAGTTACATATCAAGAAATGAAATGCCTTTTGTAACAGATGAGTTTTCGTCCGAAACCCTGATACTTTGAAAGAGATTGTCCTTTTTGTACACGAAGTGCATCCAGTTTTTGTCGTAACCCTCTCAACTTTTAGCACATGCTATGTGGGTGAAATGATGATACCATGCCAACTTTCAACCTTTCCAGACTTCATTTGTAGTTCTTTTCAATTTCAGGGTCATTTTGCTAAAAAATCAGTAAATGCATGAAAAATACCAAATGAAGTCAGAAAGGGTTGAAAATTAATGATGTGAAGTTGAACCGAAACCCTGATACTTCGAAAGAGATTGTCCATTTTGTACACAAAGTGCATCCAGTATTTTGCCGTAGCCCTCTCAACTTTTTAGCACATGCTATATGGGTGAAATGATGATACCGTGCCAACTTTCAACCTTTTCAGACTTCATTTGTAGCGCTTTTCAATTTCAGGGTCATTTAGCTCAAAGAATGAACTAATACCAAAAAGAATGAAGTAGAATTTTTTTATAAAACTCTAATAGCAAAAATAATGAACTAAAAAGAATCAATTAAAATATTTTGTTATGATCAACTAAAACAAAACTATAATACTCTTCAATAGAAAAAAGAATCAACTAAAAAGCTTTTATAAAACTATAATAGCAAAAGGATTCAACTAAAAGGAATCAATAAAAAATAAAATTAATGCAACTGAAATTATATAAAATTTATGCAACTAAAAAGAATCATTTTTTTGTTATGATCAACTAAAACAAATCTATAATATTTTAAAGTAAAGTTATTCACAAACTAGTGATTCACACAAATTTCATAGAATTCAAATTTAAACTATTCAAATTTGAAAACTAATGACACTAACATAAAGTTTATAATTTTTGTGACCTAAAGCAAAAATAATCACTCACAGACTCTAAAAAAATAAATAAAGAAAAAAACAAAACAAAAATGCTGGAAAAAATTAAAAAAAAAATGCCGCCGACAGAGCCACCACGGCGTGCATATGACTAGAAACCCAACTAGCTAGTTGGGCCAGGATGCAGGCCCCGCAGTAGACGACCCAGTAGGCCCACAGGCAAAGAAATGTGATTAGTCCCGTAGGCCTGTAGTTGAGAGCAGGTCGAGAGGGTTGGCGCAACAGCGCTTATAAACCACTCTCGAGGCCTCTCAGCTAGCGAGGTGGGACTAAATTTCTAACAACACCGCAGCTGTTCCAGGCACATGCCTTTGGTCCCGGTTGGTGGCTCGAACCGGGACCAATGCCACCGTTTCATCCCAGTTCGAGCCACCAACCGGGACCAATGCCACCCAACCGGGACTAAGGGTCTCTGCTTCCCTCCCTTTGGGCTGCTGAAAAATAGACCTTTAGTCCCGGTTGGTGGAACAAACCGGGACTAAAGGTGGGCATTGGTCCCGCTTGGTGCCACGAACTAGGACCAATGCTTCGTGTATATAATGCTTCATGTATGAACATTTTTTGACATTTGTATATACCCCCTCTGTCCCATAATATAAGATGCAACTCCCTTCGTCCCATATTAATTGCCGCTAAAACAGATATATCTAGATGTATTTCAGTACTAAATACATCCGTTTGAATGACATCTAATATGAGATGGAGGGAGTATTACAACCAATATGTGAGTATATCATTTGTAATATCGGGAAATGCATTGGAGCACACAAAAATAACATTTAAAAAATATCAATTAATTTCAAGAAAAATCTGAAATTTTTGGATATGAAACCTGGGTGCCCATTTTACAACCGTGTTCATTTTCGTGGGGATGAGTGCCCGTGGTGTCCGCAACACAGGAATTACGGTCTGATAAATGTTACACCCAAATATTTTTTATACATGCGACTTTTTGTCTTTTTTACTGACATTACCACGGGCCACAATTCCCCACGAAACTATTGCATCACATCGCATATTTAAATACGAGGGACACCTTACAAAACAACCATACTGTATATCACTGTCCAACACATCACTTACTGCAACTTTATGGTCCACCTTCATCCTCATAAAGGGCCCATCTTTTGCCTGCTATTATAGCTTAGAAAGAGCAATCTCCCCTGCTCTAACTTATTCTATTATTTGTCAGAGTGCAATTAATTTTACCATGAGTGAATATGTTTCCTTCTCTTCATTCATTTTGCTTAATATATACATGCAGGACTATGTTTTCTGAAGAATATCCAATAGTAAAGAGGGATTTGGCGAGAACGCCAATTTGGCTCCTGGGCTTAGCTGCACCCGCGCCGACGAAAAAAATCAAAACAAATACTAGAAAAATTCAAAAAAATTCATTTTTTTGTGTGGTAGATAATTTGATGCGTGAGGTTCGCTGCAAAATTCAACTCGTTTGGACATTTGAGCAGCTCTCGGCAAAAAAGACAAAATTGGGGTCTGTAAAAAAGTTTACTGTTCACGAACTGTTTTGACCCGATTTGTCTTTTTTGCCGAGAGCTGCTCAAATGTCCAAATGAGTTGAAATTTGCAGCGGTGAATTTTTTAGTATTTATTTTGAATTTTTTCTGAGCAGGAGCATCTGAGCCTGGGCTCAGATGCGGATTTTCGGGGATTTGGCAGTTTACTTTACCTGATACATTAATCCCTTGCTCTAGCTGTTGACTATAGTGGAAAAAAAAGGATTATTTTGCCTTTAGCCAATGTCTAATCAATTTATTAGAGCAACATATGTATTAGTTGGGCCATCATACCAAATTAATTACGTATTTGTGCTCTTTTCTGTAGTTATTTGCTCCAAGCAAAAATCATAGGCCATGCCAACATATTTTACTGTGTCTATAACTACCTCCCTGTTACCAACAATAGTCACTATAGCTCCCCTAAAAAAACAATAGTCACTATAGCGCTCTTTTACATGTTTCTTTCCTCACCCTGCTTTGATTTCTAACTATCTTCTGACATAGGGACGAATCACATCACAAGAGATACAAAACCTATTCCTGACTTACGAAAGACAAAACTTGATACTGGTACATCACTGGGCAGTGTGTTAAACTTTGCTATTTCATATACATAGAAAATTTCATTCAGATCTGAGTTGCAATCATGCCATGTATGCAAAGTGTTTTTTTGCTTCAAATTTCGAAGCACACACATGTATTTATTTTGTACCCGTTGCAACGCACGGGCATCAGATCTCTCACTTAATCGCTCATACATATGGAAGTTAGCTAATGGCTGTATATAGTAATTTCTTATCAGAAACTCAGAGTTCATCCCAGAAGTATTTCCCATAGACGCGAGACGACATGACGATGAGGGCCACCGGCACGATGAGCACCAGCCCGGCGCAAACACCCAGCTGTTCCAACCGGAACGTAGAGCCGACGATGTAGGCAATGAGTAGCGCCAGCACGTCCAGCGCCACGATGATCTCTAGCACCTTAACCTTGGCCAGCCTCCCCAGGTCCTGGCTGGCCACCAGGAGCATGATGGAGAGAGACAGCGCGAAGGCGGTCGTGTTGCAGTAGTAGAAGGTGGTGTACCTCCTGGGGCTCGTGGCGCGAAGGACGGGCGTCACCCTCTGCCCGCCCCCGCCTTGGAAGCCGCCGGGTGGGTTGAGCCCGGAGGCGTAGGTGATGGAGGCGATCACGGTAGCGAGGACCATCAGCCAGCCCCGGAGCTCCCTGTCAGCCTTGCGGTTGTGGGCGGCGTCCTTGTCCCTCGCCCGCTGAACGGCCGGTGCATCGTCCTCCTCCTTGCGGCTGGCAGGGACCAGCGAAGCCTGGACAACGGCCGGCGACGAGTCCGTCGTTGCCATGCGCATGGTGATGATCTCTACCTCAGGATGCTGAGTCGGCGGATCAGGTCCGGCCGCGGCGGTGGCCGGCGCAACTGCTGGCGACATAAGTATGTATGTAGGAGTATGTAAACGTATGTATGTATGTATGTATGTAGGAGTACTCTCTCGATCACCAGCTAATGTAATAAGTAGTAGCTACTTACAATTACACACAACGTACACGCACGTATTTATAGGACAGAGATTCCTCCTGATCAAGTGGTCATAAAGTCAGCGGCAATGTCTTGGTCGGTGAAAGACGCACAGCACCGCCCTCGCCCCCCTGCAACTGCAACTGCAACCGCAGGCACTATCATGCCAAAAAAGATTACAAATTAACTGCAACTGAGACGTCGTGGACAACAGAATCCAGCACAGTACCCTGCAAACCTTCTTTGATATGCGTGGCAGAACCTCCGATTCATATACTACTTCCTCTAGTTTGACATTTGTGATTTGAGACGAATTGGGCATCTCTCAAGTCAAAGGCCGACTTACTTTCCTCTATATTAGACCATGATAGCGCGTGTTGACTGTTTTTGTAATTCTTTTCTTGAAAAGAAGGATTGCGCTGGCATCTGCATGAAATGATGCATGCGTTCATATTATTAAAGGAGCTCCCCAAGGGAGGTACAGTACAACGTTTTGGACAAGAAATTAAAGATACATAATGCCACAACCGGCACAAATAAGACTAGATGTCACTAGTAGAAAACAGGGCTTTGGTTGAGGCCAGGATAAGGGTATTAATCCCGGTTCACTCATGAACCGAGACCAAAAGGTGCATCAGTCCTAGTTCATGAGGCTAGGGTGCCGGCCGGGTCTCGGGGGCCATTAGTCCCGGTTCGTCTAACACCTTTGGTCCAGTCCAGACACGAACCGGGACCAATGGGCCTCGCTCCTGGCCCAACACCTTTAGTCCCGGTTGGTGGCTAGAACCGGGACCAAAGTTTGTCCTTTAGTCCCGGTTTTAGCCACAAACCAGGACTAAAGAGAGGCCTATATATACCCCCGCCCCTTGTTTGGGAACGTAGCAATAATTCAAAATTTTCTATGCATCATCAAGATCAATCTTTGGAGAGACTAGCAACGAGAGAGAGGGGAATGCATCTTCATATCCATGAAGATCGCGATGCGGAAGCGTTACAAGAACGCGGATGAGGGATTCGTACTCGCAGCGATTCAAATCGCGGAAGATCCGATCTAACGCCGAATGGACGGCGCCTCCGCGTTCAACACACGTACAGCCCAGGGACGTCTCCTCCTTCTTGATCCAGCAAGGGGAGAGGAGAAGTTGAGGGATAGCTCCGGCAGCACGACGGCGTGGTGGTGGAGCTTGCAGTTCGCCAAGCACTACTGAGGAGGAGGTGGAGTTGCAGAGGGGGAGGGCTGCGCCAGGGGCAAGGGGTCAAGCTCCCATGCGCCTCCCCACTATATATAGGGGTGTAGGGGGTTGTTTTCTTACCCTTCAAGTCCATTGGGGCGTTGGCAAAGATGGGAGGAAAAATCCCATCGTTTCCTTCCCCACCGATTGTTATCCCCCCTTTTTAGGGATCTTGATCTTATCCTTTCGGTATATGATCTTATTCCTTCTAGGGGGGGGGGGTATTGGTGCGGCTTGACCAGGGGTGTGGGGTCCCCCCATGCAGGTGGGCCCCACTCCGGAACCTTCTAGAACCTTCCCGGTACAATAACGAAAATCCCGAACATTTTCCGGTGGCCAAAATAGGACTTCTCATATATAAATCTTTACCTCCGGACCATTCCGGAACTCCTCGTGACGTCCGGGATCTCACCCGGGACTCTGAACAACATTCGGTAACTGCACAATAATTCCCATAACAACTCTAGCGTCACCGAACCTTAAGTGTGGAGACCCTACGGGTTCGGGAATCATGCAGACATGACCGAGACAGCTCTCTGGCCAATAACCAACAGCGGGATCTGGATACCCATGTTGGCTCCCACATGTTCCACTATGATCTCATCGGATGAACCACGATGTCAAGGATTCAAGCAATCCCGTATACAATTCCCTTTGTCAATCGGTACGTTACTTGCCCGAGATTCGATTGTCGGTATTCCAATACCTCGTTCAATCTCGTTACCAGCAAGTCACATTACTCGTTCCGTAATGCATGATCCCATGACTAACTACTTAGTCACATTGAGCTCATTATGATGATGCATTACCGACTGGGCCCAGAGATACCTCTCCATCATACGGAGTGACAAATCCCAGTCTCGATTCGTGCCAACCCAACAAACACTTTCGGAGATACCCGTAGTGCACCTTTCTAGCCACCCAGTTACGTTGTGACGTTTGGCACACCCAAAGCATTCCTACGGTATCCGAGAGTTGCACAATCTCATGGTCTAAGGAAATAATACTTGACATTAGAAAAGCTTTTAGCAAACGAACTACACGATCTTGTGCTATGCTTAGGATTGGGTCTTGTCCATCACATCATTCTCCTAATGATGTGATCCCGTTATCAATGACATCCAATGTCCATGATCAGGAAACCATAACCATCTATTGATCAACGAGCTAGTCAGCTAGAGGCTCACTAGGGACATGTTGTGGTCTATGTATTCACACATGTATTATGGTTTCCAGTTAATACAATTATAGCATGAACAATAGACAATTATCATAAACAAGAAAATATAATAATAATCATTTTATTATTGCCTCTAGGGCATATTTCCAACAGTCTCCCACTTGCACTAGAGTCAATAATCTAGTTCACATCACTATGTGATTGTAATGAATCTAACACCCATTGGGTTTGATCATTTCTCGCTTGTGAGAGAGGTTATTAGTCAACGGGTCTGAATCTTTCAGATCCATGTGTGCTTTACAAATCTCTATGTCATCTCCTAGATGCAGCTACCACGCGCTATTTGGAACTATTGCAAATAACTGCTCTACTATACGAATCTGGTCTACTACTCAGAGTCATCCAAATTAGTGTCAAAGTTTGCATCGGCGTAACCCTTTACGACGAACTCTTTTACCACCTCCATAATCGAGAGAATTCCTTAGTTCACTAGTTACTAAGGATAACCTTGACCGCTGTCCTGTGATCCATTCCTGGATCACATTTGTACCCCTTGACTGACTCATGGCAAGGCACACTTTAGGTGCGGTACACAGCATATATAGCATACTGTGGAGCCTACGTCTAAAGCATAGGGGACGTCCTTCGTCCTTTCTCTCTCTTCTGCCGTGGTCAGGTCTTGAGTCTTACTCAATACTCACACCTTATAACACAACCAAGAACTCCTTCTTTGCCAATCTATTTTGAACTCCTTCAAAATCTTGTCATGGTGCGTACTCATTTAAAGTACCATCAAGCCATTTTGATCTATCCTTATAGATCTTGATGCTTAATGTTCAAGTAGCTTAATCCAGGTTTTCCATTGAAAAAAACTTTTCAAATAATCCTATATGCTTTCCAGAAATTCTATATCATTTTTGATCAACAATATGTCAAACAACATATACTCACCAGAAATGCTATAATGCTCCCACTCACTTATACAAGTTTCTCATAAACTTTGTATAAACCCAAAATCTTTGATCATCTCATCAAAGCATATATTCCAACTCCGAGATGCTTACTCCAGTCAATAGAAGGATTGTTGGAGCTTTGCATGCTTGTTAGCATCTTTTAGGATTGACAAAACCTTCTGGTTGTATCACATACAACCTTTCCTCAAGAAAATCATTGAAGAAACAATGTTTTGACATCCTATCTGCAAGATTTCATAAACAATGCAGGAACTGCTAATATAATTTCAACAGACTCTTAGCATTGCTACGAGTGAGAAAGTCTCATCGTAGTCAGCTCCTTGAACTTGTCGGAAAACATCTTAGCGACAAGTCGAGCTTTCTTAATGGTGACACTTACCATCATTGTCCGTCTTCCCTTTTAAAATCCATCTGTACCCAACAACCTTATGACCATCAAGTAGTTCTTCCAGAGTCTACACTTTGTTTTATACATGGATCCTCTCTCAGATTTTATGCCCTTGAGCCATTTGTCGGAATCCGGGACCACCATCGCTTCTCCACAGCTCGTAGGTTCATTGTTGTCTAGCAACATTACCTTCAACACAAGATTACCGTACTACTCCGAAGTAGTACGTGTCCTTGTCGACCTACGAGGTTTGGTAGTGACTTGATCCGAAGTTTCATGATCACTATCATCAGCTTCCACTTCAACTGGTGTAGGCGCCACAGGAACAACTTCCTGTGCCCTGCTACAGATTGGTTGAAGTGATGGTTCAATAACCTCATCAAGTCTCCACCATCCTCCCACTCAATTCTTTCAAGAGAAACTTTTCCTCGAGAAAGGACCCGTTTCTAGAAACAATCACTTTTGCTTCCGGATCTGAAATAGGAGGTATACCCAACTATTTTGGGTGTCCTATGAATATGCATTTATCCACTTTGGGTTTGAGCTTATCAGGCTAAAAAAATTCCACATAAGCTTCGCAGTCCCAAACTTTTAAGAAATGATAGCTTAGGTTTCTCTAAACCATAGTTCATACGTTGTCCTCTCAACAGAATTATGTGGTTCCTTGTTTGAAGTGAATGCGGTTGTCTCTAATGCCTAACCCATAAACGATAGTGGTAATTCGATAAGAGACATCATGGTATGCACCATATCCAATAGGGTGCAGCTATGATGTTCGGACACACCATCACACTATGGTGTTCCAGGCAGTATTAGTTGTGAAACAATTTCCATAATGTCTTAATTGTATACCAAACTCATAACTCAGATACTCATCTCTATGATCATATCATAGACATTTTATCCTCTTGTCACGATGATCTTCAACTTCACTCTAAAATTACTTGAACCTTTCAATAATTCAGACTTGTGTTTCATCAAGTAAATATACTCAACATCTACTCAAATCATCTGTGAAGTAAGAACATAACGATATCCACTGCATGCCTCAGCACTCATTGGACTACATACATCAAAATGTATTACTTCCAACAAGTTGCTTTGTTGTTCCATCTTACTGAAAACGAGGCTTTTCAGTCATCTTGCCCATGTGGTATGATTTGCATGTCTCAAATGATTCAAAATCAAGTGAGTCCAAATGATCCATCTGCATGGAGTTTCTTCAAGCGTACATACTGATAGACATGGTTCGCATGTCTCAAACTTTTCAAAAAACGAGTGAGTCCAAAAGATCCATCAACATGGAGCTTCTTCATGCGTTTTATACCAATATGACTCAAATGGTAGTGCCACAAGTAGGTGGTACTATCAT
The DNA here is from genome assembly GCA_963921465.1 of Triticum timopheevii. Lineage (NCBI taxonomy): Eukaryota > Viridiplantae > Streptophyta > Magnoliopsida > Poales > Poaceae > Triticum > Triticum timopheevii. The sequence continues at coordinate 17,461,453 of OY997271.1, forward strand.
TACTATGTTATATCTTTTGGCATGAACATGTGTATCACTACGATCGAGATTCAATAAACCATTCATTTTAGGTGCAAGACCATTGAAGGTATTATTCAAATAAACAGAGTAACCATTATTCTCCTTAAATGAACAATCGTATTGCGATAAACATAACCAATCATCTCTATGCTCAACGCAAACACCAAATAACAATTATTTAGGTTTAACACCAATCCCGATGGTAGAGGGAGCGTGCGATGTTTGATAATATCAACCTTGGAAATACTTCCAGCACATATCGTCACCTCGCCTTCAGCTAGTCTCTGTTTATTCCATAGCCTTTTATTTTGAGTTACTAACACTTAGCAACCGAACCGGTATCTATTACCCTGGTGCTACTAGGAGTACTAGTAAAGTACACATTAATATAATGTATATCCAATATTACTTCTGTCGACCTTGCCAGCCTTCTCATCTATCAAATATCTAGGGTAGTTCTGCTTCAGTGACCGTTCCCCTCATTACAGAAGCACTTAGTCTCGGGTTGGGTTCAAACTTTGGGTTTCTTCACTAGAGAAGCAACTGATTTGTCGTTTCATGAAGTATCCCTTCTTGCCCTTGCCCTTCTTAAAACTAGTGGTTTCACTAACCATCAACAATTGATGCTCCTTCTTGATTTCTACTTTCGCCGTGTCAAACATCGCGAATAGCTCAAGGATCATCATATCTATCCCTGATATGTTATAGTTCATCACGAAGCTCTAGCAGCTTGGTGGCAATGACTTTGGAGAACCATCACTATCTCTTAAGGAAGATTAACTACCACTCGATTCAAGTGATTGTAGTACTCAGACAATCTGAGCACATGCTCAACGATTGAGCTTTTCTCCCTTAGTTTGCAGGCTTAAGAAACTCGTCAGAGGTCTCATGCCTCTTGACATGGGCACGAGCCTGAAATCCCAATTTCAGCCCTTTGAACATCTCATATGTTCCGCGACGTTTCAAAATCGTCTTCGGCGCCTCAATTCTAAACCGTTTAACATTACTGAACTATCATGTAGTCATCAAAACGTGTATGTCAGATGTTCGCAACATCCAAAGACGACGTTCGAGGTTCAGCACACCGAGCGGTGCATTAAGGACATAAGTCTTATGCGTAGCAATGAGGACAATCCTCAGTTTACGGACCTAGTCCACACAATTTCTACTATCAACTTTCAACTAAATTTTCTCTAGGAACATATCTAAAACAGTAGAGCTAAAGCGCAAGTTATGACATAATTTGCAAAGACCTTTTGACTATGTTCATGATAATTAAGTTCATCTAATTTAATGAACTCCCACTCAGATGGACATCCCTCTAGTCATCTAAGTGATACATGATCCGAGTCAACTAGGCCGTGTCCGATCATCATGCGAGATGGACTAGTCATCATCGGTGAACATCTTCATGTTGATCGTATCTGCTATATGACTCATGTTCGACCTTTCGGTCTCTTGTGTTCCGAGGCCATGTCTGTACATGCTAGGCTCGTCAAGTCAACCTAAGTGTTTTTCTTGTGTAAATCTGGCTTACACCCGTTATAATCGAACATTAGAATCTATCACACCCGATCATCACGTGGTGCTTCGAAACAACGAACCTTCGCAACGGTGCACAGTTAGGGGGAACACTTTCTTGAAATTTTAGCGAGGGATCATCTTATTTATACTACCGTCGTTCTAAGTAAATAATATGTAAAAACATGATAAACATCACATGCAATCAAATAGTGACATGATATGGCCAATATCATTTTGCTCCTTTTGATCTCCATCTTCGGGGCGCCATGATCATCATCGTCACCGGCATGACACCATGATCTCCATCATCATGATCTCCATCATCGTGTCTTCATGAAGTTGTCTCGCCAACTATTACTTCTACTACTATGGCTAACAGTTTAGCAATAAAGTAAAGTAATTACATGGCGTTATTCAATGACATGCAGGTCATACAATAAATTATGACAACTTCTATGGCTCCTGCCGGTTGTCATACTCATCGACATGCAAGTCGTGATTCCTATTACAAGAACATGATCAATCTCATACATCACATATATATCATTCAACGCATCCTTTTGGCCATATCACATCACACGACATATGCTGCAAGAACAAGTTAGACGTCCTCTAATTGTTGTTGCAAGTTTTACGTGGCTGCTATAGGTTTCTAGCAAGAATGTTTCTTACCTACGCCAAAACCAAAACGTGATATGTCAATTGCTATTTACCCTTCATAAGGACCCTTTTCATCGAATCCGATCCGACTAAAGTGGGAGAGACAGACACCCGCTAGCCACCTTATGCAACTCGTGCATGTCAGTCGGTGGAACCTGTCTCACATAAGCGTACGTGTAAGGTCGGTCCGGGCCGCTTCATCCCACGATGCCGCCAAATCAAGATAAGACTAGTAACGGCAAGTAAATTGACAAAATCGACGGCCACAACAACTTGTGTTCTACTCGTGCATAGAATCTACGCAATAGACCTAGCTCATGATGCCACTGTTGGGGAACGTAGCAATAATTCAAAATTTTCTATGCATCACCAAGATCAATCTATGGAGAGACTAGCAACAAGAGATAGGGGAGTGCATCTTCATACCCTTGAAGATCGCGATGCGGAAGCGTTACAAGAACGCGGATGAGGGAGTCGTACTCGCGGCGATTCAAATCACGGAAGATCCGATCTAACACCGAATGGACGGCGCCTCTGCGTTCAACACACGTACAGCCCGGGGATGTCTCCTCCTTCTTGATCCAGCAAGGGGAGAGGAGAAGTTGAGGGATAGCTCCGGCAGCACGACAGCGTGGTGGTGGAGCTTGCAGTTCTCCGGCAGGGCTTCGCCAAGCACTACTGAGGAGGAGGTGGAGTTGGAGAGGGGGAGGGCTGCGCCAGGGGCAAGGGGTCAAGCTCCCATGCGCCTTCCCACTATATATAGGGCTGGAGGGGGCTGTTTTCTTTCCCTCCAAGTCCATTGGGGCGTTTGCAAAGGTGGGAGGAAAGAAATCCCATCGTTTCCTTCCCCACTGATTATTATCCCCCCTTTTTAGGGATCTTGACCTTATCCTTTCGGGATATGATCTTATTCCTTCTAAGGGGGGATCTTAGTGCGCCTTGACCAGGGGTGTGGGGCCTTGCCCCCCATTACCCACATTCATGTGGGTCCCCCCATGCAGGTGGGCCCCACTCCGGAACCTTCTAGAACCTTCCCGGTACAATACCGAAAAATCCCGAACATTTTCCGGTGGCCAAAATAGGACTTCCCATATATAAATCTTTACCTCCAGACCATTCCGGAACTCCCCGTGACGTCCGGGATCTCATCCGGGACTTCGAACAACATTCGGTAACTGCACACTAATTCCCATAACAACTCTAGCTTCGCCGAACCTTAAGTGTGTAGACCCTACGGGCTCGAGAATCATGCAGACATGACCGAGACAACTCTCTGGCCAATAACAAATAGCGGGATCTGGATACCCATGTTGGCTCCCACATGTTCCACGCTGATCTCATCGGATGAACCACGATGTCAAGGATTCAAGCAATCCCGTATACAATTCCCTTTGTCAATCGGTACGTTACTTGCCCGAGATTCGATCGTCGGTATCCCAATACCTCGTTCAATCCCATTACCAGCAAGTCACATTACTCGTTCTGTAATGCATGATCCCGTGACTAACTACTTAGTCACATTGAGCTCATTATGATGATGCATTACCGAGTGGGCCCAGAGATACCTCTCCATCACACGAAGTGACAGATCCCAGTCTCGATTCGTGCCAACCCAACAGACACTTTCGGAGATACCCGTAGTGCACCTTTCTAGCCACCCAGTTACGTTGTGACGTTTGGCACACCCAAAGCATTCCTACGGTATCCGGGAGTTGCACAATCTCATGGTCTAAGGAAATAATACTTGACATTAGAAAAGCTTTTAGCACACGAACTACACGATCTTGTGCTATGCTTAAGATTGGGTCTTGACCATCACATCATTCTCCTAATGATGTGATCCCGTTATCAATGACATCCAATGTCCATGATCAGGAAACCATAACCATCTATTGATCAACAAGCTAGTCAACTAGAGGCTCACTAGGGACATGTTGTGGTCTATGTATTCACACATGTATTATGGTTTCCAGTTAATACAATTATAGCATGAACAATAGACAATTATCATAAACAAGAAAATATAATAATAACCATTTTATTATTGCCTCTAGGGCATATTTCCAACACCCCTGCCCGCGAACAGAGCCACTACTCCGTTTTTTGGCTGGTCGTGGGAGAGGTTTGTGGTGCTCTAGCTCACTTCCTATGCACATGAGGTGTTCGATGAAATGCTCGAGACACACTTAATCTTTCTCCTCTCGAAGCTCTCCTTGTCCAAGTTTCAATTTTCCTCAAGATTTGTTTAGGTTTGACGGTCCGTCCTGTCCCGTCCCCATCCTCACCGCCGTCGATCGCCCGCGCCGATCTCGTCGCCGGCACCACCGTGGTGAGCCTCTTGTTCCTATCTTCTTTCTAAAAGAAAAAAATTCTTACTTGTATGATTTATATAGATACTTGTATAATTTTCTTACTTTTATTATTGTTTGTTATTATGTAGTGCGATGGTTTTGGTATCCGCCTCCGTCGGTCCTCGTCCTGTCTATGATTCAGATGTGGTATATATAGATATTATCTTTTATAACTATTTGATTCATTTAGTGTTTATGACAATTAGGCCGACCAATGTGACATAGCTGTTTTTATGTAGGAGGTATGTGAACCAGAAATTCCAACCGACCCTATTGTCGAGAGGTTAAATTTAGTTGAAAAATAAAACAATTACTTGAAGAAAAAATTGAAAGAATTGAGGAGGAGAAGATGAAATTTGAGTTGCATGTTGCGGATGTTGTCGATGATCACAAGATCAAGATGGATGCAATGCGCTTGAAGATTAGAAAGATTAGAAAATATGCCATTCATACTGAGGCTTGGTATCATTATGCCTTTGGAGCAATTGTTACCTTAGTTGTGATTATGACCGCATTTGTTGTTGCATTGAAATGTTTTACATAGTGTCAATAAATGGTTTAATTAGATTCTCTAGAGACCTATATGTTGTTCAATGAGAACTATGTATGCACTTTATTTATTTATTTTTTCAGTAATAACATTTGATCATCAAACCAAGAAAAAGAAAACATAAGGAAGCGAATACATCATACGATGAGCCAAAGCGCCACATAGTTCTTTCAGGGAAAAGAGACATCGTGGGAGTGGAAGGCAAGGCAGACATGTCTGAAGATTACGAAAAGTTTCTTAAAATTCCTCCTTCAAAGTCAAGGCTGACCCAAGCACCCTATTAAGCGATGAAGATTATCCATGGTTACGGCGCAATAAGCAAAGGACGCAAGCGAAGAAAAGTGAAGACTAAAACAAAACTATAATACTCTTCAATAGAAAAAAGAATCAACTAAAAAGCTTTTATAAAACTATAATAGCAAAAGGATTCAACTAAAAGGAATCAATAAAAATTAAAATTAATGCAAATGAAATTATATAAAATTTATGCAACTAAAAAGAATCATTTTTTTGTTATGATCAACTAAAACAAAGCTATAATATTTTAAAGTAAAGTTATTCACAAACTAGTGATTCACACAAATTTCATAGAATTCAAATTTAAACTATTCAAATTTGAAAACTAATGACACTGACATAAAGTTTATAATTTTTGTGATCTAAAGCAAAAATAATCACTCAAAGACTCTAAAAAAATAAATAAAGAAAAAAACAAAACAAAAATACTGGAAAAAATTAAAAAAAATGCCGCCGACAGGGCCACCACGGCGTGCATATGACTAGAAACCCAACTAGCTAGTTGGGCCAGGATGCAGGCCCCGCAGTAGACGACCCAGTAGGCCCACAGGCAAAGAAATGTGATTAGTCCCGTAGGCCTGTAGTTGAGAGCAGGTCGAGAGGGTTGGCGCAGCAGCGCTTATAAACCACTCTCGAGGCCTCTCAGCTAATGAGGTGGGACTAAACATCTAACAACACCGCAGCTGTGCCAGGCACATGCCTTTGGTCCCGGTTGGTGGCTCGAACCGGGACCAATGCCACCGTTTCGTCCCAGTTCGAGCCACCAACCGGGACCAATGCCACCCAACCGGGACTAAGGGTCTCTGCTTCCCTCCCTTTGGGCTGCTGAAAAATAGACCTTTAGTCCCAGTTGGTGGCACAAACCGGGACTAAAGGTGGGCGTTGGTCCCGCTTGGTGCCACGAACTGGAACCAATGCTTCGTGTATACAATGCTTCATGTATGAACATTTTTTGACATTTGTATATACCCCCTCCGTCCCATAATATAAGATGCAACTCCCTTCGTCCCATATTAATTGCCGCTAAAACAGATATATCTAGATGTATTTCAGTACTAAATACATCCGTTTGAATGACATCTAATATGAGATGGAGGGAGTATTACAACCAATATGTGAGTATATCATTTGTAATATCGGGAAATGCATTGGAGCACACAAAAATAACATTTAAAAAATATCAATTAATTTCAAGAAAAATCTGAAATTTTTGGACATGAAACCTGGGTGCCCATTTTACAACCGTGTTCATTTTCGTGGGGAATGAGTGTCCGTGGTGTCCGCAACACAGGAATTAAGGTCTGACAAATGTTACATCCAAATATTTTTATACATGCGACTTTTTGTCTTTTTTACTGACATTACCACGGGCCACAATTCCCCACGAAACTAAACATGGGTGTACAATTTTGTTTATATTGTAGTACTATGTTACATTTTTCCAAATTCATGTTTTTGAATTTTGTAAGAAAATTTGGGTGCTTTTGCAATATATATGCATTAAATTTAAATATGATTAAATTAAAAAAGAGGACAAATAAAGAATTTCGGGTGACATCAGTAGGAGGAGCCACGTCATAGTGGGCCATGCGCGCAATAAGCTGCACATAATTGCGTTTTGCATGGGCTGTTGGTTGAAACATTGCTTTGCTCATCATCAACCCCAATGATATTGAACTGAGGCCAACAGGAGAGGAAAAAATCACAAAACTTCCGCTGCGCCAATCTGAACTTTGAGTTTTGTGTAATTTATGAACTTATTCAAGTCCACTAATATTTAACTTAATTCATGAGCCTTTTTAAAAATACTGGGTTTTTCCTCTCCAAAAGTCAATGGTCAATCGGTCAACCATTGACCGAGCTAGCGGATAGGAGCAAGCAAATGAGGCCTGGAATTGTCAGTGAATGAAGCCTGAGGCTGTCCATAGTGGGGGTAACATAAGTAGTATCATGCACTTGGGACTTGCAAACATGCTTATGTGACAGGCAATTTAAAAAGAGAGAGATGGTTATTGTAACATAGGTAGATACCGTAACATAATGTGATGCTACTATGTGTCATGTATGGCAATAAATGAGACCATCTATGATACTATGCACTATAGAGGTAGTAGCATAGACTAGTAACATATGCATGTTACTAGTCTAAATTACTCCCCACTATGACCAGCCTAAGCCGTGGCCAAGCGAGCGAAGAACATTGCTTTAGGCTGGCCCACACCAGCGGACGTGTGAGCGCCAGTTGACCAGCGGGCGCGGCAAGCACTGTATATGCGCTCCCTTAAGTGGGCCATCAAGTGCTGAATAGCCACCAAGAATCGCCCGTACCAATTCCTAATAGAAATCACATACTGGCGGCGTCTATCGGGTTGCCTCGTTAGAATGGTTGCTTCGCTCACTACTATGTTTTCTTCTTCTTCTTTTGTTTATTTTTTTTTCTTTGTGTTTTTTTGACCGGCTTAATTCGGTTTTTCTTTTTTATTCAATTTACTCGATTTTCTTTCTTTTCTTCTTATACTTTGGTTTTCTTTGTTGTTTCCTGTTTTACTTTGTTTTCTTCCATTGTTTTTGCTTTCTCTTGTTTCTTTGTTAGTTTGCTATCAATTTTCTTTCTTTTGAACACATGTCTACTTTTTTCTCAGTACACAATGTACATTTTTAGAGCACACCTGAAACATTCTTCTGATTACACGCTGGACCTTTTCCAAATACATGATATAAAATTTTGAAAATACATATTTCGAACACCTTTTCAATATATGGTAACATTTTTTCCAAATACGCATTGTACATTATTTTAGCAGTAATAACTGTTTTAACAACTATGCAATTTTTTTAAAAAAATTGTATAACTGTTTGTGAAAATTTCAGGGACATTTTTTAGAAACACACAAATATTTTCTTAAAATGTCATGATACCTTTTTTATGGAATGAACATTTTGTAACCTACATGAACATTTTTTTACATTTGTATATACCTCATCCTCCTCATACTATAAGATCACTTTTTTTGAATTGTTTGGATTGCTTTTTTGTAACCTACATGAACATTTTGTAACCTACATGGACGCAGCTTCCCATGTTTCAAAAAGAAGTATACCTTTTTTACATGTGTGATGTGGCTATAAGATCGCATATTTGTTGTACTACTATTACTAACATCTTATATTATGGGACAGAAGGGGTAACATGTTTTATAATGTGATGAACATATTTTTTGAAACATGGGAATATTTCCATCAAATGTGACGTACATTCTTTTATTGACACAGATCATTTTCTTAGCTAACGCAAATATATATTTTTACATTGTATACATACTTTTCTAAAAATAATATTGCTTGATTGTCATGAACATTTTTCTGACAGTTATCAACCATTTTTTAAAATTGTGCTAACAAATTTTTTGCACTATGTATTTTTTTAATGTTCATGTTTCTAAAATATATGCATTTAAATCAAGATATAAATAAAGTAAAAAAAGGAGGAAAAAAAGAATTTTGTGTGACATCAGGAGACGAGCCACGTCCTACTAGGCCTTGCACCCCTTTTGCATGGGCTGTTAGTTGAAACATTATCATCAAGCCCGATCATATTGAACAGAGGCCAACAGAAAAAATCACAAAAAAAGAACTTGATATAATTCCGTTCTCATTAAAGGGTGGTGCTAAGACTTGGTATAATTCTCTTGCTTCCGGTTGTGTGCGCAGTCCCCAGGATATGATTTATTACTTCTCTGCTAAATATTTTCCTGCTCATAAGAAACAAGCTGCCCTGCGGGAAATATATAATTTTGTGCAAATCAAAGAAGAGAGTCTCCCACAAGCTTGGGGGAGGCTTCTCCGGTTACTTAATGCTTTGCCTGATCATCCTCTTAAGAAAAATGAAATACTTGATATCTTTTATAATGGACTAATCGATACTTCCAAGGACTAGTTGGACAGTTGTGCTGGTTGTGTTTTCAGGGAATGAACAGTCGACGAAGCTGAAATATTATTAAATAATATGTTGACTAATGAAAATAATTGGACTCTTCCCGAGCCAGTTCCTGAAGTAATTCCTGAACCAATTGAGCCAACTCCTGAGCCTATTCCTACACCCACTCCGAAGAAGAGAGGTGTTTTATTTCTCAGTCCTGAAGATATGCAAGAGGCAAAGAAATCAATGAAAGAAAAAGGTATTAAAGTTGAAGATGTTAAGAATTTACCTCCTATTGAAGAAATACATGGTCTTAATTTACCGCCTGAAGAACCACATTGTCTTGATAATCCGACACAGGTAGTAAAGGTAAATTCTCTCAATAGATATGATAAAGTTGAAATACCCTCTACTAAATTTCATAGCCCATGCTTAGATGAATTTGATGACTTTATGGCTAGATAAGAAAGTTTTAATGCTTATGTTGGTAGAGAGTTAAAGAATAATGCTTTCGAGATAGGACACGTAGGTGATAATCTGGCTAGAGTTAAAGATGAACTTCACCGCGTTAGCAAATATGCTTCTATGGTTGCTACCCAAGCTGAGCAAGTACTTAAATCTCAAAATGATTTGCTTAATGAGTTAAATAATAAAAATGACTTTGTTGTTAGAGTGGCTACTAGAACTGGTAGAATGACTCAGGAACCTTTGCATCCTCAAGGCCACCCTAAGAGACTCGAGCAAGATTCTCAGAGAAATAATTTAGAGGCACCTAGTTCTTCTAAAAAGAAGAAGAAGAAAAATGATAGAACTTTGCATGCTTCTAGTGAACCTACTGTAGACACACCTGAGAATCCCAATGATATTTCTATTTCTGATGCTGAAACACAATCAGGTGATGAACATGAACCTAGTGATAATGTTAATGATAATGTTCATGTTGATGCTCAACCTAGCAAAGACAATGATGTAGAGATTGAACCTGCTGTTGATCTTGATAACCCACAGTCAAAGAATCAACGTTATGATAAGAGAGATTTTGTTGTTAGGAAGCACGGTAAAAAAAGAGAACCATGGGTTCAGAAAACCATGCCCTTTCCTCCTAAACCTTCCAAGTCAAAGGATGATGAGGATTTTGAGCGCTTTGCTGAAATGATTAGACCTATTTTCTTACGTATGCGCTTAACTGATATGCTTAAAGTAAATCCTTATGCTAAGTATATGAGGGATATCATTACAAATAAAAGAAAGATACCGGAAGCTGAAATTTCCACCATGCTTGCTAATTACACTTTTAAGGGTGGAATACCAAAGAAACTTGGAGATCCGGGTGTACCAACTATACCATGCTCTATTAAAAGAAATTATGTTAGAACTGCTTTATGTGATCTTGGAGCCGGTGTTAGTGTTATGCCTCTCTCTTTATATCGTAGACTTGAATTGAATAAGTTGACAACTACTAAAATATCTTTGCAAATGGCTGATAAATCAACTGCTATATCTGTCGGTATTTGTGAGGATGTGCCTGTTGTGGTTGCAAATGTCACTATCTTAACGGACTTTGTTATCTATAATACCTAAATAGTTCATCCCCACTATGTTATTTCTCTTGACATGCAGGCTATCCACATCAGCAACCACTCTCATGCCGCCATGTCATATATGATCCCAAATAATTTTAACACTTTATCCCTTGGTGCGTCCACATCATCCTCTTTTGCTCTACTGCCTTGTGCTTTAAAATTGTCGATGCCTGCCCTTCCTCTCAATTTGCTACGGACGGGTTGCATGTCATCTCTTCAATTCTCTTCGTCTGCTGGAACTCCACCCACACAAACAGATTAAAGGTCATTGATGATTGTTTTCGTCTCTCTCTCCATCTTCCGTGAATCAATATGTCTCCACTGAATTTGTCTTCAAGTCTTGAAATCAAAACAGCCCACTTTACATCTCCACCTCGATGTACTTATATACTGCTATGACGATGGTGGCTTCTGTAGTCTGCTTCAAACCCGGCGTCTCCCCAGCAGCGTCCGCAGATCAAGATGTCGCTTCGTCCTGAGGGGCTCGGGCGGTGGAGGCGGTTCCTTCTCCTCACAGAAAACTTAGCGCGTGCCCTTCCTCCCTCCCCTCTCGAAACTTGCGGCGGCTACCGAGCGTGGGCACACATCAGCAGCAGACGGAGAGCGACAGCACCGCATCTAGGTGAGTCGCCAACTATAAATAGCGCTCGCCGGGGGAGCCCTGCCTATCCATTTCGTCCACCCGTCGATCGATCCGCCGGAATCGATTCATATTAGTTTTCTCGAAGATCATCGTCAATGGAGTCCTGGACCATTAGTCCCGGTGAGACGCCGCCGACGTACACCTATGCGCCGCTGGCCCCGTCCGAGGCCGTGGAGGAGCGCCGGAGCGGGGTCGGGGTGAGGTGGCGCGCATGCATCTCCGTGCTGACCGCGGTGGCCGTGGTGGTGCTGGTGGTGGCCAGCGCGCTGTCCGGGTCCAGCAGCGGTGGAGAGGGTGGTGGGTGGTGATGTGGACATGCCGCCGCTGGCGAAGACGGCGCAGAGCCGGGGCAGGGACGCTGGCGTGTCGAACAGGACATCCGGTGCGGCCCACGAGATGGGGTTCCTCGGCGTGGACGGGTTCCCCTGGAGCAACGCCATGATCCAGTGGCACCGCACTGGGTTCCATTTCCAGCCCGAGAACTGGATGAACGGTACGTGCGTCGGTGCATGATCCATCCACTCCTCCGGCCATTTCAGAAAGCAAACCCTTTCTTTTTATTGAAGGGGCACTGTACTGATTCGGCTGACTGCAAACGAGACACGTCCTATGGGCTGTTGGTTGACACATTGCTCTTCCTCTGCTCATCATCCCAAGGCCAATAATAAAAATTTAATTATTAGAGGCAGGTTTCAATCCTAGGACCTGTGGGTTATGGGCCCGCCAGGCTTCCGCTGCGCCACTCTGATTTGCTTGTCTAGCTTGCTGCTTCACGCTACATATCTCAACTGCTCAGTTAGCAAGCAAGCAGGCAGGGAATCTGGACGCATATATTTTATATACGTTTTCCATTGTTTCGTTCTACATATCTCAGTAAATTAAAGACTAAGATACCATCCCCCCCCCTCTCCCGGCGCGCGCGTAATCAAAAGCCCAATAATTTCCGTCATTTCACCATGACTCCGAGCTTTGGCTGCACCCCCCCCCCCCCCCCCCCCCCGCCGCGCGCGCATAATTAAAAGCCCAATAATTTTCGTCATTTCACCATGACTCCGAGCTCTGGCTGCACTCCCCCCCCCCCCCCCCCCCCCCCGCGCGCGTGTTTTGGTCAATTTATTCTAGTCCGCGCAGCCATCAACAATTTTATGCAAAGCGGAACCGTCTGGATTAAAAATAAAAGAATTAAGTTCAAAATAGTGTTCTTTTTCAAAGTTCCTCACACACACAAAATTTGTGTTTTTTGGGTCAAGCTCCTCATAAAAATAAACTTATAAAAAATATTGTTACTCCCTCCATCACATAATATAAGATGCTAGGGAGTAACTTTTTTTAAAAATTTTATGAACATTTTCTGAAACACTGGAATATTCCTATCAAATGTGGCGTGCATTCTTTCAGTGGCACGAAACATTTTTTAATATTTTTTGAAAATCTGCACGCGTTGTTTTGGAACGCGGGAACATTTTTTAGAGATTCATGGAAATAAATGTGCAGAAATTTACAATGGCATGTTTCAAATAACGCTCTTGCATCGCGCAACCCAACATACACAAGAGCTGGGAAATTGACATCATTTTTCAACACTTCTACCAGCCTACAAACAAAACCAAGACATTTTATCTAACAGCTAAGTCGCACCATCTCCATCTCTTCTGTTCTTCCACAAGGAAGCAACATCTTCTTGATTCTGAGTGCCACTCCTCCCATAGAGGATAGGAGTAGACAACACACCCTTATGCTGCATACAAAATAGCAGCAACCCAATTCCGACCACATCCAGCAGCGCTACAGGCTTTGATACAACCACATTCTCACCCTTGCCTCCGCAAGATCAAACGTCCCTATCCTCATCATCAAGTCAGGCCCCACCCAGGCTATGAAACGGGAGATTAGGAATGACCCATCCAGATTTCAAAAAGATGCAATGTTCTAAACAATCAAAATCATTAGAGGACCAAAGCAACAGTAGTACGTGGTCAAGTGAACAGTATAAGAATGCCAAGTAATAGTAAATGACCAAGCAACAATAGATGATGATTAATACAAGCGTGCCAAGATTATCATCAAATTAAGCGTATAGCATGCAGAGATAAGACTTGAGCAGACTAATTAAATATACCCCCAAGGTTAATCTGCACCATACCATTGATCTTAAGAAATAGGGGCATCTCCCAGCTTGTCACGACGCCATGGCCGGGGAGGTCGCTGCGCCAAAACACAAAAAGGGACCAGAGAATAAGAAAAAGATGCACGAGGAGATGGCCACAAGAAACAACGCTGGTAATGTCTTACACATGCATGCAGTGGGAGAAGAGCAAACCGAAGGATGACTGTGAGAGAGTACAAACCTACCTTGACGAGGAGCGAGCAGCTGCAGACTAGGGTTGGAAGCTCCATGGCGTCCGTCTGGATTTCCTCCGTCTCAGGGCCGAAGCATGCTACATCTAACATTACTAGGCTTTCCTCCAGTTTTTATTCAAGACGTTGCAAATGTTGGGGGTGGGGGGCCTAGCTCCCCCCCCCCCCCCCCCCCCCTCCCCAACAAAAATCCGCGCCATAACGACCTCATATTTTGATCCTGGCTTGAAGCAACATATCTTTCCATAGACCACCAAGAACAAAGTATAGTTGTCCATGGAGGAAATAGATACACCTATAATGATATTTCCTAAAATATAGAATCATTAAAATAACAAGACTCCCATTTGGTACTAAACTGGAAGATATTAGAGCCACATAAAAGTTTGGATATGAGGGATAACTTAAAATCATGTGTACAGAACATGTCAAATGAAAAATATTTACCTGGTGTTCTCTAGAAACACGATTATAAAAAAATATATGATATAATAGAATTAAATTCATAACCTTAATATTTTCATCAACTTGGCATGTTTCTTCATGATACTTAATACATGGGCCATGTAAAAGGATTTATTTTTTTCATTGTTTGAAGTTAAACTCTATACTACTCATGTTTTCGTTATATAAGATGCATTAGTTTTGCACCAAAACCAAGGTAAGGATTAGAAGGGGAATTTAAAGGATAATTAGGATGATAATACCCTTGTCAAAATTCTCATTCAGGTAATAGTTTTTTTAATCATGAATATTTTTTGAAATCTTGAACAATTTTCCAATTCATGAGTATTTTTTTTTCAATTTTGCACAATTTTCCAAAACGCGTTGTACATTATTTTAGCGGTAATAACTGTTTTAACAACTACACTATTTTTTTAAAAAAAACTGTATAACTGTTTGTGAAGATTTCAGGGAATTTTTTTTAGAAACACACGAATATTTTCTTAAAATGTCATTGATACACTTTTATGGAATGAACATTTTGTAACCTACATGAACATTTATTTTACATTTGTATATACATCATTCTCCTCATAATATAAGATCACTTTTTTTTTTGAATTGTTTGGATTGCTTTTTTGTAACCTACATGAACATTTTGAACCTGCATGGACGCAGCTTCCCATGTTTCAAAAGAAGTATACCTTTTTTTACATGTGTCACGTGGCTATAAGATCACATATTTGTTGTACTACTAACATCTTATATTATGGGACGGAAGGAGTAACATGTTTTATAATTTGATGAACATTTCTTTGAAACATGGGAATATTTCCATCAATTGTGACGTACATTCTTTTATTGACACAGATCATTTTCTTAGATAATGCAAATATATATTTTTACATTGTATACATACTTTTCTAAAAATAATATTTTTTTGATTGTGACGAACATTTTTCTGACAGTTATCGACCATTTTTGAAAGTTGTGCTAACAAAACTTTTGTACTATGTTTTTTTCAAAATCATGTTTTAAAAATATGTGCATTTAATTCAGAATATAAATAAAGTAAAAAAGAGGACAAAAAAGAACTTCGGGTGACATCAGGAGATGAACCACGTCCTACTAGGCCTTGCGCGCAATAAGCTGCACAAAGCCTCACCCCCCAGACTGCGTTTTGCATGGGCTGTTAGTTGAAACATTATATATCAAGCCCAATCAAATTGAACCGTGGCCAACAGAAAAAATCACAAAAGTTAAATTATCAGAGCCAGGTTTCGATCCTGGGACCTGTGGGTTATGGGCCCACCACGCTTCCGCTGCGCCACTCTGATTTGGTTGTTCACGTTGCGATGCCAGAGCTACATATCCGCAACTGCTCAGCTAGCAAGCAAGTCTGAACCTGGACGCATACATGGACGGTCACTCTTATGATGATGTTGCTGTCATGCTACCTAATCCCGCCCGTCCACGGACACCACCAACACCAAAACGGTACGGACAAAACGAGGCGCAAAATTGTTTACAAATGTACGATGGCTGATGGCTCTCCCTATAAATATACAGTACCATGCATGGTGTAACGCGCCACATATATAGCTACGCATCTTAGCTAGCTAGCTTATCATCTTCCGTCAGTGCTCACGAGCTATTAGCTCCCACGATGAGCAAGTCGTCGTGGCCGGAGCTGGTGGGCATCCTGGCGACGCTGGCGGCGACGCAGATCGCGCACGACCGGCCCGACGTCGCCGTCGAGGTGCTCCCGCCGGGCGCGCCGCTCATGCCCGACTACAACGCCCAGCGCGTCCGCGTCTTCATCAACCTCGGCGGCGTCGTCTCCAAGACACCCGTCATCGGCTAGCCAGCCTCCCGCGAATGGCACGTCGTCCCTGTCCCGGCACGGCACCAGCGCTAGCTGCTGTGACTACCGTACTACGGTATAACTAACGGAAGAATAAAGTGACGTTATGTGTTTGTGCTGCGTGATTTCTATGAAAACTAGCTAAACTATTCGTGGGTTGTTATTACGGAAGTAACAAATTATTCATGTGTACCAGAACGTGAGTTACGAGGGCTCCTTCTGAAAACCTAGCCGCCGCCTCCATCATAGATCGGTTCCCCATCCCGCTACGCCGGCGTCAGGAGGGATGGGAACCCGATCTATGTATGAAGTTCTTAATAAAAGTAGTGTTTGGATTAGGGTTTTGGTAGCTGTTTCCTTCATCTTTGAAGATGGCATCGTCTAAGAAAAAAGTAATCTTTGGTCCTTCGATCGATGACCAGATCTCCTTCCTGACGTCAATGATGGTGTTGAAAGATTAAATTTGTCTAGGTATGGTCCTTCAGATCTTACTTCACTAGGTCGATTTTGGATTATTTGTCATGGTCACCGCGACGGCTGCTACGTCCTCGACAATGGTGATTCGTACTCTCGGCTCCCCGTGACGTCGACCTGGTTGTTCAGTTGTTTTTTTCTTGCAATACCGGTGTTGATACCCTTGTCGATGTTGGTCGATTATTGTAATGGTTGCGTGCGTGCATCGTAGCCTTTGGCATTGCGGCTCAAACTAAAATTATGGAAGAATCCTCACTGGTATTTACAGGTCTATGGTTTGATATATTTGTTATTTTTCTACGGCTACCTTCAAAAAAGCACAAGATCGTGTCATAGAAGAAGAAAGAGTTTGAAGATCTCGAAGAATGACTTGTTTCTTTTAGACTTTATATTGGAATCACAGGAGTCAGCTCTTGTATCTCTACGATGTACTATTTATTTGCTACTATAAATATTTCATGGTATTTATTGTGAAAAAGCAAATTATTCACGTTTTACCAAAATAATAAATTATTTTGTTTTGTGACCCAACATGTGCCTCATGTGAAAACAAACAGCCTACTAGGGTTCCTCCTATAACCGCCGCTGCCGTCGTCGATAACCCTTGACTTCGGGTGCCTTTCGGCGCCACCAAAGTGGGGGGGGGGGGGGGGGGGGACTCTGGTTTGGGTTGTCTGTATTCTTTGGTTGCCTAGTCAGGGTTTATTTTGAAGTGTTTGGTTGCAATGGTCAGAAGATGTTGTTTGTCGTGGGCGGAGGGCAGGTGCAGTTTCAGTTAGGATGAGATATTGGGCCTCGTTTTTGTCTTTGTGTTTGCCTAGGTTATCAATGGCATTGTAGCGTCCATGGACAAACACTATAGAGATCTAGCTACGTTCGCTAGTCTCCGCATAATATGAACCATAAAACGCCACCTTCATAGAACCTACATGTGGGAACATGTAGGCCATGTGGATGTAACGATTGGTATCACAACACAAGTCATGAAAGAATCTACAACAACAATAAATATATATACAACAACTCCTAAGAGTGCAAACTGAGGCTAGCTTAGATGGTTATGGTGGAATCATCCCACCAAGATTCAAGTCCTAAACTCGGCGTTGATGCTCGCATTTTCCTTTATCAAGTTTCCATCTTCTAAAGAGACACATGTGGTGACTTTGCGTACACGTTTGTACCGTGGTAAGAAAACAACTCCAAAGAGTTAAGTTTAACTAAAAGATACAACAAGGTTCGCTCAATGCTTTAGTTTCTTCTCCTTTTTTAGTTTTTTTCCTTTGTGTGTATTTTTTGTTTTTTGACCGGCTTTCTTTGGTTTTTATTTTTTCCTCATTTTACATGCTATTCTTTATTATCTCTTGTTTTTTTTATCTTTTTTCTTCTTGTTATACTTTGGTTTTATTTGTTCCTTGTTGTCTTCCTTTGTCATCTTTGTTGTTTTGTTTTTCTTTTTATTTCTTTGCCAGTGTGTACCGGTTTTCTTTCCTTTGAACACATATCAACTTTTTCCACAGAACACAATGTAATTTATTTATAGCACACTTGATTTTTTTATACATGCTGGACTTTTTCAAATACATGATGTATATTTTTAAAAATGCATGTTTTGAAAAAAAGTAAATACATGGTAACATTTTTTCCAAATACATGGTATGCATTTTTTTAATGGCAATAACCATTTTCTAAACTACATGGACATTTTTTTAATTGCATAATTTTTTATGAAATTTCACAGATATTTTTTGGAAACACGTGAATATTTTCTCAAAATGTCACAATACTTTTGTTTAATAGAAAAAATATATTTAACATACGTGATATGTGAGTATATTGGTTGTAACATCGGATGGGGATTTGTGGCTCTCGGGTGCCACATGCCCCTAGATGAATATTAAATTAAAGCAAATACCAGGATTTCTTAAAGAAAGCTGAAATTAAGTCTCTATATATAGCCCAGCTCTTTCATTGCATGTGTATATATAATTATCATCACTATATTATACAGATTGAAGATCATCAAATACAGAAAAGCACAAATCTATGACATTGGGTTCATTAACCCAAATATCATACATGAATGAACGGTTCAAAAGAATGTCACAGAAACTGAGGACAACTTGCTACAATCGTTGCTCAAAAATCAAAACAAAGACACAATACTCTTTCCTTATAACTTCAGGTGAGTGTTACTGTCTTGTGCATATTCGGTTTCCCTTATTACTCGAGGTTATAGTAATGTAATTGATGAGTTATGCATGCGTGCGCAGATTCCACTTTATTCTCCTAGAGATTAAGCTTGAGCAGGGAGTAGTAACCGTCTTAGGCTCGAGACGAAAAGATCCCAAGGACTATGCGGACATGACTCAAATGCTCCAGAAGTAAGTTCAATCGATCATTATCGCACCATATCGGCAACTTTATTCATTTGCTGATATCAAGTAATTATTTTTTTGTCTGGCAGGGTTTGGAAAGAGTTCACCGTAATTGCTCCGGAACTGTCGAGCAAGCTGCGATTTACACACCCGAAAGTAAGTAATACTACCTAGTTTGGCGCATCTCCCATTGATTCTACCTAGTTTCATCAATACCATTTAACATGCTTGCTTATCAGTTTGATTGACCTCTATTTCTCGTAAAGTACTTGTGGCAGGAAGGCGGGAATGATTTTTGTCGATACTACGTTTGCGAATTTATCTGCCACTCGACCTGTGAGCGGGGCTACTCTGAAGAACAATATCAAGTGCGTAAGCAGAAATATTCACAATTTTATTTTATTACCATCATTTGTGTTGAGTTTCATTCATATACATGTATTGACCCTCTTCTTCAATTTAGATCTGGCAGATACGGGATGAACTCCTACCACAAGATCGCATACGAGCAATTCAAGAGGAATTGGCGGGATTCTTTCTTGACCACGTCATACATTAAGCCGGAGAATACCATGTGGAAATTGATATAGACATGAGATGTTAGAGATTGTAAGAGATCTTATATTGTATATATGTAGCTAGTAGCGTCGGATAGATATACGGAAACTTGTTGTTCGACCAATCTCTCGGAGAAAGAGAGGTGCACTCCACTTTGCATATGTTCATGACGATCTTGTGTAATTAATGGTTCCTTCATTTACTTACTAGCTAGCGTGTCGAGTTTTCTCTATACGTATAGTAGCTAGCGTCGACCAAGCACGGAGATAAGAGAGGTCACTTCTCCCTATTAGCTAGCTAACTGTAGGGGAACGCAGGAGAAAACAAAAATTTTTCGACCTACGCACCAGCCCAGGACCACTATGGAGACTGCATACATGGTTTGATCTTTTTTGTTACCGACTCGTAGCGCAGCGGGAAGTAGAGTCGATGACGAACGACGGTGCAGATCCCCGCAGCTAGGATTTACAACCTCCCAACCGCGAGGATGTATACCCTCATCTGCTCCTCAGACAGCCCTCCGGGAGGCGGTCGAACAGCCCTCCGGACGGTGTCGCGGATAGCCCTCCGGGAGGACCTTCGAAACTCGAACGGTCACTCGGACAGCCCTTCGGGAGGACCTTCAAAACTCGGACGGTCACAGGACAGCCCTTCGGGAGGCACTCACGAACTAAGACCGAAACTACGATCTCTCTACAGAGCTGCACACATACGGTGTCATCTATCCGGCAGGGCTTCGCCGTCCAGAACTAGTTCCTGCCGGAACCCAGACAGCCTTACGGCTCTACGAAACTCTTTTCGTGGGAGGGAGAGAAGAAGCCAGATCATTGCATGGCACTTGTATGAGAGCAAAGGGATGAGTGTGGAGGGCTGCCCCTCCACCTCTATTTATAGGAAATCCCAAGGGGTAGGGTAGTTTAACACAAAAACCCAAAATGCACATGAATGAAGTCCTTCCTCAAGGGCATAAGAGTGAAACCAAGGAACAAGAGGGGCTCCAAGGTGGAGCCCCAAGTGTGGCCGGCCACACCCCTTGGGGGGCCCCCATGAGGGCCTCCCAATCCATCCATGTCATCCCTAGATCTTTTGGGTAAAGCCCCAAAAGGTGGCTTTCCATAAAATATCCCAAAAAGCACTTTCACTATTCACGACGACATTTTTCAGCGTCCGTTCGAACTGAAAATATTTATGTGGGCTTAGAATATTTCCAATACCCACCATAATAATTTTCAACGCGTTTTGGAACAATTCCAGTTTAGTGATTTTCATCTGCGAAAAGCATCTGAAGCGGTTCCGGCAGCTCCGGAACATTTCCGGTTTTTATCTCAGAAAATTCCAAAAAGCTTCCAGAATGATTCTGGCACCCTTCAAGAATTATCAGGCATTTGCCGAAACCAAATTGACTTAATGGTATATCCCGAAACAACTTTTCGGTATCATCGAAACTCATCCGATGACCTCTCTCTGCGGTACGATTCCGCTGTCCGAAACTTTTCCGGTGTCCGAAACTTTTTCGGTGATTTTCTCTCAGACTCCCTGTCTAGTATTCAACAGATAGATGACCCTTAAGTGTGTGACCCTATAGGTTCGGTGAAGTATAGACATGACCCGGAACCCCTTCCGATCAATGATCAACATCGGAGCCGTGGACACCCATATTGACCCCTATACCCACACGAATGAATATTCGAGTGAACCTCCAGTTGCCGTGTGATATTCCTGTTGCTTCTCGATATGTTACAAAGACCCGAGGTGAGATTTACTTGCATCCCCGTGGATCAACAACTTGTCCACTATGCTAGTTACCTCGTTACTGGTTTTGTTCTCTTTTCTCGTTTCCGTGTTCCGGCATCCCTGTGATCAAATCACACTGTGTCTGGCCAGACGATGATGGATACCGTAACACCGAGAGGGCCCGAGAATATCTCTCCATAGTTGGAGGAGAAAATCCCAATCTTGAGCTATCAAGTTACTTGACACACTTTTCCATGAACCCGTAAGCCGCCGTAATAGCCACCCATTTACGGATGACGTTTAACAAACCCCAAAGTTCATGAAGCAAGCATGAAGAAACTCGATACTCTCATGGTCTAAGGAATCATGCAAACGTTAACCATCTCTGTGTTATTTACCATTAACTTGTGACGAATGAATCTCATTGCATAACATCAAACCGGGTCTATTCAACACAAATGTTCTCTTAACATTGTGCCCTCAAAGTTGCTGGCATAGACATGCCCATGATCAGGAAAACAGAACCATCATGCAACACTTGAGCTAGTCTTAGAGGCTAGACTAGGAATACTTCTTACCTTTTATTATTCCACACGTGCATATGAGTCTTCCTCCGAGCCTCGTGGATATTGCAGACTCGAGAATCATTGCAGTTATAGCATGGAACATAAACATAACTATGAACTCGGAGATAAATAATAGCATTTATTATTGCCTCTAGGGCATATCTCCTACAAACTCCCACTTGCACTAGAGTCAATAATCTAGTCAATGCTAATGCACTTTACACCTATGGCACATTGGTGTAAATATGCTTCGCATGTGGTATAGCCTGATGTCCATCAGATCTGACAACTTCAGCTCCGTGTCTATCTCTGCATATCCTCGCATTTTTACGCTTTCACAAAATTCATATTTTGTGCGGACATGGCTTTGTATAAATGTGAATCACAGGTTGAACCTGGATTCCTCAGACTGAGTTATGGAGAAACTACCTGCAGTAGTGTCCCATTGACAAAAGCCATCTTGGAACCATACTAAGTTCATGAATGAACTATATGATTCAACATCTTGTTTGTCGCTTCTAAAGCGTCAACATACTTAGTCATTTGTTATAGAATTCGCCACAGTATCCTGTTGGGAACAATTTCCAACTACCGTGCCACCATATTGTGTATTACACAAAACCCTTAACTTAAATCGAAAATCGCATGGAGAAAAGATGAATACTGTATCGATGTAACATTTTACAACAAACTCTTCATGATCTCCGCTTGCGAGAAAACATATCATCAGTACTTACTCTAGTACTCAATGACATCTTTCACTGTTGTCCCATGATCAGTACTTTGATCACTTTAGTATCCATACTCGCAACGCCTTGGGAGTATCGGACGTATCTGGTTGTTTTACATACCATGGAATACATGATTAATCCAAACACAAAAGTGTGTGGAATCTGCATCATGTATTTTGCTCATCAGTGTTTTGGGACACTGATTCTTGCAAAAACTCTTTCCATGTGACTTCGGCAAGAATCACTCCTTGTTGTTCTTAGTGCTAAACGATTTTAGCATCTTGTCAATATGTATTTATTGCTTAGCCCTATTAGGTAAATCTATCTCCATAGATCATCATGCCTAATATCAAGGCTATTTAGCCTAAGCACTTCATCAAAAAACTATTTTCAAATGAAGTCCTAATTTGTGTCAAGAAATTTATTTCCCATTAACAATGTGTCAAGCACACAAGGTTTTTAGAAATATTATTATGCTCCCACTTACTTTCTTGAATTACAAGCATCTTCGTTACCCATTGATGAAGTCAAACCCCTTTGACCATTTCATCAAAGCACGAAGATTCCAACTCCATTTTGCTGTCTTCTGTCCATCGCTGGAACTCTGAAGTTTGCACCCTTACTAGCATCCTCTGGATCGACAAATTACTTTGAACTGTATCACATACAAGTCCTAGGTTTCATTTCCATCAGATGGAAATCCTTTTTTCATCCATGTTTCATATCTCAAGATTGAAATATGTATTAATTGCTAGTTCAACCCGAACCGACTTTAAGCATTGCTACGATGAAATTACCTCATCGTAGTCAACTCCTTGAACTTGTTATTGCAACAAGTCGAGCTTTATGGATAAACATTTTTATCCGTATCAGTTTTAAGTTCCATAAATATTCGTTAGACTCTAAGTCTTCCGAAAGGTGTATCAAGGTTTTAATCTTGAATCACTTCTATGGAAACTAACTCGGTTTGTATTGGCATTTAGCCAATTCTGGAGTCAGGGCCCATCAACGCTTCCTTGTGTATCGTAGGTATAATGTTGTCTAACAACAAGATCTCGTTTGCGCACCTGAGAGGTTTGCACGAGCCTTGCCTACGTGGTTCAGCTGCAAGTTTGACCGAAGTTCGTACATTTTATTGTAGAGACTTCCGTATCAGTCGTAGTAGGAAACTCTGGAATTACTTCCAAGGTCTCTTCCCTTTGATCTGATGACGAAGATACTGTTTATCTTGTCGAGTTGCACTATTCTCCCACTCACCTTTTTGAAAGAACCATTCTCTTTAAAAGCACACCGTTTTGCGGCAAAACTATTTGCCTCGGTATAGTGGTGGGGGAATACCCAATGACTTGGGATAACCTACAAAGTAGCACTTGTCTGATTTGGAATAGGTCTGAACCTTTACACAAACCCCATATTCCAAATGTTTAATAAAAGATATAACATGGTTGGGCATACCATACCATGGTGTCATTTCAACAGACCCGACGGAGCTCTTTTCAGTGTAAAAGCCGCAGTCTCTAAAGCATCACTCTTTAAAAGGGATAATGGCAATTTTATTTATGTCATCTTTGATCTTACCATGTCAAAAATGGTTCGATTACATCTCCACGGACTTTCCATTTGCAGTGGTGTTCCGGGAGGTGCAAGTTTATGAAACCCCTTTCACAACTCATCAGACATTCGCTAAACTTGTAACTCAAATATTCCTTTCTGCAATCAAATTGTAGAAACGTAATTTTCTTGTTACAATAACTTCTACTTCATTTTTGAAAACCTTTCGAATGATTTCAAAAGATCCAGACTTACGTCTCATCAAGTAAATATCCATATATCTACTTGAGTCATTTCTGAAGATAGATAAATCCACTACTAACAACACTTATCGGACTACACACATCAAATGTATGATCACCAATAAGTTTGTTGTTCGTTCCTTATGGCCTGTGAACGGTATTTTAGTCACTTCACTTTTCGGAGGAAAGTTGCAAGTGTCAGATGATTCAAAAATCAAACGACTTCAAAGTCCATCATAATGGAATTTTCCATGCGGGTTTCCCCAAATGTGACCAAATGTAGTGCCACACTTGTGTGGTATTCTTTTAGTCTTGCGACATTTAGCGTCAGTGTTATGGATGTATCATATTACCATCAATATTCATAACATACATCCCATCTTGGATAGAAGCATGGCCCTTCATGTTATTCATAATACTGAACAACAATTGTTGTTTTTATGAATAACCTCTCTTGCAAAACATTGTGCAATGGGCTAGAGTGTATGAAACTCTAAAATGAATTATGAAAATAAACCTAGAGGTAATGTATTATTATCAATATTCATAACATACATCTCATTCATAATGAAACTATGGCCCTTATGTTATTCATAACACCGAACGTGAAAAGTTCTCTTATGAACAACCTTCTTGCAAGATACCTTTATGCAATGGGCTAGAGTGTGAAACTCTAAATGAATTATGAAAATAAACCTAGAGGTAATGTATTATTATCAATATTCATAACATACATCTCATTCATAATGAAACTATGGCCCTTATGTTATTCATAACACCGAACGTGAAAAGTTCTCTTATGAACAACCTTCTTGCAAGATACCTTATGCAATGGGCTAGAGTGTGAAACTCTAAATGAATTATGAAAATAAACCTAGAGGTAATGTATTATTATCAATATTCATAACATACATCTCATTCATAATGAAACTATGGCCCTTATGTTATTCATAACACCTAACGTGAAAAGTTCTCTTATGAACAACCTTCTTGCAAGATACCTTATGCAATGGGCTAGAGTGTGAAACTCTAAATGAATTATGAAAATAAATACAGACGGTAATACACCGATGGAAAGTATAGTAACATTTACTATGTTCCCTGTGTATACCTAAACCTCATTCCTGGCTAGTCTTTGAGGCCATAGCAGTTCTTACATCGAGTTGCAACAGAATGCAATCGAGTGGATATCTTTGTGATTAACTCACAATACCCAAGAATTAGTGATTAACATGTTTAACCATAATTCCCAAGAACTATATCTTTGACCAGCCTACTATACATCAAAAACTTGTATGACATTCATACATGAGCTGGATATTCCAGACTTCTTTCTTTTTGCCATTTTACTTCTAACAGTTTAACTTTTAGTATTTCTCCTACTTCCAGAAAAAGCATCCAACTTCATCATATGAAAAGCTTTCTTCTGGATCCCTCTCTTATCAGTCAAATGCCTAGTAAACACTTTTACTAACAGTTTGCAAAACAAACATTGCTTTGGATATCACATATCTGTTAGCCTTTGTTTGTGTCTGAAAATGATTTTCAGATTCCATGAATATCACATAACTATCCAAACCTTCGAAGTTTGGGTCTCATGGAAGCAAACATATTGCACTTGACTGAAAACGGAATTCTAGCTTTTGGATCGAAGGACGAGAGTCACATGATCCACAGCATTAGCGGGAGAATACCGAAAGTATGTGATAGGACAAAGTCCTTCTCGGCACTCTTGAGGACAATCCTCGCATTACGTTACCAACCGTAAAGTTTTAACCAGATATTTAACAGCTATTCAATTTTAATAGGGAAGGTGGAAACGCGAGCCATTATTCTATAACTATTAGCAAGAAACACTTAGACAGTGTTCATAATTAATTGCACTGAGAATTAAACATGTTAATTCAACAGTGCGCTCCCACTCAAATCAATACCTCTCATAATTAATTTTGAGTGATACAAGATCCAAACTTCAATTCATCGCCATAGAATCATCATCTCATAACGGGAATTTTAATCGGTAGGCCAACTTGCCGATCACATCTGTATGTGACTCTTGCTCATCTTTCGATGCGTGTGTTCCGAGCTCAGGACGATCCTGCCATGAACGTCAAGACAACCAAGTGATCTTGCTGCGAGGTCTGACCTCACCCGCCTCACACTTCTCTAATCGTTCGTACCCATGCATCCATGGCGCACCCCGAAAAGATAGGTGCCGTGACGGTGCTACACTTGGGAGAACACTAACTACTTGATATTTTAGTGAGAGATCACCCTAATAAAAAGCGACTACCGCGCAATCAAGAAGGGTGCATCATAAGGGATAAACATCTCAGGCAATTAATAATAGCATGATATGGTATAGCCCTTTCTGACGGAGAAGTCTTTCATTTCTTCGTCTTCGGCATTTGCGTCGGTGTTCACCTTCGCGAAGATTGCCACCACCTTGTCGATGCACCAGATAATATTGCTATCTCCATAGCGTATAAAATTAATGCATTACTTAAGGTTGACACACAGGTCATTAAAGTGACAATCATATGGCTCCAGCCATCATGCCGAATCATGACACGCAGGTCATGTTAATCAATTTACATCATATAGTCATCTCATACATAATCAAATTGAATATGAGCATTGCTATACCACATCACATGCACATGCAAACCCTCCTGCAAAACCAAGTTAGACGTTTCTAATCGGTTCATGCAAACTTGTTTTTCGTGGCTTCTAAGGTTTCGACTTAAACCACAGCTACCAACATTTTATCATCAAGTATGATTATTCAAGTTGCTAGATTAACATCTCGGGGTGTATGAAACACGAGATAATTAAATCTCGAGCCCCATACTAAACTTCGTCATACACATGACCCCCGTGCAGATCATATCTGCAATGCCCTTTCATCTGCGAATTTCATCTTTCTTTTGACTACGGCAGAACCCAAAGAACTGATAGCACTTCTATGACCAATCAGGATCACGGATTGCCAGAACTTTGTCAAATTCCACCATGCTGTCTCGAGATTGAGCAAACACAAATTCTAGGGAAGCAACAAGAACGCCGGGTAACAGATTTCATCTGTCACCCGCATAAATAATTTTCAGCAATAGATCTCATCTACTCCAAAATTATATTATGCAATACCCATACATCTCCATGTATTCTAGATCGCAACCTGCATCTACGCATAGCACGGCTCTTGATGCCACTGTAGGGGAACGCAGGAGAAAACAAAAATTTTCCGACCTACGCACCAGCCCAGGACCACTATGGAGACTGCATACATGGTTTGATCTTTTTTGTTACCGACTCGTAGCGCAGCGGGAAGTAGAGTCGATGACGAACGGCGGTGCAGATCCCCGCAGCTAGGATTTACAACCTCCCAACCGCGAGGATGTATACCCTCATCTGCTCCTCAGACAGCCCTCCGGGAGGCGGTCGAACAGCCCTCCGGACGGTGTCGCGGACAGCCCTCCGGGAGGACCTTCGAAACTCGAACGGTCACTCGGACAGCCCTTCGGGAGGACCTTCAAAACTCGGACGGTCACAGGACAGCCCTTCGGGAGGCACTCACGAACTAAGACCGAAACTACGATCTCTCTACAGAGCTGCACACATACGGTGTCATCTATCCGGCAGGGCTTCGCCGTCCAGAACTAGTTCCTGCCGGAACCCAGACAGCCTTACGGCTCTACGAAACTCTTTTCGTGGGAGGGAGAGAAGAAGCCAGATCATTGCATGGCACTTGTATGAGAGCAAAGGGATGAGTGTGGAGGGCTGCCCCTCCACCTCTATTTATAGGAAATCCCAAGGGGTAGGGTAGTTTAACACAAAAACCCAAAATGCACATGAATGAAGTCCTTCCTCAAGGGCATAAGAGTGAAACCAAGGAACAAGAGGGGCTCCAAGGTGGAGCCCCAAGTGTGGCCGGCCACACCCCTTGGGGGGCCCCCATGAGGGCCTCCCAATCCATCCATGTCATCCCTAGATCTTTTGGGTAAAGCCCCAAAAGGTGGCTTTCCATAAAATATCCCAAAAAGCACTTTCACTATTCACGACGACATTTTTCAGCGTCCGTTCGAACTGAAAATATTTATGTGGGCTTAGAATATTTCCAATACCCACCATAATAATTTTCAACGCGTTTTGGAACAATTCCAGTTTAGTGATTTTCATCTGCGAAAAGCATCTGAAGCGGTTCCGGCAGCTCCGGAACATTTCCGGTTTTTATCTCAGAAAATTCCAAAAAGCTTCCAGAATGATTCTGGCACCCTTCAAGAATTATCAGGCATTTGCCGAAACCAAATTGACTTAATGGTATATCCCGAAACAACTTTTCGGTATCATCGAAACTCATCCGATGACCTCTCTCTGCGGTACGATTCCGCTGTCCGAAACTTTTCCGGTGTCCGAAACTTTTTCGGTGATTTTCTCTCAGACTCCCTGTCTAGTATTCAACAGATAGATGACCCTTAAGTGTGTGACCCTATAGGTTCGGTGAAGTATAGACATGACCCGGAACCCCTTCCGATCAATGATCAACATCGGAGCCGTGGACACCCATATTGACCCCTATACCCACACGAATGAATATTCGAGTGAACCTCCAGTTGCCGTGTGATATTCCTGTTGCTTCTCGATATGTTACAAAGACCCGAGGTGAGATTTACTTGCATCCCCGTGGATCAACAACTTGTCCACTATGCTAGTTACCTCGTTACTGGTTTTGTTCTCTTTTCTCGTTTCCGTGTTCCGGCATCCCTGTGATCAAATCACACTGTGTCTGGCCAGACGATGATGGATACCGTAACACCGAGAGGGCCCGAGAATATCTCTCCATAGTTGGAGGAGAAAATCCCAATCTTGAGCTATCAAGTTACTTGACACACTTTTCCATGAACCCGTAAGCCGCCGTAATAGCCACCCATTTACGGATGACGTTTAACAAACCCCAAAGTTCATGAAGCAAGCATGAAGAAACTCGATACTCTCATGGTCTAAGGAATCATGCAAACGTTAACCATCTCTGTGTTATTTACCATTAACTTGTGACGAATGAATCTCATTGCATAACATCAAACCGGGTCTATTCAACACAAATGTTCTCTTAACATTGTGCCCTCAAAGTTGCTGGCATAGACATGCCCATGATCAGGAAAACAGAACCATCATGCAACACTTGAGCTAGTCTTAGAGGCTAGACTAGGAATACTTCTTACCTTTTATTATTCCACACGTGCATATGAGTCTTCCTCCGAGCCTCGTGGATATTGCAGACTCGAGAATCATTGCAGTTATAGCATGGAACATAAACATAACTATGAACTCGGAGATAAATAATAGCATTTATTATTGCCTCTAGGGCATATCTCCTACACTAACATAGTATATGAAACCCCTAAATTAACCCTCCAAAACCCCCTAACCCCCCCTCTTTCAGAAAAAAAAACCCTGCTCCTGCCATATGGTGACGCGTGGATGCCTTGTTACCAACCGGGACTAAGAGCATCTCTAGCCGTTTGGGCCCCCAGGGCGGCGAAAAGAGGCCGCCTGGGGGCGACTCGGTCCCCCGTCATCGCCTGCAAGGTCGCCCTGAGCTCGGCGAAAACTACGTAGATCTGGTTCGAACTTGGTGAAATTTTATTGAAATTTGTAAAAAAAATAAAAACATGCAAACTACGCCAAACTAAGGCTAAACTACGCCGCTAGCCACTACCCCGCGTCCACCGCTCGCCATCTACATGCCGAGAAGCCTGTAGAAGCGGGTGTAGTCGCCGCCGCCGCCGTCGTCATCGTCGTCGCGCGCCCCGCCGGAGCCACCGTCCCTGCTGCAACCCTGCCCAGGGTCGCCACCGCGCGGCCGGGAGCTGGACAGCC
Source organism: Triticum timopheevii (assembly GCA_963921465.1). NCBI lineage: Eukaryota > Viridiplantae > Streptophyta > Magnoliopsida > Poales > Poaceae > Triticum > Triticum timopheevii. Next base: position 17,491,778 of record OY997271.1, read on the forward strand.
CGGCCTCTTCCTCCTCGTCGCTGTCGAGGACGATGACGCCGCCCTCCTCGCGACGCGTGGCGGGAGCGGGCGGGACGCGCATCGGCGGTGCCTTCACTACGCCGCCCGTGAGGCATCAATGGCACGGCAGCCTTGGCCAGCCTTGGCATTGATTCCCGCGGGAACCGAGGCGATGAGGGCGATAAGTGGCGTCTCGCTGACTAGGCGGGCCCGCCCCTGTTCGCGCCAAAACCACTCGCGCCGGCGCCCCCCGGGCGCCCCTCAGCGTGCCGGGTTCGGCCTGGGTCTGCCGGCACTAACTTCGACCCAAACCGGCGAAAAACGGGCTCTTGGCGGCGCGACTGTGCCGTTTTTTTCGGCGCCGGCGCAAAAAAAATCACCTTGGGGCGCCGTGTTGGGGGCGCAACTGGAGATGCTCCAGCCTGGGCGTCCCGCAGCAGCCACGTGGAGCCCTTTCTGTCCCAGTTCATAAGCGAACCGGGACTAAAGGTTTTGGACTTTAGTCCCGACCCTTTAGTCCCGGTTCCAGAACTGGGGCTAATGGGCCTTTGGAACCGGGATAAATGACCCGTTTTCTACTACACTGCATTTGGATGTCTTCATTGGAGCCCAGGAAATGGATTTCTTAATCATCTGGGTCAATACAGACGTTTGGCTGGACACTGAATTCGTATTGGAAAAGAAAAAGCAATTCAGGCCGTTTTCGCTCCTGTGAAAATCTTCCTCCCACGTTTCGGAGGCGTGGTGCTCCGAATTATCCCGTAATCGCTATCTCCCGCAAAACGTACCGGTTCGGCCCATGAAACAGAAAAAGAAGGCAACGAAAAGGGGAGCGGGAGGGGTGAACGGGAGCGACGACCTAGGTCGTGGCAGCGGCGACCTCGTAGGCAGGTGGCAGCAGCGACCACCACGACGACCGGCGGCGGCGCAGGTTCGTCCATCCCCTCTTCCCCATCCCTTCTCCGTCACCCCTACACCATCTGGCCATCTCCCGTCGCCCCCTCGCCATCTCCCATCGCCCTGTGCCGCGCCCCGCCATGGCGGTCGACGGCGGCCCAGGACTGACACGCCCCGCTGTCGGCTCCGCCCTCCTAGCGACGTGCGGCCGCCGTCCTTGCCTATCGTGGCCCGCATCAGGTCCTCCCTTCTCTACGAGCTGCAGCTCCTTCTCTGCAGCACTCCACGATGACGGATGTAGGAGCTGCTCCTTCTTTTGTGCAGCCAGAACACTGCTCCACCATGTACATATGCAATACCAAAGTTTGTCATCCAAACAGGATTTGGTATTGAAATCTCAGAGCCATTTCAAGGGCCAATTCACTGGACAACCAAATAGATGAATTCGTATTCGTGCCATTTCAGTTTCCTCACTGATTTGGAATTCAAACCAATTCAATACGGAGCTCTCCAATGGAGACATCCAAACGAAGCACTAGTGTAACCGCACTCCCAATTGTTCTAAAAGAAACCACATTCCTGATCATATTGGACTGAGTCCGACAGAAAAAAAAATCACAAAGCTTATCAGAGCCAGGTTTCAATCCTGGGGCCTATGGGTTATGGGCCCACAACGCTTCCTCTGCACCACTCTGATTTTCTTGTTGAATTCCGACGTCAAGGCACATATTTGCAACTGCTCAGTTAGGGCATCTCCAACGCCGGCCCGCAAATTCCTCCGATATATGTCTGTTTTTGTGTTCGAACGTGGTCCACGGACATTATACGGGAGGAAGCCATCCAACGCTAATTACGAAGTATCTGATTGGGAGAAAAAAAATAGGTGGGGACCATGCATGGGGTGGGCAATTTATGGTGTGGTCTCCGGTTAAGAGGAGAAGAGGGGGTCATGCATGTGAAGAGAGAGAAAAGAGTAGAGAACCACACGGAGACTTTGATTGGTCAAGTGGAGGTAGCTCCCCATGTTTGTCTCTGATTTGCCGGAAAACAAACATCCGGACCATTTTGCGGACCGATGCAGGACCTTGTTGGATTGCAATAGTGAACAAAAGTGTCCGATCAAACATATACTGGAGTTTTGCCGGTATCCCTTGGAGATGCCCTTAGCAAACAAGCAAGCAGGGGTTCTGGTCCTTCTGGACGCATACATGGGCGGTCACTCTTATGAATGATTTTTTGTCCTGCTTAATTCCTCCCGTCCAGGGAACACCACCACCAAAATTGCACTGACCAAACGAGGCGCAAACTTGTTTACAAATGTATGATGGCTTTCCCTATAAATAGACCATGGTGCAACGCGCCACATAGATACGCATCTTAGCTAGGTAGCTATCGTGATCTCACATAGTATATACATCCGTCGAACGGTGCTGACAAGCTAATAGCTACCAAGACCAAGATGAGCAAGTCGTCGTGGCCGGAGGTGGTGGGCATCCTGGTGGATCATGCGATGGACCAGATCGAGACGGACAGGCCTGACGTCGCCGCCGTGCCGTTCTCGCTGGGCACCCCGCTCCCGGGCGGCTACGAGGCCGGCCGCGTCGCCGTCTTCTACCTAGAAGACAACGTAGAAGACGACTTCATCGTCGCCGTGATGCCCGTCATCGGCTAGGGCTAGGGCTTGGCCCCCGTGAACGGAATGTAATACATATATGCCAGCGTGTACTCGTCCCTGCACTGCAGCAGCAGCAGAGGTGCACGGTATAATGGAAGAATAATAAAATGACGTTAATTATGTGTTTGCGCTACGTGATTTCTGTGAAAAAACTGGCTAAAATACCCTTGCGTTGATATATACTACTCCCTCTGTAAAGAAATATAAAAGTGTTTATATCACTACTATGGAGGGAGTATAAAATAACAAATTACTCTGCTTCGCCAACATGCGTTGTTTGAAATGAGATACGCATGTACTCTCGTCTGCCATTTTTGGCAGCAACCACGCCCTCCTCTCGAGGGATGAATATATATGGAGTGGAAGCTTTCCGTTTTTCCGACAGAAAAATAAAAATGGTGAGGAAACGGAATGATATTTTTGGTGGAACGGGCGCGGAAACAGGTTATGATATCCTATTATATAGCCATGATATATCATAATATTTTGTAATCATCTTATCAATTGAAGGACTATGTTTGTTTCCTTGTTTTTGGGTTGATGGTTCAAGGGGTCTTCAGTTCTAGCGAACACTTTGCTTTCGTCTCTGCTCCGTGTTGCATTCGCTTCATTTTTATTTCCGGTAGTTTTCGTTTCTGTATATGTTTTCAGAATTTATGTATTCGTTTCTGTTTCATAAAAAAATGAAAACAAATGTGACAAGATCCAGTTTCTTCCGTTTTCATCCCTACTCCTCTCCTTGTACCCTGTCTACATTTTTTTCCAGAAAACACAATACACCCTCATACACACACATACAAATGTGGCCCAATCGAAATTTATCAGGTGTATGAAACCAGATAGAACCTCTTATCAGAGCCAGGTTTCAATATTGGGACCTGTGGGTTATGGGCCCACCAACCTTCTGCTGCGCGCCACTCTGATTTTCTTGTTGATTTTGCAACGTCACGCTACATATCTCAACTGTTCAGTTAGCAAAGCAAGCAAGCAGGCGCAGGGGTTGAGAACGCATACATGGACGGTCACTTATGATGTTGTTGTTGTCCTACTTATAATTCCCCCGTCCAGGGAACACCACCACCAAAACGGCACTGACTGTTAGCCCAATTATAGCTTCCGAGGATTGGACAGAGCAAAAGAGAAACAACCTAAACTATAGCTTGTGTAAGCTAGCAGAACACACTCATCCATACACTAACATGGAGCTGCTCGTACTACTAGTTTAAACCTGAAGTAGCTCGTTGGCTTGCTTTGGATTAAAAATGGCCTGAGTTACAACCCGGGGTGTGAAGCTCCTTATATAGGACAGCCAAACTGGCCGAAGCAAAATATCAGCTAGCATTGAGGCAAGCACTTGCGTCACATGCTAGCTTACCAAGTAAGCTACGTTTCTACCACTAACTTAACTAGTAAGGCATGCAGCCTTTGTAAGCACTTGCGTCACATTCCGACTTAGCCTTTGGGAATGATGATCAACATTAGAGATATCATGTCGACGAGGTCTGGGAAGATTCGGCGCGTCCATATCTTCGAGTGTCATGGTATGTTGGCGCTCAAAATGAAAATTGGACCTGAGCCAAATTTAAAATTTGAAACAAAATTAAAATTTGTTGGTTACATGACATACCTATGAGACGCTGCGACAACATTGGTTAGAGCAATGTATAATACTGACGGGTGTAGATACTATCATTAGGAAAAGAGATGTATTATTTAAATCAAACTTTGCATAATTATACTGTTCTAAAGGTCTCATGTGCTGAAAAGATCAGCTGAATTATATGTTCCTTGGGCACAGGTCAGCACATGCTTGCCAACTGAACTGAATTTATGTTGTAAAGATAAAATGTTGATAGCTCAATGTGTTTATCAAAATCTAGATAGCTGAATGTGTTTATTAGAATAACTCATTGTAAAGACAAATAGTAGGTTAGGAACAAAAAATTGTATCTGTTGCGACTAACAAGTAAATTTGTCTCTAATGTGATCTTCCAAATCATATAGCAAAGTATGTAAGTTATGGTCATTGGATGATTTGGTTGATTGCCATTCAAAGACATGAGATTGACGGCTTCCTTGGTGCCATTGCCCATGTGTTGTGCTCTTGTAGAATGAATAATTCATCAGCTCCTTTTCTTTGTTTTAGCGGTGGAATATACAAGATAGGCAAATACTTCAGGAGAACTATTCAAGTGCCACGACCAAAACACACTCCATGCAAGAGGAAACAAACACACTATAGGAGCTAGGCACCAGTTTGCAAGCTAAAGGGAAAGGATAGGGAGAGAATAAGGTACTGAAGGCAACCTAGTATAAAAATGAAGAACGTGGAGATCCAACACCTAGGATAGGGTTCACAATTGCACTCCCAAAAAAATTAGATGTCTTATGCTTGGCAAGGACATGCTTGCTGATTCCAGATAACTATCATGAAGCTCCATAAGATTCAAGTGGGCATTCTAAGTCGGGATATGCACCAACAGTCTCGGCACCAAGCAGCAAGAAAAAAAAAAGTACCATCCACTGTGACCATAAATTTATTATATTTCCTCTCACAACGCATGAGTTATTGCTGTGTATAATATTTTTTTTCATGTTTCATATGAACATGCTAATGGTCTAAACTATTTATTCGTTGAACACGATCAAGGAGGCCGAACGACATCACATAATAATTTTTGAATGTTTCATACAAACAGGGCATGTGCTAACCTGTGACTCCTCTGTTGGATGAATAGGGTAATGGTCTAAACTATTTGTTCGATTTATTTGTGTGTTTATTGTTATTTGTCAGATCACTGATTGGTGTTGTATATGGAAAGATTGAAGGAAAAGAGGTGTAGTAGTTAGATTTGTGATTGGATAATCTGCAAGGAAAGAGTGGAGATGTTTCGTTCGGTTTATTTCGGTATGTGTAGATAAAGAACCAACTTAGTTATGTCTACCCCATTGATTATTCATGAGCAAATGAATATTTCCATGTCTAAAAATTGTTAGATTTTTTTAACATAAATTTTTATATTTGTTGGGATTGCATCGGTTGTATTGATGATTAAATCAGTATTGGTAGTTACAACAAATACCAACACCAAAGTATCTTAATAAACGTAAACCCTAAACCCTTAGAATTTTCACATTCTTACAATATATGAATATAAAGCTATAATTCAAAATAGTGTACAGGCTCATGCGGTGAACATTAAACACAAAAAATATAGCAAAATAAATTGAAATTTTTAGGCAACCAAGATGCTCATGTGCGCACATATTTCGTGACGTGTAGACATCTGAGGAGTTTGAGCCAAAAAGGCAATCTTCGGGTGTGTGAGAACTTTGAAGAAGAACACTATTCGGAGCTGATTTTGTTTTTTTAGTACACAATGTACATTTTTAGAGCACACATGAAACATTTTTTCTGTTACACCCTGGATCTTTTGAAATACATGATGCACATTTTTTAAAATGTTTTAAAAAATATGCGTGAACATTTTTTTTAAATTGTATAATCTTTTTTGAAAATTTCACAGGCATTTTTTGGAACAGACGTGAATATTTTCTTAAAATGTAATGATATATTTTTTAAATCGGAATGAACATTTTTAGCCTATGTGATTATATTGGCTTTAGTATCATCTTATATTATGGGACGGAGGGAGTAACATTTCTTATAACATTATGAATATTTTGTTGAAACATGTGAATATTTCCATCAAAGTTGACGTACATTCTTTTAGTGGCAAGAAACATTTCTGTTGACATTGCATACATATCTTTTTAAAACTTTTGCATGCAACTTTTTGAAACAAGGAATATTTTTTCATTACGGGCCCACCACGCTTGCGTTGCGCCACTCTGATTTGCTAGTTTTTTTTTGCGGGAAAACTTTCAATCTATTCATCTTCAATCATGGTAGTACAACGAGCACTAGAAATAACAAAAATTACATCTATATCCGTAGACCACCTAGCGACGACTACAAGCACTAAAGCGAGCTGAAGGCGCGCCGCCGTTATCGCCCCTCCCTCGCCGGAGCCAGGCAAACCTTGTTGTAGTAGACAGTCGGAAAGGAAGTCGTCGTGCTAAGGCCCCATAGAACCAACGCACCAGAACAACAACCGCCGCAGATGAAGAGTGTAGATCAAAAGGATCCAACCTGAAGACACATGAACGAAAACGAATGACGAACAGATCCGAGCAAATCCACCAAAGACAGATCCGCCGGAGACACACCTCCACACGCCCACCGATAATACTAGACACATCACCGAAACGGGGGCTAGGCGGGGAAACCTTTATTCCATCTTCATCTTCAGGGAGCCGCCGCCGTCTCGCCTTCGTGAGCGGGATACAAACCCTAACAAAGTTCAAAAAAATAATAATCTAAAAACAGAGCCCTCCCACGGGCAAGGGGCGAGATACACTGCGCCTCCATGGCCATAAGGCCACCGGAGATGGAATGGGCCGGCGCCGGCGCCGACGGGATGCAGAATACCCTAGCCTTTTGGAGGCGGCGGGTAGCTAGGTCAAGAGGCGTCGACTGGCTATTCCGATTTGCTTGTTTATAATTTGCTGCTTCACGCTACATATCTCAGGTGCTCATGTCAGCACTAATCTTTGCGACGGCGTCGAGCGGCAAGCTGGCCGAGTCGTGTTCGTGCATGAGCGATCTGAGGCTGTTGGGAGCAGCCGCGTTGTGGGTCAGCTCATGCATGAGTTTGTTAGTGCATGCAAGATTGGTCAAGTCGTGGAGTTAGTTAGTGGCCGTGAGAAATGGCCGTAGAGTTAGCCCATGCATTAGTTAGTTTCTGGACTAGCTGTGCATGGCGGGCGTGGCGTGAGTTTAGGATTAGTTGGTAGTGGAGATACTTTTGTAATGCCTATTTAAGTTGAGTACGTGAATGAAAGCCGGTGTGGGCTGAGAAAACAATGTAGTGCTTGTGGGTGCCAAGGGAGAGTCTCGGCAAAGCCTGTGTGTTCTTCCTTGGTGTATATGCGCGTGTGTGTAGAGTTCTTCACCATGTGTGTATTTGTGAGAGAAGAGAAGAGAGAAACCTCAGGAGAGTTGTGAGATGCAACTAGAGGGAGGAAGATGACGCGGCGCTGCGAGAAGGCGGAGCCAACAGCTCAGTTAGCTAGGGGTTCTGGATGCTAACATGGACGGACGGTCACTCTAAAGATTCAAGTTTTGTCCTCATTATATAATTCCACCCGTCCAGGGAAGGGAACACCACCACCAAAACGGCACTGACCAAACGAGGCGCAAACTTGTTTAGAAATACACGACAGCTTTCCCTATAAATACACCACCGGTACTCAGATACTCAGATACGAATCTTAGCCATCGTCTCACGTTATCACGAGCTAGCTGCCAAGATGAGCAAGTCGTCATGGCCGGAGCTGGTGGGCGTCATGGCGACGCCGGCGGCCACGCAGATCGCATACGACAGGCCCGACGTCGCCGTCGAAGTGCTCCCGCCGGGTGCGCCGCTGACGCCCGACTACAACCCCGAGCGCGTCCGCGTCTTCATCGACACCAACGGCATCGTCTCCCAGACCCCCACCGTCGGCTAGGGCTAGGGCTAAGGGCTAGCATGCCCCCCTTGACCTGGGATGGAATGTAGTACTCGTCACTACGTCAGACGGCGTCTTCGCGGCACTACTACTGCGATTACTGTGCCCGGTATAACTAATGGAAGAATAAAGTGACGTTATATGTTTGTGCTATGTTATTATTTCGAAAACTATATATCTATGCATGAAAGAACAAATGATTATGCTTTTTTTAGGGTGACAAATTTAGGACAGTATAACTGAGCCTAAAATGAGCCCTGTCAGCGATTTGCGTTGGGACGAAACAACCTACGGGTCTGTATGCGAGTCAAAGGTGTACTTGTAACTGGGACAACTACACAAAATTATGATACGAGTTACGAGTCGAGGGTGGACTTGCAACTGAGACAACTACGGAAAACTACGATACGAATTGTGAGTCGTGAGGATGGACTTGCAACTGAGACAACTACAAAACTATTGTTGGGGAACGTTGCAGAAAATTAAAATTTTTCTTACGGTTTCACCAAGATCCATCTATGAGTTCATCTAAGCAACGAGTCAAGGAAGTGAGTTTGCATCTACATACCACTTGTAGATCGCGTGCGGAAGCTTGCAAGGGGATGGTGATGATGAAGTCGTACTCGACGTGATTCAGATCACCGATGTCCAAGTGCTGAACGGACAGCACCTCCGCGTTCAACACACGTACGGGACGGGAGACGTCTCCTCCTTCTTGATCCAGCAAGGGGGAAGGAGAGGTTGAGGAAGATTGCTCCAACGGCAGCACGACGGCGTGGTGGTGTTGGTGCAGCAGTACTCCGACAGGGCTTCGCAAGCACGTAACGGAGGAGGAGATGTGTTGGGGAGGGGAGGGGCTGCGCCTGGAAGATGTGTACAGCAGCCCTCCCCTCACCCCTCTATTTATAGGGGAAGGGGCAAGGGGGGCCGATCCCTCTAGATGGGATCTAGAGGGGGGGCGGCGGCCAGGGAGGGGGGACTTGCCCCCCAAGCAAGGGGGGGGGGGGGGGCGCCCCCTTTAGGGTTTCCCCCCAACCCTAGGCGCATGGGCCCAAGGTGGGGGGGGCGCCCAGCCCTCCAGGGGCTGGCTCCCTTCCCTTTGCGGCCCATGTGGCCCTCCGGGAGGGGTGGCCCCTCCCGGTGGACCCCCGGAACCCCTCCGGTGGCCCCGGTACAATACCGATAAGCCCCCGAAACTTTCCGGTGTCCGTATGACAACTTTCCATATATAAAACTTCACCTCCGGACCATTCCGGAACTTCTCGTGACGTCCGGGATATCATCCGGGACTCCGAACAACATTCGGTAGTCACATACTAGTCTTCCTAATAACCCTAGCGTCACCGAACCTTAAGTGTGTAGACCCTACGGGTTCGGGAGACATGCAGACATGACCGAGACCACTCTCCGGCCAATAACCAACAGCGGGATCTAGATACCCATGTTGGCTCCCACATGCTCCTCGATGATTTCATCGAGTGAACCACGATGTCGAGGATTCGATCAAACCCTGTATACAATTCCCTTTGTCAATCGGTACGTTACTTGCCCGAGACTCGATCGTCGGTATCCCAATACCTTGTTCAGTCTCGTTACCGTAATGCATGATCCCGTGGCCAACACCTTGGTCACCTTGAGCTCATTATGATGATGCATTACCGAGTGGGCCCAGATATACCTCTCCGTCATACGGAGTGACAAATCCCAGTCTCGATCCGTGTCAACCCAACAGACACTTTCGGAGATACCTGTAGTGCACCTTTATAGTCACCCAGTTACGTTGTGACGTTCGATACACCCAAAGCACTCTTACGGTATCCGTGAGTTACATGATCTCATGGTCGAAGGAAGAGATACTTGACATTGGAAAAAGCTCTAGCAAATGAACTACACGATCTTTGTGCTATGCTTAGGATTGGGTCTTGTCCATCAGATCATTCTCCTAATGATGTGGTCCCGTTATCAACGACATCCAATGTCCATAGCCAGGAAACCATGACTACCTGTTGATCACAACGAGCTAGTCAACTAGAGGCTCACTAGGGACATATTGTGGTCTATGTATTCACACGTGTATTACGATTTCCGGATAATACAGTTATAGCATGAATAAAAGACAATTATCATGAACAATGAAATATAATAATACTTTTATTATTGCCTCTAGGGCATATTTCCAACAGTCTCCCACTTGCACTAGAGTCACCAATCTAGTTACATTGTGATGAATCGAACACCCATAGAGTTCTGGTGTTGATCATGTTTTGCTCGCGAGAGAGGTTTAGTCAACGAGAGAGGTTTTGTTTTCTACTACGTTTCCCAACACGTTGATGCCGCCACTGAAGAGGAAGTAGCATGGTGTGCGGTAGCAGCTGTGCGGGATGTGGGTTTCGGAAATAAAGGACCGGGACACCAGCATCTGGTACTGGATTGGCTCCTTCCATTCGGCGGAGCTAGTGGCGAGGACCCACGAAGTAGCATGATGTCCATTTTTGTGTGAATTCTCTATATATACGAAGTAGCTGTTTGGTTCATGTCGCTCACACGCAGGGTAGGAAGATTGTGCTCGTGAAATTTAGAAAAAACAAGATTATCTTTGAAAGGCAATGGAGAATATGACTAAGTTGGAAACATATACTCCAATGATAAAAATTGATTTTGAATCCGATGTGTTTTTCCAGAATAAATCTTGGACTAACAAACAAGCATCATTAAAATTTTGTACAAATGTATGTTTTTTCTTACACACATTTTCTTGTTTTCCCTTACTTTCCAAGTCGTCTTGATTGGGGCTCCTAGGTGTGCAAACCTATGGCCACATCATTGTCAAAGCTGCTTTTGTTCCTGCATCTAGGTTTTGACAATATATGGTACTCCCGCCGTTCCAAAATAAGTGTCATGGTTTTAGTTCAAATTTAAACTAAAACCATGACAACTATTTTAGAAAGGAGGGAGTATTAGGTCTGGCAGGCTGGACTTGAATTTTCAATTAAATAATCTAATAGTACTCCAATTTATTCAACACAACTAATCAGGTTGCATTTTCTCGACAAGGAAAATTAATCAAGTTGCAAGAAATGCATTTTATCCGATCCAGAATTTGAGAGAATATGTAACAAGATTCATAACAACTCTCCAAAAAGTAACACACCGACAACCTAAACACTCTTAAATATCAACTTCTGAGGGCAGGCGGCAACTATTGTCACCCATGCTAGTATCAAAAAATTCAAAATGTGGTTTACCTCACCACTAGCGTCGCCGAGACAAAAAGGACCAGCATTTCTACTGCTCCGCAAATTAAAGTAACAGACAAATGGCATGTATAAGAACAGACATGCCGAACAAGTTCGACATCAGAGGTCAACTTATTCATTGCTAACTAGAGCAAATGTCTTGAAAGCTTTCGACACAAACACAACAGAGGCTGGTCAAGCAAACAAGACCACGAATTCTTCCACTGGAGCTCCACGCCACAGCTGTTCTTCAGTAAATCTCAACAGATGGACCAGACAACTGCAGATGCAGCTACTACTCTCTGGCTCCAGAGGCCCGTGAAGAAAGGCGGACCCTGCTGCGAACGGAAACTTGTACTACGCTGAAGCACCGGCCTCCTCCTCCTCCTCTTTCCTTTTGCGAGCCCACTTGGGGCTGACCTCGATAAGCCGGTGCGGCATGAGCTGCTTCTCTTTCCGGGTGAGCTTCTTGTAGTTCATGACCCTGAGTTTCGCAATCTTGGCTTCCTCCTCGGCTGTAGCTTCTCTGACCACCACTGTCAGCCTGCACCTAGGTCGCTCCCTGACACCACACCTCCCTTTGGCGTGGTAAGACAGCCTCTTGAGATAAAGTCCTTTTCCCACGAAAGCCTCTTCTGCAGTGTCAAGGAGGAGGGAGATGAGGTCTAATTTATTGCAGGCATGGGAGGTAAAATGTGAGCAGCTTCGTTGCAATCTTATCTTACCCACAGTAAGTTTATCTGCATCCAGTCCATGGTTGTGAGCTGCGTTTGCACGAGCAGAATGGATCTCACCTCTACAGCAATTGATAGGAAGAAATTCTCATGAAAAGCATGGTGGCCGGCCGGCCCTCCCCGCGGCAGCGCGCGCCGGCTCCGTCTGCCGTTTCGACTCAGCAGACATATACGTATACGCACCTTCTCATAGTGAACAAAAAAGGCCTCCACGGAAAGCATCTCATTCTCATCACGGGGATTGAGCAAGAACCTCCTCGCTCGCTGCGCAGCAGGGAAGGAGAACATGGCCACTCGCCGGCGCCGGCGCCCAAGCCCCAAGTCCAAGTCGCACGCGCACCCGGCACGCGGACGGATGACTGTCTCTTGTATATATAGAGATGGTGGACAGAACAAGGAGTTCGTGGTTCATAATTAGAGGCAAGGCCGTGAGGCGGATCGGTGAGGTGGCACAATCCAGACCCTCCCTGGCTGTCTGATGAAATCCCTAGGCGCGCAGTTATTTCATTTATAGGGAAAGGAACGACCGGTGGCTATTTATTCTCTTGGACGCTCTGGCCGGCTCACATGCACCAACCCTATTGCAGTTCGACTATATTTATTCTCTTGCACGCTTCACCTACCTCGTCCAGTGGACAGCAGCACTGGTGGGTGGGTTCTTTTCTCTTCACTTGTTAGACCTTAGAGTTTCCTTCTACCGAGGGGTTTGAAAAGCTGACGAAAGGCGCTCAGATTTTCTTGCACGGTGAAACAAATGCCAGGGACAGACTATATATTGACTTGACCGGCAAGAATTTCTTGTTGAGAGCATAAAAACTTCTATTTATTTATTTATTTGCATCCGAGAACATCAAACCTTTCCTAGTCAAATATGCATACATACATACATACATACATACATACATACATACAAATACTAAAAACGAAAATACAAGATAGTTTTTCTTTCTTTTTTCTTCCAACGTCCCGGCCTCCATGAATAACAAGATAACAAGATATATTTTCTTGTCCTTTTTCTTCGAGCGTCTTGGCCTCCATGGTCTATCTATCCATGAAAATTCTAAAACTACCAAGATACAACATAGATTTTTTTTTCCTTTTTCTTCCAGCACTTTGCCCTCCATGATCTATATATCTACCAGTGAATAGCACAATCACGAGCACAATAAATTGCCAAAATCATAACATGCCTGCACATACAAACGAAGAAAGAAACATGCCAATTCACGATCCACATGATATACTTGTTATTCATCTAAGCTTGAAATCTGATATTTCATTTCAGAGATTCATGCAAATAAATAACTATGCAGAAATTTACAGTGGCATGTTTCGAATATCGCTCTCGCATCGCCCAGCCAAACATACACAATAGCTGGGAGACTGACATCATTTTTCAACACTTCTACCAGCCTAGAAACAAAACCAAGACATTTTATCTACACAGCAGCATCTATCACAAGAAGGAATTCATAAATCAGTGGACAAAAGATTCCAAATCAAACACTTCCAGCAAGCTGGCTGTTCACCACAATTCCGAAAACAAGAATCTAGGTAGCCAGGCTGATGAACCACCTAGTCGCACCATCTCCATCTCCATCTCTTCTCTTCTTCGGCAAGGAAGCAACATCTTCTTGATTCTGACTGCCACTCCTCCTATAAAGGATAGGAATAGACAACACACACTTATGCTGCATACAAAACAACATCAACCAAATTCCGACCACATCCAGCAGCGCTACAAGCTTCATACATAAGGATGGCAATTTTATCCATGGACATGGATATCCATGCATATCCGACCCGAATGGATAGGGTTTGGATATACTTTTGTGTCCACGGGCGGCACCCAAACCCGACCCGATTGTTCATGGGTAAGGCATGGATATAATATTGTACCCATGGATATACCCAAACCCGACCTGATAGTATAACTTAATGGGAAAAAATCTGCTATCCCTGCCCCACGTTCAAATGTCCCACTGCAATTTTACACTTTTTTTATCTAAAACATGCATAAGAAATTACACCATCCCCATCGTAACTTTTATAAGTTGATAGTCAATCCCCTCCGTAATATCAACACCCCTTCCCTTATTTTTACCTCCTTAAATGACTCGTCATTCTCATCTGTTAGAAAAATACTAAATGATCTTAGGTTGTTACTGGATGTTGATTTACCATAAGTGAAGCCTAGCCTGCCACGAGGTGAAGAATGGAAGAGTTTATGTTAATATTGTGTTAAGTCTTATTTATATGTCTCGAGAGTACCCAATGGATATCCAGTGGATATGGATATCCATCGGATTTGGACATGGACACAATTTTTCACCCGTGGATTTTTTCATGGGCGGGCAAAGACTGTCTTCCTGGATATGGATATGGATTTGATATTGTTCAACCCGATCCAAACCCGACCCATTGCCATCCTTATTCATACATTAGAAGAATGCCTTAGCAAGATCAAATGAGCCAGTCCAGATTTCAAAAGGATGCATTATTCTAAACAATCAAAATCAGTAGAGGACCGAAGCAAGTGATCAAGCAGCAGTAGATGATGATAAATACAAGCATGCCAAGATTATCATCAAATTCATCAAATTGAGTGTATAGCACGCAGAGACAATACTTGAGCAGACTAAATATACCCCCCAAGGTTAATCTGCGCCATACCATTGATCTTAAAAAACAGGGGCATCCCCCAGCTTGTCATGACGCCATGGCAGGGGAGGTCACTGCGCCACCGACAGTACCATCCCTGCACACATTTTCCAAAACAAAGAAAATCTAAGCCACGACAAAACACAAAATGGGACCAAAGAATAAAAAAAAGATGCACGGGAAGATGGCCACAGGAAACAACGGTGGTGATGTCTGACGCATGTGTGCACCTCTGCATGTGTGAGCAGGGAAGCACATGAGGGAAAGGAAGGTGGAGAAGAGCAAATCAAAGGAAGATAGGCAAGAGAGTACCTACCTACCTTGACGCGGAGCGAGCAGCTGCAAACTAGGGTTGGAAGCTCCATGGCGTCCGTCTGGATCTCCTCTGTCTCAGGGACGCTGATGTAGTCGCCTGGGAGCCCAATCATACTCCTGATCGGTGTACTCCTGTTGCCCACGAGCGACCTGCAGACGCATACATACAGCAGCACCAAGAATCAAGATCCAGTGTCTATTAGAGGGGGTGCAGAGGGAACCTTTGATCCTTGCATACTTCCGTCTGAGGGAGCCAACCAAACCAAATCCCGCGCAAGAACACCCGCGTATCGGGGGACGGGAGCAGCAAACAGACCGCCTGCAACATCGGCAATCAAAACAGTACAAACATAAGCAAAACTAGCTTCAATTGAAATGCACAAGCGAGAACAATATATGTTCTTATTAGAGCAGAACTGGACTACAATACAACACCCATTCATGATATGCAAACTAAACAGAGCATAGATTCGGTCCACAAGATCGAACCAACCATTGTTTGAAACCACCATGGAGTAGTCAGGTACTAAACGAAAGATTCCAAATCAAACACTTGCAGCAAGCAAGCTGGCCATTCACCACAATTTCGAGAACAAGAATCTATCTAACCAAGCTGATGAACCACCTCACGCTACGTTGCATCACCTCCATCTCTTCTCTTTGGCGAGGAAGGAATATATTCTTGAGTCTGACTGAATTTATCAACGCACCAGTCCACTTCTACAGAGGAGAGGAGTAGACAACACACACTTGTGTGCTGCATACAAAACAGCAGCAACCGAATTCCAACCACATTCAGCAGCGCAACAAGCTCCGTCCAACCGCCCTCTCACCCTTGCCTCCGCAAGATCAAACTGCCACGTGATCGTCATCAAGTCAGGCCCCACACTGGTTATGAAACGGAAGATTGGGAATGAACTAGTCCAGATTTCAAAAACATGCATTATTCTAAACAATCAAAATTAGTAGAGGACCAAAGCAACGGTAGTATATGGTCAAGTGAATAGTAGAAGAATGCCAAATAACAGTTAGTGATCAAGCATCAGTAGATGATGATTAATACAAGTAGGCCAAGGGCAAGATTAACATCAAATTAAGTGTATACGAGGTGACCGCCATCAGGATGCAGAAAGAGTACTTGAGTAGACAACACATCACCCAAGGTTAATATGCACCATAGAATTGATCTTCAACAGAACAGAGGCATCATATATACATGAGCAGATTTATACTAAGGCTATCAAGTCTCAATTTTTCTTGTACTTTTGACAGAAATGTATCCCAAATTATGACAACATAACATGTTCTGGACAACATGTATGGACATCAACTAAATGCATTATGACTCAACTAAGATGAAATCCTGGATGAATACCAAAAAAATGAGATGACTAGGATAAATACTGGCCAAAAGAACAGTGTGTGCAACATTTTCAGTTATAATCTGTAGTATAGCAAATATAGCTAGTTAGGGAATCAATATGTTACCCTAGGAGAACTTGGCATGAATATGACATCACAACCGAACCAAACTACCACAAACACCTACTTCGGCTCCATGCCAACACACAACATGACCATAGGTCGAAGGACATGTCCCAATTTCACTGGAGAGGGGCAACTTACCCATCAGACTTTCTAGGCGATGCCGAACATCATCAATGCAGCACCATGAATTCGCCCAATGAAGTGGGCGCAACACACATAGTGATGGCAATGTCTAGTCATCCATCAGGGGTACACAGGTCAGATCCAAACCCGTGGGAGGCTTGGACATCCACCCTATTCTACGGAGACAGCTAGTGTACGTGTGGCCCATTGAGGAGGATGCAGAGCTTCATGCTGACACTGTAGTGGATGCTGAGCTTCTCAGCCATATAATCTGGACAATTCACAATCAAACGTAAAAAGAAACACATCAGCCAGAGAGAAAGAAGCACATAGACATGGACAACAAATAGGGATACAACCTGCATGGTGAAGAGATCAACACAAAATTTGAGAATTTCACGGCAACATATTGACTATTATGACTTTAAACCATCTTAAAAGTAGGTGTCAAATATCTAAACCATCTTAAAGTGGCCAGGTTCAAAGAAGGCTATTATTAGTTTGAACTAAACTTTTTGCAAAAGTAATAAAGACAAGATGTTTCAGAGTATGTGCGGCCACACCAAAAAAAGGTTCTGAACTAGCATTCCACGTACTATAAGTGTACAAGTGTGCAGCGCAGCAGCTTGCGGCAAGGATACCGAGAGTTTCAGCAACATCTACTCTCTTTTTTTCCAGGGGTAATCAATGAACTAAGCAAGTGTCGAACAGCAAACCAAAAGGCTAAAAAAAGGATGGTTACAAGAAGCAGCTCTAGTGGTGGATAGCAAAAGCAAGCAACTAGTATCCGAACATATCAACCAAAAAAATTCAAGAACATCAACACAAAAAACATCTATCTTCTCTAGAGTCTAGAGCATAAGCGGTGAACCATGGCCAACAAAAACAGATCTCAGTCACTCAACAAAATTAATAATGCAGGAGCAAGGAGGCCACTAACATCATTTATGCAGAATCTGAACAATGAGAATACAGCAGGTGCAACCGTACAACCATAAGTAACCGTCCAATTAAACAAGGAGAGGACCCTAGCCTTCATGGCCAGCCACCAAAGAAGTGGCCAGCCAACATCGGAGAACTAGGATATTGATCTCCATCTCCAAGCAGTACAATGAATCAAATGTCATGAGAAACAAAGGCAAAGGGAGGGCAACCTTCCAATTTGCTAGGCTAAACAGAACTCCCACTAACTGTCCTTGTAGCGTAATCAGAAAGCAATCGAAGAGAGAAGGAACTTTGGTTGCTAGTTGAGTTAAAACCATTACCCCAAAAAGAAAATTGGAATTTGGCTAAAGCAATGATTTATGCAAAGTCGCACAAATTGGGAGTGCAAACGTTATTTTCGCTTATGCTAATTTATTTAGTTTTTTTGCTGCTATCTATGGTAATTGGTAGAGGCAATTACTATCCGCCGTAATCATTTCTCTTTTCAGGTATATACTATATTGGTACTGGCAACATCTCCTCACCCTTGTAATGCATCGCCTCCTTTAGAAAAGGCCAGAAAATTTTATGAAATCTTTTGCTGGTTTTCAAACCACCTACGGCATAACTTTATAGCCAGAAAACTGTATGACTTATTGGTACCAGCTAGTAATTAATCAGATCCAGGGAGCAGGTAGATAGCATTGGCACTACTACAAACCCAGTGACACTTATTTGAGCTACAAATTATAAGTTGGAAACCGGTAAGATTAAAACTTAGTGAACTGAGTATTTCAAAGCAACGATAATGAAACAATGTCACTAAACAGTGTAATAAAATGCGGCACGAACATGCCTGTCTGACATCTAAGGATCGCATGTGCACGAACAATGTCACTAAGGATCGCATGTGCTTGCTAATTGCTCCTAGGGAGATGTTGTTGTAGCCAAGCATCAATCTCGTGGTTACGTCTCACAGGCATACATATAAATGACATTCATCTTTCTCGTGATGCTTGACTTTTTTCAAGGCACTGCATGTCAGGTCTAGCTCTCTATTTCAATTGAGAACCTTGTCTACATGATGATTCACCAACCAACATGTCACATTTCTCATAGTACTTTGTTTGATTTGTTTTTAGATTACAAACTTTAGTTCAACATGGTACTCAATTAGAACTAGAATAAAAATTAGTTAACATGAGTTTTCAGTAAAAAGAAAAGAATGAAAAAACTAGTCTAACTAGCAAAAGGTAACCACACCGAACAAAGTTTACCTAGATGCAAGACCATTGTTCCCAGAGAGCGCTTGCGTTTTATTTTAAATGAGCCCTGTAATTTGTCCTTATAGAAGTCTGATACTGTAACAGATCTTCTTGCACAAGTTTTTTCCTTCTCTAGTGGTGAAGTTTTAGCACTATTGGCTAGAGGACCTTGCCTTGCTGGAATACTACCACGTCCTTCCAACTGAAATATGAAGAAATATATTGAAATAAGTTTAAATTGCAGAAAATGGTAGCACGAGAATTTTTTAAGTAGGACAACATAATGAGTCTGATCTGTTACAGACATTGTTGAAAGAATAGCAGACATAAAGCACCTAAAAACTTCATGCATTAGAGGTAGGTCACTCAAACAAGCTCAGCCAGAGTTACAGTTTTTAAACCTCATAGGAACAAGTTACTACCAGGAATTAGGATAGGTCCAAAAGTTGAACAGTGTATTTGGATTATGAAATGACCACACTAGCGACATAGACTGAATAGTCAGAGAGAAGGAACATTGGTTCTTTCTGTGGGGGCATTAAAGCACCCTCTAAAGAAGGCCAGAAAATTATATGATATCTTACTGGTTTTCAAACCACCCATGGCATCACTTTATAGTTAGAAACTTCTATGAAATCTTATCGGTTCCAATTGATAATTTGCCAAAACAAGAGCAGGTAGCTGGCATTGGCAGTTTAGCAAAAACAAGTAACACTTGTTTGAGTTACAAATTATAAGCTGGAACATTACTAGCACCTGTTGTTATAAAATCTTAAAATCCTAACATCTCATAGACAAGAGTGACTGACTAGTAACAAGAGACAGTATCAAAAGACACTATTCACTCACAGGAACAAAAATAAAAGAGAACTAGTTCAAGTATGAAACAGAACATACCAACATTTTGGCAGCATAGCAGGTGGGAAGAAATCTCTACACGGCCATTCTTTGTTGCACTGCAGATCAATGTTCGGAATCCAACAATCACTGGATAATGATTCCATCTAATCAAAACCTTGCAGCAAGCAGGCCGGTTGTTCACCACAATTCTGAAAAAAAAAATCCATCTAACCAAACTGATGAACCACCTAATAGCTATGTCGCCCCATCTCCATCTTTTCTCATCTACAGGAAGGAAGCAACATCTTCTTGAGTCTGACTGAATTCATCGACGCACCACTCCTATGGAGGAGAGGAGTAGACAACACACACTTGTGCTGCATACAAAACAACAGCAGCCCAATTCGTGGTTCATAATTAGAGGCAAGGCCGTGAGGCGGATCGGTGAGGTGGCACAATCCAGACCCTCCCTGGCTGTCTGATGAAATCCCTAGGCGCGCAGTTATTTCATTTATAGGGAAAGGAACGACCGGTGGCTATTTATTCTCTTGGACGCTCTGGCCGGCTCACATGCACCAACCCTATTGCAGTTCGACTATATTTATTCTCTTGCACGCTTCACCTACCTCGTCTAGTGGACAGCAGCACTGGTGGGTGGGTTCTTTTCTCTTCACTTGTTAGACCCTAGAGTTTCCTTCTACCGAGGGGTTTGAAAAGCTGACGAAAGGCGCTCAGATTTACGCCCAAGACTACCAACACATCCATCATAAACGGAACAGGGGCATCGCCTAAGACTATCAACTTTTAGCAAGGTAAGAACTAGAGAACTGAACCCTAAAGACTACGACATCAAGTACAAAATAAAGTTTCTCATTGATATAGCAGTTGAAATATTTATATACCATACCAATATATGGATGAAGACAAATCGCCATTACATGGTGACAGTGCAGAGGTGGTGTGGACAAAGACAACGAGACCAAGCCCAAGCTACACAGCCGGTGAAGCACACGCTGGAGGCAAGACATCCCAATCATCTGCCAATTACATACACCAAAAAA
Source organism: Triticum timopheevii (assembly GCA_963921465.1). NCBI lineage: Eukaryota > Viridiplantae > Streptophyta > Magnoliopsida > Poales > Poaceae > Triticum > Triticum timopheevii. The sequence goes on from OY997271.1 coordinate 17,512,568, forward strand.
TGTTCAGTTCTTTCTCATTACATCCAGCAAGACAAGGAGGTAGGGAAGACACAACCAAATCATCAACTTTATCTATACACACAGATCATACAAATCATAAGGGCATGCTAGTAACCTGTTATACAGTTTTCAATCCCGAGAAACTACATGGAATTAGGAATCACAAAGGCCAATCCACAAAAATGAGAAAGTTTTAGGATAGGTTCAAAACTGAAGACTGCATTTGGAACATAGACTGGATGATCAAAGAAGGAACATCGCTTCTTTTTATGGGGCATTAAACCAAAATCACCATCTTCCCACCCTTGTACTGGATCACCTTCTTTAAAGATGGCCAGAAAATTGTATGAAATCTTGTACTGTTTTTCAAACGACCTATGGCATGACTTTATAGACAGAAAACTGTATGAAATCTTATTGGTTCAAGTTGTAATTGACCAAATACAGGAGCATGTAGATGCAATTGGCAGTTTTATAAAGCCACCAACACTTGTTTGAGCAACAAACTATAAGTTGGAAACCGGTAAGATCAAAACTTAGTCAACTGAGTATTTCAAAGCAATGATAACAAAACAATGTCATTCAACAGTTTAATAGAATGCGGCTCGAACCCATCAATCTGACATCAAGGACCGCGTGCGCTTGCTAATTGACCCCATGGGGTTGTTGTTGTAGCCCTAAGTATCAGCTATCGACGCCCCAGAAGAGGCCACAGCTGGCAACCCCGGCTTGACGGCGCAGAGGCCGCAGCAGGGGGCGCCAGCACCACTCCTCTGCCTCCTGCGCGTGAGAACATTCTTATACTTGTTGATATTCCGGATCGCATACTGCACCGACTGCACCTTCTCCCTGGCAGAGGCAGGCTGATCAACTATCTAGAAATGGCGCAGTTACAGGAGACAGGCACCAATACATGCACTACGGTGGGTTAGGGGCACATACCTGGCCTTGCCGGAGAACTAGGTGACGCTATCACAGACCCACAGGAGGAGGCTCCCCCACAAGGGCTAACAAGCCCAACCACCATAGCTGGGTGTAGATCGGCTGCTGATGGTGTGGATCTGGTGCCATCGTTGCCGGAACAGGTGTGGGGGTGGGACAGCGGCTGCCGCGTCCATGGTCGGTCTATTCCTCTTGTCCCCCGGCAACCTACACGCACATACATGCAGCAGCACCAAGAATAAAGATCCAGTGTTTATCTGCACCAAAATATGCAGGTAGAGCATTATATTCTGTATTCATGTCAGTACATCAAATGTAGTTTTTAAAAGTAACATTCCATTGGCTGTGACCTTGGCAAATTTTATGAATTTTCATCCAAAAATACAACCCAAAGTTGCAGGGATGCACATTACACAATTAAAACAGAATACAATTCATCTTGACCAACACCCACCGTGTAGGGAGGACCACAATATTGGTTTTCGTGAATTCGTTGAATCTTGAATGCATCACATGCTTCCTGCTGAAGAGAGAAGCAAGTTGTTATTTTTTGGCCTTTTGTAATGAAACATCTAATTATTGATCTCAGAAATGATAATGATGATTATCTCCTGTTCTTATGAACATATGTAACACTTAATACGCTGAACCAAAACTTGAATCTGCCTTTAGACAGAAAGGCATGTGAGCATGCCATCCAGTTTGACTGCTTCATATGTTCCATTACTGTGAGACGGCGAAACCCCGCGTAAGGGGCCATGCGAAAAGAAATATATATCAGCTCAACGAGCTCGAGTTAACTAACTGAAATCAGAAAAATCCAAACTTTTTAAACTGTACATACAGTGAAACGAAAAATAAAGACAGAGATGGAGAAGCTTGCTAACCTTATGCCAAGACTGATGCAAGTTGTAGTTACTAGTGAAAGTCCTCAGTTCTTGGCACCACTAAATATAGAGTTTTATTCTGTTGACTCATCAAACAAACATAGACAGTTAGCAATAGCTCTGATGAGATTGCACGCTGCATCTTTTTAATTGAAACAGCACAAAAGAGGCGTAATACTATAATATAATAACAGAATAGTTGCATGCCTAGGCCGCCAGTTTGTTTCTTATATGGGATGAATTTCCAATTTACAAGATGAACTGTGTGTTATCTTTCAGGATCGTTCCACATGTAGTTGCCCTTTTTCAGAGGTTTTCGTGATAATGTGAAAATGTTCAACGGAAAAATCCGTATTTCAGTCCCCTTTGTATCGCTGTCTGTTCTAAGTGCTCCTGCACCAGCACATAAAAATGCAGCTGCAAGACATGTGAGACAGAAGACCGTATGTCACACAACTCTAGACATGTCAATCGTCTGTACTTTTTTTTCTAATATCCGTCTAGGCGGGCTTGCCTAATCAAGAGTGATGATGTCTTTCTTTGCAAGAATGAGTTTATATGCATGCAGCATCTTTTAGACTGGAAAGGGCCCTACTAACGAAAGAGTTGAAGTGCATGTGAAGCAGCACCACTTTTCCTCCACATTGCTAAATCAGTGCAAATTCAGTACAGCCACATACTACATGTCTACATTCTACATCTCTCATCCCTTCCATGTAAGCAACAACTCACAGGACCCACAATTACAACCAAGAAATTTAGTGCAGCCACTAGAAAAATGATGATCCATGCCTACATCCTGGGGTTTTCGCGTCAATGTTTGACCCAAGTAACGGCTGCATCTTTTACACCAGGACGCAAATAACCATGTGGAGGAGAAACATTTCTTAATGAGCAAGTTGAACGGGGCAAACGTTACTGACATATTGGCAGCAAAAAAAATTGTATCCCCTGTAGTGTAAGCTTAAAGCTACTACAAGCGTTACAAGACTTTTTAATGAAACCTCTAATTATTGATCTAAAAAATGATCATGATGATTATCTCCTGTTCATATGGACCTATGTAACACTTAATATGCTGAACCAAAAGTTGACAATCATCCTTTAGTTGATGGTGACAGAAAGGCGTGTGAGCATGCCATCCAATTTGATGGTAGCTTAATATGTTTCATTACTGCGAGACGGTGAGACCCCGCATCAGGGGCCGTACGAAAAAAGTTACATCAGCTCAACGAGCTAGAGTTAATTAACTAACTAAAATCGGGAAAAAAAACTAACTTTTTAACTGCACATACAGTGAAATAAAAAATAAAGGCAGAGATGGAGAAGAATGCTAACCCTATGCCGAGACTGATGCAGGTTGTAGTTACTAGTTGAAGTCCTCAGTTCTTGGCACCACTACACATAGAGTTTTAATCTGTTGGCGCATCAAACAAACATAGACAGTTAGCAATAGCTCTGATGAGATTACAAGCTGCATCTTTTTAATTGAAACGGCACAGAAGAGGCCTACTAGTATAATAATACTCCCTCCATCTGGAAATTCTTGTCGGATAAATGAATAAAAATGGATGTATCTAGAACTAAAATACGTCTAGATACATCCATTTATCCGACAAGTATTTTCGGATGGAGGGAGTATATTATACGGAAGAGTTGCATAGCTAAACTGCTAATTGTTTCTTAATAGGGATGAATTTCCAGTTTACAAGATGAACCACATGGTATCATTCAGAATCATTCCACGTGTAGTTGGCCTTTTTTTCAGAGGTTTCCGTGATAACGTGAAAAGGTTGAACGGAAAAGGGAGGTCAGAAGAGACTGGATTTGCGGAGTAGGATAGGGAAGGGAACGAGTGAGTACCTTGAGCAGCGATGTGGGTCGGGAAGGTGAGATGGAGGCTGATGTCACATTGCAGGAACTCGCTGCTGCTGTTGCCGGCCATGGCGCTGGTTCTGCCGATGCAGGTGAGAGCCGCCACCATGGACGGATGGCGACCCGTGGTGGTGGTTCAGCACCGCAGCAGCGAGGTCCCCAGTGTGCCACACCATACTAAGAAAGGGGGTGGACGGGACCCAGGCCGGCCTCCATAGCGCTGCACCAGCACCGTCAAGGTATGAAAGCTATAGTATGAAGGCAACAAGATTAGGGATACAACTTGCATGTAACAAACATCAACACAAAAGTTTACGCTTTAATGGCAACAGATCGATTATTATGACTTTATTAAACTATCTTAAAAGTAGCTGTCAAATCTCTAAACCATCTTAAAATGGCCAGATTCAGAGCACACTATTGTTAGTTTGAATTGAATTTGTGCAAAAGTAATAAAAACACGTCCGTTTGGAGTATGTGCAGCCACGCCAAAAAACAAGGTTCAGAACTAGCATTCCAGCGTAATCTATCTAAGAGTACAAGTGTGCAGCACAACAGCTTGCAGCAAGGATATATACCAAGAGTTTCAGGTGCAGAAAGTTGTGGTTTGCCAATAAATTTTGGCCAACCTAATTACTACAAAGACAGGCAGTCAAAACATATAATAAATCTAATGCCACCACTGCCATTCTTATTTTACATTAGATAAACATGTTTGCATAACCAGCCAGAGAATCGGTGCGTGCTCTCTCGAGATTTGACCTTAAAATTGGCAAAGAAGATCAAACCTATCATTGTATCTAAGAATATTTCTAAGCATGACGTAAATCATAAATTGGGGGAGTATGTGTGTGCTCTTCCAAGGCTTCGGTACGTGCTCTTCAATTTGCACGCAAACTGCTAAACCACCAAGCCACAACAGCGAGGTCGCCCCCCTGGGATGGATGTGATGTGATGTGATGTGCGACGCCCCGACGAGATATGGAGTGGACGGAATCGCTGCACCAGCGGCCGGTCCGTAGTTGGGTGGAGATTGGCCACTGACGATGTGGATCCGGCGCCGGAGCAAGCGCGTTCGTGGTCGGCCCATCCATCCATGGGTGGAAGAGAGGTCGCCGGTGGCGGTTGGGTTGGGTTGGGATTGGGGGTGGGGGCGAGGGAGGTCGCCAGCGGCGGCCGCGGCTGGATTTGGGGATTTTGCGGGGAGGAAGAAGAGGGGTGGGGGTGGTTTGGGGTGGGTGGGTGTGTGGCGTTTTCAATTTCCTTTTGGTTTGATTAATTGAACCTCACCTCGAAATATTAGCGCGCGTCGCGAATTCCCGAGAGAGAGCGCGAGACGCTTGAGATACTCTCTTGTGTTTACTGCTACATTGCTTCATTGATTGATATGACCATGTGTAAAACAACATTGGGCGTTGCTTACACGCCGGCTGACACTGTTGTAGTCAAAAAGATAAAGATGATACGGGCTCTGTGACAGTTCATGTCGACGGTGCAGATGTTGCAACGTATTGGGATAGGGGGCGAGGGAGGTCGGCTGGAATTTGGGGATTGGGGGAGACGGGGAGTGCTTTGGTTGGGGTTTCCAATTTCCTTCCTCTTCTTCGTTTGATTATTGAACCTCGAAATATCAGCCCGCGGATTTTCGAGACGACGCTTCAAATATTCTTCTGTTTAGCGCTTGATTAATTGATTGATCCATGGGCCTACCTACCTTGTGGTCAACCATGGCATCCCACGGATCGATATCCCTCTTCAACCCATCTCAGCCGTTCGCCCAGTTCTCATCCAAGCAACAACAAAAGAATACTACTCCCTCTGTTTTTGTTTTTATTTACTCTGTATATTAAAGTTGATTAAAGCCAAAATTTTGTAAAATTTGATCAAGCTTATAGAAAACAATACAAATATTTACCATACCAAATCTATATATGATGTAAAAGTACATTCAATAATAAATCTAATGTTATTGACTTGTTATTGTATATGTCAATATATTTGTTTATAAACTTTGTCAAAGTTTGTTTACAAAGTTTGACTTTGACTAAAGCTAATATGCAGACTAAATAAAAACGGAGGGACTAGTATTGTACTCTCCTTTTCACTTTCGTTTCAACTCATGAGCGGGGGCCGGCCAAAGTATTTTCTACGTTTGGTGCCTGACCGAGGGAACGGGAGCGGGATAGAAGATGTTGTCTCGCTCGATCTCCTTTGATTTTCTTCGGGGCCCTTCCTCACCTGTGGAGTTCGGGGACGAGAAGGCCAGCTTGATCTCCTTGATTATGTGTGAAAGCCGTCCGTCGTATCCTTGCTGGCCATGTACAACTGACCTCGGTGTGTGCCACACGAGGGCTATGATGTCCTCTTGCCCCCAAAGTGGTCGGGGCGAGACGGGGTGGTTGTGATGTGTGTGGCCGTTCTTGCGGCTTGGTTATATGTGCGTGTAAATCCGTTGGGGCGCCAGTCTATCCTACGCGAGTGAAGCATTCGTGGGGGGTGAGATTGGGGGCGAGGTAGGTCGGTGGCTGGATTGGGGATTGCGTTGCAGGGAGGAAGACGAGGGGAGTGGCGTGGGTTGGGTGGGTCTCTGGCGTTTTCAATTCCCTTCATTTTCGTTTGGTTTGATTAATTGAATTGAACCTCAGCTCGAAACAAATATCAGCGGACGCATCCTGCGACTTCCGGAATTAATTTCCTTTCGAGAGAGCACCAGACCAGCCGCTTGGAATTCTTGATTGATTGATGGGCCCACGCCACGTCGTGGCATGGATTGCCGAGTGTTGCCACAGATCGATATCCCTTTTCAACCGATCTCAACCGTTCACCCACATCTAGCTAATCCAAGTATAATAACAACAACAAAATACTAATGTGCTCTTTTTTCACTCCCGTTGTTTCAACTCACCAGCGTTTTCTGACCAAACTATTTTCTATGTTTTATCTCACCTACGTTTGTTTTATAAGGAATTTGTGGTTGGAGACGATCTCCTTGATTACGTGTGAAAGCCGCATGCCGTATCCTTGCTGGCAGGCCATGTATGACTGACCTCGGTGTGAGGCTAAGATGTCCTCTCGCCGCCAAAGTGGTCGGGCAATGGGGGTGGCCATTCTCACGGCGTGGTTATGCGCGTGCAAATGCATGGTGGTGGATGGCGTCTACGCGGGTGAAGCCCTTCGTGTTAGTGCTCTCCTGTCTTCTGCTCGGTTGTGTCGTCGGCCGGTCCGTCCCAGCGCGTGGCGCGGTTGTGTTCGACGGTCCGCTGGCCGGACCGGTGCCGATGGCTGCGAGCGAGTGTGCCGGCGCGCGAGATCGGGCTATGTTGGTTGGGTACTCCCTTCGTTTCTAAACATAAGATCTTTTGAAGATTTCAATCAATACGGACTAGTACGTACGGATGTGCGTATTTTTTAGAGTGTAGAATCGCTCATTTTGCTCCGTATGTAGTCCACATAGGAAGGTCTTATATTTATTTGGGAAACGAAGAGGGTCACATTAATTAATTAATTAATTAATTAATTGGTGTTTTGTTGTGGTTAATTAAATTATCAATTAATCCAGAAAAAAGGAGGAAGGATTTCCTTGGGTACATAGCTAGCTCGCATCATATGCAGCATACGGAGATCAAAGTGCACGCGCGCGTTCGTTCGTTCGTTCGTTCGTTCGTTTGTTCAAATTGATGTTTCTAAATTCGGTAAGTAAATTTAGGTTTTTGTCACATAGGTAGTCCTAAACTCTATCCCCTTTAATTTTAAAATAGAAAAAGACCAAAAAAAAGGAATTTCAGTTGACATCAGCAGACGATTCAGTTAGCTAGCAAGCAAGAAGAATTCTGGACACATGCATGGACGGACGGTCATTCTTATGATGATGTTCTTGTCCTACAGCTGTACTTGATTCCGCCCGTCCAGGGAACAACATCACCAAAATGTCACTGACCAAACGAGGCGCAAACTTTGTTTGTTAGAAATGCACGATATGATGGATCTCCCTATAAATACACCAAGATAAGTGTACGTAACACGCCACTTAGATACGCATCTCAGCTAGCTACCTAGCTATCGTGATCTCACATAGTATATACATCCGCCCGAACGGTGCTGACGAGCTAATAGCTACCAAGACCAGGATGAGCAAGTCGTCGTGGCCGGAGGTGGTGGGCATCCTGGTGGATCATGCGATGGACCAGATCGAGACGGACAGGCCTGACGTCATCGCCGTGCCGTTCTCGCTGGGCACCCCGCTCCCGGGCGGCTACGAGGCCGGCCGCGTCGCCGTCTTCTACCTAGAAGACAACGTAGAAGACGACTTCATCGTCGCCGTGATGCCCGTCATCGGCTAGGGCTAGGGCTTGGCCCCCGTGAACGGAATGTAATACATATATGCCAGCGTGTACTCGTCCCTGCACTGCAGCAGCAGCAGAGGTGCACGGTATAATGGAAGAATAATAAAATGACGTTAATTATGTGTTTGCGCTACGTGATTTCTATGAAAAAACTGGCTAAAATACCCTTGCGTTGATATATACTACTCCCTCTGTAAAGAAATATAAAAGTGTTTATATCACTACTATGGAGGGAGTATAAAATAACAAATTACTCTGCTTCGCCAACATGCGTTGTTTGAAATGAGATACGCATGTACTCTCGTCTGCCATTTTTGGCAGCAACCACGCCCTCCTCTCGAGGGATGAATATATATGGAGTGGAAGCTTTCCGTTTTTCCGACAGAAAAATAAAAATGGTGAGGAAACGGAATGATATTTTTGGTGGAACGGGCGCGGAAACAGGTTATGATATCCTATTATATAGCCATGATATATCATAATATTTTGTAATCATCTTATCAATTGAAGGACTATGTTTGTTTCCTTGTTTTTGGGTTGATGGTTCAAGGGGTCTTCAGTTCTAGCGAACACTTTGCTTTCGTCTCTGCTCCGTGTTGCATTCGCTTCATTTTTATTTCCGGTAGTTTTCGTTTCTGTATATGTTTTCAGAATTTCTGTATTCGTTTCTGTTTCATAAAAAAAATGAAAACAAATGTGACAAGATCCAGTTTCTTCCGTTTTCATCCCTACTCCTCTCCTTGTACCCTGTCTACATTTTTTTTTCCAGAAAACACAATACACCCTCATACACACACATACAAATGTGGCCCAATCGAAATTTATCAGGTGTATGAAACCAGATAGAACCTCTTATCAGAGCCAGGTTTCAATATTGGGACCTGTGGGTTATGGGCCCACCAACCTTCTGCTGCGCGCCACTCTGATTTTCTTGTTGATTTTGCAACGTCACGCTACATATCTCAACTGTTCAGTTAGCAAAGCAAGCAAGCAGGCGTAGGGGTTGAGAACGCATACATGGACGGTCACTTATGATGTTGTTGTTGTCCTACTTATAATTCCCCCGTCCAGGGAACACCACCACCAAAACGGCACTGACTGTTAGCTTCCGAGGATTGGACAGAGCAAAAGAGAAACAACCTAAACTATAGCTTGTGTAAGCTAGCAGAACACACTCATCCATACACTAACATGGAGCTGCTCGTACTACTAGTTTAAACCTGAAAGTAGCTCGTTGGCTTGCTTTGGATTGAAAATGGCCTGAGTTACAACCCGGGGTGTGAAGCTCCTTATATAGGACAGCCAAACTGGCCGAAGCAAAATATCAGCTAGCATTGAGGCAAGCACTTGCGTCACATGCTAGCTTACCAAGTAAGCTACGTTTCTACCACTAACTTAACTAGTAAGGCATGCAGCCTTTGTAAGCACCTGCGTCACATTCCGACTTAGCCTTTGGGAATGATGATCAACATTAGAGATATCATGTAGATGAGGTCCGGGAAGATTCGGCGCGTCCATATCTTCGAGTGTCATGGTATGTTGGCGCTCAAAATGAAAATTGGACCTGAGCCAAATTTAAAATTTGAAACAAAATTAAAATTTGTTGGTTACATGACATACCTATGAGACGCTGCGACAACATTGGTTAGAGCAATGTATAATACTGACGGGTGTAGATACTATCATTAGGAAAAGAGATGTATTATTTAAATCAAACTTTGCATAATTATACTGTTCTAAAGGTCTCATGTGCTGAAAAGATCAGCTGAATTATATGTTCCTTGGGCACAGGTCAGCACATGCTTGCCAACTGAACTGAATTTATGTTGTAAAGATAAAATGTTGATAGCTCAGTGTGTTTATCAAAATCTAGATAGCTGAATGTGTTTATTAGAATAACTCATTGTAAAGACAAATAGTAGGTTAGGAACAAAAAATTGTATCTGTTGCGACTAACAAGTAAATTTGTCTCTAATGTGATCTTCCAAATCATATAGCAAAGTATGTAAGTTATGGTCATTGGATGATTTGGTTGATTGCCATTCAAAGACATGAGATTGACGGCTTCCTTGGTGCCATTGCCCATGTGTTGTGCTCTTGTAGAATGAATAATTCATCAGCTCCTTTTCTTTGTTTTAGCGGTGGAATATACAAGATAGGCAAATACTTCAGGAGAACTATTCAAGTGCCACGACCAAAACACACTCCATGCAAGAGGAAACAAACACACTATAGGAGCTAGGCACCAGTTTGCAAGCTAAAGGGAAAGGATAGGGAGAGAATAAGGTACTGAAGGCAACCTAGTATAAAAATGAAGAACGTGGAGATCCAACACCTAGGATAGGGTTCACAATTGCACTCCCAAAAAAATTAGATGTCTTATGCTTGGCAAGGACATGCTTGCTGATTCCAGATAACTATCATGAAGCTCCATAAGATTCAAGTGGGCATTCTAAGTCGGGATATGCACCAACAGTCTCGGCACCAAGCAGCAAGAAAAAAAAAGTACCATCCACTGTGACCATAAATTTATTATATTTCCTCTCACAACGCATGAGTTATTGCTGTGTATAATATTTTTTTTCATGTTTCATATGAACATGCTAATGGTCTAAACTATTTATTCGTTGAACACGATCAAGGAGGCCGAACGACATCACATAATAATTTTTGAATGTTTCATACAAACAGGGCATGTGCTAACCTGTGAATCCTCTGTTGGATGAATAGGGTAATGGTCTAAACTATTTGTTCGATTTATTTGTGTGTTTATTGTTATTTGTCAGATCACTGATTGGTGTTGTATATGGAAAGATTGAAGGAAAAGAGGTGTAGTAGTTAGATTTGTGATTGGATAATCTGCAAGGAAAGAGTGGAGATGTTTCGTTCGGTTTATTTCGGTATGTGTAGATAAAGAACCAACTTAGTTATGTCTACCCCATTGATTATTCATGAGCAAATGAATATTTCCATGTCTAAAAATTGTTAGATTTTTTTAACATAAATTTTTATATTTGTTGGGATTGCATCGGTTGTATTGATGATTAAATCAGTATTGGTAGTTACAACAAATACCAACACCAAAGTATCTTAATAAACGTAAACCCTAAACCCTTAGAATTTTCACATTCTTACAATATATGAATATAAAGCTATAATTCAAAATAGTGTACAGGCTCATGCGGTGAACATTAAACACAAAAAATATAGCAAAATAAATTGAAATTTTTTGGCAACCAAGATGCTCATGTGCGCACATATTTCGTGACGTGTAGACATCTGAGGAGTTTGAGCCAAAAAGGCAATCTTCGGGTGTGTGAGAACTTTGAAGAAGAACACTATTCGGAGCTGATTTTGTTTTTTTTAGTACACAATGTACATTTTTAGAGCACACATGAAACATTTTTTCTGTTACACCCTGGATCTTTTTGAAATACATGATGCACATTTTTTAAAATGTTTTAAAAAATATGCGTGAACATTTTTTTAAAATTGTATAATCTTTTTTGAAAATTTCACAGGCATTTTTTGGAACAGACGTGAATATTTTCTTAAAATGTAATGATATATTTTTTAAATCGGAATGAACATTTTTAGCCTATGTGATTATATTGGCTTTAGTATCATCTTATATTATGGGACGGAGGGAGTAACATTTCTTATAACATTATGAATATTTTGTTGAAACATGTGAATATTTCCATCAAAGTTGACGTACATTCTTTTAGTGGCAAGAAACATTTTTGTTGACATTGCATACATATCTTTTTAAAACTTTTGCATGCAACTTTTTGAAACAAGGAATATTTTTTCATTACGGGCCCACCACGCTTGCGTTGCGCCACTCTGATTTGCTAGTTTTTTTTTTGCGGGAAAACTTTCAATCTATTCATCTTCAATCATAGTAGTACAACGAGCACTAGAAATAACAAAAATTACATCTAGATCCGTAGACCACCTAGCGACGACTACAAGCACTGAAGCGAGCCGAAGGCGCGCCCCTGTTATCGCCCCTCCCTCGCCGGAGCCAGGCAAACCTTGTTGTAGTAGACAGTCGGAAAGGAAGTCGTCGTGCTAAGGCCCCATAGAACCAACGCACCAGAACAACAACCGCCGCAGATGAAGAGTGTAGATCAAAAGGATCCAACCTGAAGACACATGAACGAAAACGAATGACGAACAGATCCGAGCAAATCCACCAAAGACAGATCCGCCGGAGACACACCTCCACACGCCCACCGATAATACTAGACGCATCACCGAAACGGGGGCTAGGCGGGAAAACCTTTATTCCATCTTCATCTTCAGGGAGCCGCCGCCGTCTCGCCTTCGTGAGCGGGATACAAACCCTAACAAAGTTCAAAAAAATAATAATCTAAAAACAAAGCCCTCCCACGGGCAAGGGGCGAGATACACTGCGCCTCCATGGCCATAAGGCCACCGGAGATGGAATGGGCCGGCGCCGGCGCCGACGGGATGCAGAATACCCTAGCCTTTTGGAGGCGGCGGGTAGCTAGGTCAAGAGGCGTCGACTGGCTGTTCTGATTTGCTTGTTTATAATTTGCTGCTTCACGCTACATATCTCAGGCGCTCATGTCAGCACTAATCTTTGCGACGGCGTCGAGCGGCAAGCTGGCCGAGTCGTGTTCGTGCATGAGCGGTCTGAGGCTGTTGGGAGCAGCCGCGTTGTGGGTCAGCTCATGCATGAGTTTGTTAGTGCATGCAAGATTGGTCAAGTCGTGGAGTTAGTTAGTGGCCGTGAGAAATGGCCGTAGAGTTAGCCCATGCATTAGTTAGTTTCTGGACTAGCTGTGCATGGTGGGCGTGGCGTGAGTTTAGGATTAGTTGGTAGTGGAGATACTTTTGTAATGCCTATTTAAGTTGAGTACGTGAATGAAAGCCGGTGTGGGCTGAGAAAACAATGTAGTGCTTGTGGGTGCCAAGGGAGAGTCTCGGCAAAGCCTGTGTGTTCTTCCTTGGTGTATATGCGCGTGTGTGTAGAGTTCATCACCATGTGTGTGTTTGTGACAGAAGAGAAGAGAGAAACCTCAGGAGAGTTGTGAGATGCAACTAGAGGGAGGAAAATGACGCGGCGCTGCGAGAAGGCGGAGCCAACAGCTCAGTTAGCTAGGGGTTCTGGATGCTAACATGGACGGACGGTCACTCTAAAGATTCAAGTTTTGTCCTCATTATATAATTCCACCCGTCCAGGGAAGGGAACACCACCACCAAAACGGCACTGACCAAACGAGGCGCAAACTTGTTTAGAAATACACGACAGCTTTCCCTATAAATACACCACCGATACTCAGATAGTCAGATACGAATCTTAGCCATCGTCTCACGTTATCACGAGCTAGCTGCCAAGATGAGCAAGTCGTCATGGCCGGAGCTGGTGGGCGTCATGGCGACGCCGGCAGCCACGCAGATCGCATACGACAGGCCCGACGTCGCCGTCGAAGTGCTCCCGCCGGGTGCGCCGCTGACGCCCGACTACAACCCCGAGCGCGTCCGCGTCTTCATCGACACCAACGGCATCGTCTCCCAGACCCCCACCGTCGGCTAGGGCTAGGGCTAAGGGCTAGCATGCCCCCCTTGACCTGGGATGGAATGTAGTACTCGTCACTACGTCAGACGGCGTCTTCGCGGCACTACTACTGCGATTACTGTGCCCAGTATAACTAATGGAAGAATAAAGTGACGTTATATGTTTGTGCTATGTTATTATTTCGAAAACTATATATCTATGCATGAAAGAACAAATGATTATGCTTTTTTTAGGGTGACAAATTTAGGACAGTATAACTGAGCCTAAAATGAGCCCTCTCAGCGATTTGCGTTGGGACGAAACAACCTACGGGTCTGTATGCGAGTCAAAGGTGTACTTGTAACTGGGACAACTACACAAAATTATGATACGAGTTACGAGTCGAGGGTGGACTTGCAACTGAGACAACTCCGGAAAACTACGATACGAATTGTGAGTCGTGAGGATGGACTTGCAACTGAGACAACTACAAAACTATTGTTGGGGAACGTTGCAAAAAATTAAAATTTTTCTTACGGTTTCACCAAGATCCATCTATGAGTTCATCTAAGCAACGAGTCAAGGAAGTGAGTTTGCATCTACATACCACTTGTAGATCGCGTGCGGAAGCTTGCAGAAAAAACAAGATTATCTTTGAAAGGCAATGGAGAATATGACTAAGTTGGAAACATATACTCCAATGATAAAAATTGATTTTGAATCCGATGTGTTTTTCCAGAATAAATCTTGGACTAACAAACAAGCATCATTAAAATTTTGTACAAATGTATGTTTTTTCTTACACACATTTTCTTGTTTTCCCTTACTTTCCAAGTCGTCTTGATTGGGGCTCCTAGGTGTGCAAAACTATGGCCACATCATTGTCAAAGCTGCTTTTGTTCCTGCATCTAGGTTTTGACAATATATGGTACTCCCGCCGTTCCAAAACAAGTGTCATGGTTTTAGTTCAAATTTAAACTAAAACTACGACAACTATTTTAGAAAGGAGGGAGTATTAGGTCTGGCAGGCTGGACTTAAATTTTAAATTAAATAATCTAATAGTACTCCAATTTATTCAACACAACTAATCAGGTTGCATTTTCTCAACAAGGAAAATTAATCAAGTTGCAAGAAATGCATTTTATCCGATCCAGAATTTGAGAGAATATGTAACAAGATTCATAACAACTCTCCAAAAAGTAACACACCGACAACCTAAACACTCTTAAATATCAACTTCTGAGGGCAGGCGGCAACTATTGTCACCCATGCTAGTATCAAAAAATTCAAAATGTGGTTTACCTCACCACTAGCGTCGCCGAGACAAAAAGGACCAGCATTTCTACTGCTCCGCAAATTCAAGTAACAGATAAATGGCATGTATAAGAACAGACATGCCGAACAAGTTCGACATCAGAGGTCAACTTATTCATTGCTAACTAGAGCAAATGTCTTGAAAGCTTTCGACACAAACACAACAGAGGCTGGTCAAGCAAACAAGACCACGAATTCTTCCACTGGAGCTCCACGCCACAGCTGTTCTTCAGTAAATCTCAACAGATGGACCAGACAACTGCAGATGCAGCTACTACTCTCTGGCTCCAGAGGCCCGTGAAGAAAGGCGGACCCTGCTGCGAACGGAAACTTGTACTACGCTGAAGCACCGGCCTCCTCCTCCTCCTCTTTCCTTTTGCGAGCCCACTTGGGGCTGACCTCGATAAGCCGGTGCGGCATGAGCTGCTTCTCTTTCCGGGTGAGCTTCTTGTAGTTCATGACCCTGAGTTTCGCAATCTTGGCTTCCTCCTCGGCTGTAGCTTCTCTGACCACCACTGTCAGCCTGCACCTAGGTCGCTCCCTGACACCACACCTCCCTTTGGCGTGGTAAGACAGCCTCTTGAGATAAAGTCCTTTTCCCACGAAAGCCTCTTCTGCAGTGTCAAGGAGGAGGGAGATGAGGTCTAATTTATTGCAGGCATGGGAGGTAAAATGTGAGCAGCTTCGTTGCAATCTTATCTTACCCACAGTAAGTTTATCTGCATCCAGTCCATGGTTGTGAGCTGCGTTTGCACGAGCAGAATGGATCTCACCTCTACAGCAATTGATAGGAAGAAATTCTCATGAAAAGCATGGTGGCCGGCCGGCCCTCCCCGCGGCAGCGCGCGCCGGCTCCGTCTGCCGTTTCGACTCAGCAGACATATACGTATACGCACCTTCTCATAGTGAACAAAAAAGGCCTCCACGGAAAGCATCTCATTCTCATCACGGGGATTGAGCAAGAACCTCCTCGCTCGCTGCGCAGCAGGGAAGGAGAACATGGCCACTCGCCGGCGCCGGCGCCCAAGTCCCAAGTCCAAGTCGCACGCGCACCCGGCACGCGGACGGATGACTGTCTCTTGTATATATAGAGATGGTGGACAGAACAAGGAGTTCGTGGTTCATAATTAGAGGCAAGGCCGTGAGGCGGATCGGTGAGGTGGCACAATCCAGACCCTCCCTGGCTGTCTGATGAAATCCCTAGGCACGCAGTTATTTCATTTATAGGGAAAGGAACGACCGGTGGCTATTTATTCTCTTGGACGCTCTGGCCGGCTCACATGCACCAACCCTATTGCAGTTCGACTATATTTATTCTCTTGCACGCTTCACCTACCTCGTCTAGTGGACAGCAGCACTGGTGGGTGGGTTCTTTTCTCTTCACTTGTTAGACCCTAGAGTTTCCTTCTACCGAGGGGTTTGAAAAGCTGACGAAAGGCGCTCAGATTTACGCCCAAGACTACCAACACATCCATCATAAACGGAACAGGGGCATCGCCTAAGACTATCAACTTTTAGCAAGGTAAGAACTAGAGAACTGAACCCTAAAGACTACGACATCAAGTACAAAATAAAGTTTCTCATTGATATAGCAGTTGAAATATTTATATACCATACCAATATATGGATGAAGACAAATCGCCATTACATGGTGACAGTGCAGAGGTGGTGTGGACAAAGACAACGAGACCAAGCCCAAGCTACACAGCCGGTGAAGCACACGCTGGAGGCAAGACATCCCAATCATCTGCCAATTACATACACCAAAAAATGTTCAGTTCTTTCTCATTACATCCAGCAAGACAAGGAGGTAGGGAAGACACAACCAAATCATCAACTTTATCTATACACACAGATCATACAAATCATAAGGGCATGCTAGTAACCTGTTATACAGTTTTCAATCCCGAGAAACTACATGGAATTAGGAATCACAAAGGCCAATCCACAAAAATGAGAAAGTTTTAGGATAGGTTCAAAACTGAAGACTGCATTTGGAACATAGACTGGATGATCAAAGAAGGAACATCGCTTCTTTTTATGGGGCATTAAACCAAAATCACCATCTTCCCACCCTTGTACTGGATCACCTTCTTTAAAGATGGCCAGAAAATTGTATGAAATCTTGTACTGTTTTTCAAACGACCTATGGCATGACTTTATAGACAGAAAACTGTATGAAATCTTATTGGTTCAAGTTGTAATTGACCAAATACAGGAGCATGTAGATGCAATTGGCAGTTTTATAAAGCCACCAACACTTGTTTGAGCAACAAACTATAAGTTGGAAACCGGTAAGATCAAAACTTAGTCAACTGAGTATTTCAAAGCAATGATAACAAAACAATGTCATTCAACAGTTTAATAGAATGCGGCTCGAACCCATCAATCTGACATCAAGGACCGCGTGCGCTTGCTAATTGACCCCATGGGGTTGTTGTTGTAGCCCTAAGTATCAGCTATCGACGCCCCAGAAGAGGCCGCAGCTGGCAACCCCGGCTTGACGGCGCAGAGGCCGCAGCAGGGGGCGCCAGCACCGCTCCTCTGCCTCCTGCGCGTGAGAACATTCTTATACTTGTTGATATTCCGGATCGCATACTGCACCGACTGCACCTTCTCCCTGGCAGAGGCAGGCTGATCAACTATCTAGAAATGGCGCAGTTACAGGAGACAGGCACCAATACATGCACTACGGTGGGTTAGGGGCACATACCTGGCCTTGCCTGAGAACTAGGTGACGCTATCACGGACCCACAGGAGGAGGCTCCCCCACAAGGGCTAACAAGCCCAACCACCATAGCTGGGTGTAGATCGGCTGCTGATGGTGTGGATCTGGTGCCATCGTTGCCGGAACAGGTGTGGGGGTAGGACAGCGGCTGCCGCGTCCATGGTCGGTCTATTCCTCTTGTCCCCCGGCAACCTACACGCACATACATGCAGCAGCACCAAGAATAAAGATCCAGTGTTTATCTGCACCAAAATATGCGGGTAGAGCATTATATTCTGTATTCATGTCAGTACATCAAATGTAGTTTTCAAAAGTAACATTCCATTGGCTGTGACCTTGGCAAATGGTATGAATTTTCATTCCAAAAATACAACCCAAAGTTGCAGGGATGCACATTACGCAATTAAAACAGAATACAATTCATCTTGACCAACACCCACCATGTAGGGAGGACCACAATATTGGTTTTTGTGAATTCGTTGAATCTTGAATGCATCACATGCTTCCTGCTGAAGAGAGAAGCAAGTTGTTATTTTTTGGCCTTTTGTAATGAAACATCTAATTATTGATCTCAGAAATGATAATGATGATTATCTCCTGTTCTTATGAACATATGTTACACTTAATACGCTGAACCAAAACTTGAATCTGCCTTTAGACAGAAAGGCATGTGAGCATGCCATCCAGTTTGACTGCTTCATATGTTCCATTACTGTGAGACGGCGAAACCCCGCGTAAGGGGCCATGCGAAAAGAAATATATATCAGCTCAACGAGCTCGAGTTAACTAACTGAAATCAGAAAAATCCAAACTTTTTAAACTGTACATGCAGTGAAACGAAAAATAAAGACAGAGATGGAGAAGCTTGCTAACCTTATGCCAAGACTGATGCAAGTTGTAGTTACTAGTGAAAGTCCTCAGTTCTTGGCACCACTAAATATAGAGTTTTATTCTGTTGACTCATCAAACAAACATAGACAGTTAGCAATAGCTCTGATGAGATTGCACGCTGCATCTTTTTAATTGAAACAACACAAAAGAGGCTTAATACTATAATATAATAACAGAATAGTTGCATGCCTAGGCCGCCAGTTTGTTTCTTATATGGGATGAATTTCCAATTTACAAGATGAACTGTGTGTTATCTTTCAGGATCGTTCCACATGTAGTTGCCCTTTTTCAGAGGTTTTCGTGATAATGTGAAAATGTTCAACGGAAAAATCCGTATTTCAGTCCCCTTTGTATCGCTGTCTGTTCTAAGTGCTCCTGCACCAGCACATAAAAATGCAGCTGCAAGACATGTGAGACAGAAGACCGTATGTCACACAACTCAAGACATGTCAATCGTCTGTACTTTTTTTTTCTAATATCCGTCTAGGCGGGCTTGCCTAATCAAGAGTGATGATGTCTTTCTTTGCAAGAATGAGTTTATATGCATGCAGCATCTTTTAGACTGGAAAGGGCCCTACTAACGAAAGAGTTGAAGTGCATGTGAAGCAGCACCACTTTTCCTCCACATTGCTAAATCAGTGCAAATTCAGTACAGCCACATACTACATGTCTACATTCTACATCTCTCATCCCTTCCATGTAAGCAACAACTCACAGGACCCACAATTACAACCAAGAAATTTAGTGCAGCCACTAGAAAAATGATGATCCATGCCTACATCCTGGGATTTTCGCGTCAATGTTTGACCCAAGTAACGGCTGCATCTTTTACACCAGGACGCAAATAACCATGTGGAGGAGAAACATTTCTTAATGAGCAAGTTGAACGGGGCAAACGTTACTGACATATTGGCAGCAAAAAAAATTGTATCCCCTGTAGTGTAAGCTTAAAGCTACTACAAGCGTTACAAGACTTTTTAATGAAACCTCTAATTATTGATCTAAAAAATGATCATGATGATTATCTCCTGTTCATATGGACCTATGTAACACTTAATATGCTGAACCAAAAGTTGACAATCATCCTTTAGTTGATGGTGACAGAAAGGCGTGTGAGCATGCCATCCAATTTGATGGTAGCTTAATATGTTTCATTACTGCGAGACGGTGAGACCCCGCATCAGGGGCCGTACGAAAAAAGTTACATCAGCTCAACGAGCTAGAGTTAATTAACTAACTAAAATCAGAAAAAAAAAACTAACTTTTTAACTGCACATACAGTGAAATAAAAAATAAAGGCAGAGATGGAGAAGAATGCTAACCCTATGCCGAGACTGATGCAGGTTGTAGTTACTAGTTGAAGTCCTCAGTTCTTGGCACCACTACACATATTGTTTTAATCTGTTGGCGCATCAAACAAACATAGACAGTTAGCAATAGCTCTGATGAGATTACAAGCTGCATCTTTTTAATTGAAACGGCACAGAAGAGGCCTACTAGTATAATAATACTCCCTCCATCTGGAAATTCTTGTCGGATAAATGAATAAAAATGGATGTATCTAGAACTAAAATACGTCTAGATACATTCATTTATCCGACAAGTATTTTAGGATGGAGGGAGTATATTATATGGAAGAGTTGCATAGCTAAACTGCTAATTGTTTCTTAATAGGGATGAATTTCCAGTTTACAAGATGAACCACATGGTATCATTCAGAATCATTCCACGTGTAGTTGGCCTTTTTTTCAGAGGTTTCCGTGATAACGTGAAAAGGTTGAACGGAAAAGGGAGGTCAGAAGAGACTGGATTTGCGGAGTAGGATAGGGAAGGGAACAAGTGAGTACCTTGAGCAGCGATGGGGGTCGGGAAGGTGAGATGGAGGCTGATGTCACATTGCAGGAACTCGCTGCTGCTGTTGCCGGCCATGGCGCTGGTTCTGCCGATGCAGGTGAGAGCCGCCACCATGGACGGATGGCGACCGGTGGTGGTGGTTCATCACCGCAGCAGCGAGGTCCCCAGTGTGCCACACCCTACTAAGAAAGGGGGTGGACGGGACCCAGGCCGGCTTCCATAGCGCTGCACCAGCACCGTCAAGGTATGAAAGCTATAGTATGAAGGCAACAAGATTAGGGATACAACTTGCATGTAACAAACATCAACACAAAAGTTTACGCTTTAATGGCAACAGATCGATTATTATGACTTTATTAAACTATCTTAAAAGTAGCTGTCAAATCTCTAAACCATCTTAAAATGGCCAGATTCAGAGCACACTATTGTTAGTTTGAACTGAATTTGTGCAAAAGTAATAAAAACACGTCCGTTTGGAGTATGTGCAGCCACGCCAAAAAACAAGGTTCGGAACTAGCATTCCAGCGTAATCTATCTAAGAGTACAAGTGTGCAGCACAACAGCTTGCAGCAAGGATATATACCAAGAGTTTCAGGTGCAGAAAGTTGTGGTTTGCCAATAAATTTTGGCCAACCTAATTACTACAAAGACAGGCAGTCAAAACATATAATAAATCTAATGCCACCACTGCCATTCTTATTTTACATTAGATAAACATGTTTGCATAACCAGCCAGAGAATCGGTGCGTGCTCTCTCGAGATTTGACCTTAAAATTGGCAAAGAAGATCAAACCTATCATTGTATCTAAGAATATTTCTAAGCATGACGTAAATCATAAATTGGGGGAGTATGTGTGTGCTCTTCCAAGGCTTCGGTACGTGCTCTTCAATTTGCACGCAAACTGCTAAACCACCAAGCCACAACAGCGAGGTCGCCCCCCTGGGATGGATGTGATGTGATGTGATGTGCGACGCCCCGACGAGATATGGAGTGGACGGAATCGCTGCACCAGCGGCCGGTCCGTAGTTGGGTGGAGATTGGCCACTGACGATGTGGATCCGGCGCCGGAGCAAGCGCGTCCGTGGTCGGCCCATCCATCCATGGGTGGAAGAGAGGTCGCCTGTGGCGGTTGGGTTGGGTTGGGATTGGGGGTGGGGGCGAGGGAGGTCGCCAGCGGCGGCCGCGGCTGGATTTGGGGAATTTGCAGGGAGGAAGAAGAGGGGTGGGGGTGGTTTGGGGTGGGTGTGTGTGTGGCGTTTTCAATTTCCTTTTGGTTTGATTAATTGAACCTCACCTCGAAATATCAGCGCGCGTCGCGAATTCCCGAGAGAGAGCGCGAGACGCTTGAGATACTCTCTTGTGTTTACTGCTACATTGCTTCATTGATTGATATGACCATGTGTAAAACAACATTGGGCGTTGCTTACACGCCGGCTGACACTGTTGTAGTCAAAAAGATAAAGATGATACGGGCTCTGTGACAGTTCATGTCGACGGTGCAGATGTTGCAACGTATTGGGATAGGGGGCGAGGGAGGTCGGCTGGAATTTGGGGATTGGGGGAGACGGGGAGTGCTTTGGTTGGGGTTTCCAATTTCCTTCCTCTTCTTCGTTTGATTATTGAACCTCGAAATATCAGCCCGCGGATTTTCGAGACAACGCTTCAAATATTCTTCTGTTTAGGGCTTGATTAATTGATTGATCCATGGGCCTACCTACCTTGTGGTCAACCATGGCATCCCACGGATCGATATCCCTCTTCAACCCATCTCAGCCGTTCGCCCAGTTCTCATCCAAGCAACAACAAAAGAATACTACTCCCTCCGTTTTTGTTTTTATTTACTCTGTATATTAAAGTTGATTAAAGCCAAAATTTTGTAAAATTTGATCAAGCTTATAGAAAACAATACAAATATTTACCATACCAAATCTATATATGATGTAAAAGTACATTCAATAATAAATCTAATGTTATTGATTTGTTATTGTATATGTCAATATATTTGTTTATAAACTTTGTCAAAGTTTGTTTACAAAGTTTGACTTTGACTAAAGCTAATATGCGGACTAAATAAAAACGGAGGGACTAGTATTGTACTCTCCTTTTCACTTTCGTTTCAACTCATGAGCGGGGGCCGGCCAAAGTATTTTCTACGTTTGGTGCCTGATCGAGGGAACGGGAGCGGGATAGAAGATGTTGTCTCGCTCGATCTCCTTTGATTTTCTTCGGGGCCCTTCCTCACCTGTGGAGTTCGGGGACGAGAAGGCCAGCTTGATCTCCTTGATTATGTGTGAAAGTCGTCCGTCGTATCCTTGCTGGCCATGTACAACTGACCTCGGTGTGTGCCACACGAGGGCTATGATGTCCTCTTGCCCCCAAAGTGGTCGGGGCGAGACGGGGTGGTTGTGATGTGTGTGGCCGTTCTTGCGGCGTGGTTATATGTGCGTGTAAATCCGTTGGGGCGCCGGTCTATCCTACGCGAGTGAAGCATTCGTGGGGGGTGGGATTGGGGGCGAGGTAGGTCGGTGGCTGGATTGGGGATTGCGTTGCAGGGAGGAAGACGAGGGGAGTGGCGTGGGTTGGGTGGGTCTCTGGCGTTTTCAATTCCCTTCATTTTCGTTTGGTTTGATTAATTGAATTGAACCTCAGCTCGAAACAAATATCAGCGGACGCATCCTGCGACTTCCGGAATTAATTTCCTTTCGAGAGAGCACCAGACCAGCCGCTTGGAATTCTTGATTGATTGATGGGCCCACGCCACGTCGTGGCATGGATTGCCGAGTGCTGCCACAGATCGATATCCCTTTTCAACCGATCTCAACCGTTCACCCACATCTAGCTAATCCAAGTATAATAACAACAACAAAATACTAATGTGCTCTTTTTTCACTCCCGTTGTTTCAACTCACCAGCGTTTTCTGACCAAACTATTTTCTATGTTTTATCTCACCTACGTTTGTTTTATAAGGAATTTGTGGTTGGAGACGATCTCCTTGATTACGTGTGAAAGCCGCATGCCGTATCCTTGCTGGCAGGCCATGTATGACTGACCTCGGTGTGAGGCTAAGATGTCCTCTCGCCGCCAAAGTGGTCGCGCAATGGGGGTGGCCATTCTCACGGCGTGGTTATGCGCGTGCAAATGCATGGTGGTGGATGGCGTCTACGCGGGTGAAGCCCTTCGTGTTAGTGCTCTCCTGTCTTCTGCTCGGTTGTGTCGTCGGCCGGTCCGTCCCAGCGCGTGGCGCGGTTGTGTTCGACGGTCCGCTGGCCGGACCGGTGCCGATGGCTGCGAGCGAGTGTGCCGGCGCGCGAGATCGGGCTATGTTGGTTGGGTACTCCCTTCGTTTCTAAACATAAGATCTTTTGAAGATTTCAATCAATACGGACTAGTACGTACGGATGTGCGTATTTTTTAGAGTGTAGAATCGCTCATTTTGCTCCGTATGTAGTCCACATAGGAAGGTCTTATATTTATTTGGGAAACGAAGAGGGTCACATTAATTAATTAATTAATTAATTAATTGGTGTTTTGTTGTGGTTAATTAAATTATCAATTAATCCAGAAAAAAGGAGGAAGGATTTCCTTGGGTACATAGCTAGCTCGCATCATATGCAGCATACGGAGATCAAAGTGCACGCGCGCGTTCGTTCGTTCGTTCGTTCGTTCGTTTGTTCAAATTGATGTTTCTAAATTCGGTAAGTAAATTTAGGTTTTTGTCACATAGGTAGTCCTAAACTCTATCCCCTTTAATTTTAAAATAGAAAAAGACCAAAAAAAAGGAATTTCAGTTGACATCAGCAGACGATTCAGTTAGCTAGCAAGCAAGAAGAATTCTGGACACATGCATGGACGGACGGTCATTCTTATGATGATGTTCTTGTCCTACAGCTGTACTTGATTCCGCCCGTCCAGGGAACAACATCACCAAAATGTCACTGACCAAACGAGGCGCAAACTTTGTTTGTTAGAAATGCACGATATGATGGATCTCCCTATAAATACACCAAGATAAGTGTACGTAACACGCCACTTAGATACGCATCTCAGCTAGCTACCTAGCTATCGTGATCTCACATAGTATATACATCCGCCCGAACGGTGCTGACGAGCTAATAGCTACCAAGACCAGGATGAGCAAGTCGTCGTGGCCGGAGGTGGTGGGCATCCTGGTGGATCATGCGATGGACCAGATCGAGACGGACAGGCCTGACGTCATCGCCGTGCCGTTCTCGCTGGGCACCCCGCTCCCGGGCGGCTACGAGGCCGGCCGCGTCGCCGTCTTCTACCTAGAAGACAACGTAGAAGACGACTTCATCGTCGCCGTGATGCCCGTCATCGGCTAGGGCTAGGGCTTGGCCCCCGTGAACGGAATGTAATACATATATGCCAGCGTGTACTCGTCCCTGCACTGCAGCAGCAGCAGAGGTGCACGGTATAATGGAAGAATAATAAAATGACGTTAATTATGTGTTTGCGCTACGTGATTTCTATGAAAAAACTGGCTAAAATACCCTTGCGTTGATATATACTACTCCCTCTGTAAAGAAATATAAAAGTGTTTATATCACTACTATGGAGGGAGTATAAAATAACAAATTACTCTGCTTCGCCAACATGCGTTGTTTGAAATGAGATACGCATGTACTCTCGTCTGCCATTTTTGGCAGCAACCACGCCCTCCTCTCGAGGGATGAATATATATGGAGTGGAAGCTTTCCGTTTTTCCGACAGAAAAATAAAAATGGTGAGGAAACGGAATGATATTTTTGGTGGAACGGGCGCGGAAACAGGTTATGATATCCTATTATATAGCCATGATATATCATAATATTTTGTAATCATCTTATCAATTGAAGGACTATGTTTGTTTCCTTGTTTTTGGGTTGATGGTTCAAGGGGTCTTCAGTTCTAGCGAACACTTTGCTTTCGTCTCTGCTCCGTGTTGCATTCGCTTCATTTTTATTTCCGGTAGTTTTCGTTTCTGTATATGTTTTCAGAATTTCTATATTCGTTTCTGTTTCATAAAAAAAATGAAAACAAATGTGACAAGATCCAGTTTCTTCCGTTTTCATCCCTACTCCTCTCCTTGTACCCTGTCTACATTTTTTTTCCAGAAAACACAATACACCCTCATACACACACATACAAATGTGGCCCAATCGAAATTTATCAGGTGTATGAAACCAGATAGAACCTCTTATCAGAGCCAGGTTTCAATATTGGGACCTGTGGGTTATGGGCCCACCAACCTTCTGCTGCGCGCCACTCTGATTTTCTTGTTGATTTTGCAACGTCACGCTACATATCTCAACTGTTCAGTTAGCAAAGCAAGCAAGCAGGCGCAGGGGTTGAGAACGCATACATGGACGGTCACTTATGATGTTGTTGTTGTCCTACTTATAATTCCCCCGTCCAGGGAACACCACCACCAAAACGGCACTGACTGTTAGCCCAATTATAGCTTCCGAGGATTGGACAGAGCAAAAGAGAAACAACCTAAACTATAGCTTGTGTAAGCTAGCAGAACACACTCATCCATACACTAACATGGAGCTGCTCGTACTACTAGTTTAAACCTGAAAGTAGCTCGTTGGCTTGCTTTGGATTGAAAATGGCCTGAGTTACAACCCGGGGTGTGAAGCTCCTTATATAGGACAGCCAAACTGGCCGAAGCAAAATATCAGCTAGCATTGAGGCAAGCACTTGCGTCACATGCTAGCTTACCAAGTAAGCTACGTTTCTACCACTAACATAACTAGTAAGGCATGCAGCCTTTGTAAGCACTTGCGTCACATTCCGACTTAGCCTTTGGGAATGATGATCAACATTAGAGATATCATGTAGATGAGGTCCGGGAAGATTCGGCGCGTCCATATCTTCGAGTGTCATGGTATGATGGCGCTCAAAATGAAAATTGGACCTGAGCCAAATTTAAAATTTGAAACAAAATTAAAATTTGTTGGTTACACGACATACCTATGAGACGCTGCGACAACATTGGTTAGAGCAATGTATAATGCTGATGGGTGTAGATACTATCATTAGGAAAAGAGATGTATTATTTAAATCAAACTTTGCATAATTATACTGTTCTAAAGGTCTCATGTGCTGAAAAGATCAGCTGAATTATATGTTCCTTGGGCACAGGTCAGCACATGCTTGCCAACTGAACTGAATTTATGTTGTAAAGATAAAATGTTGATAGCTCAGTGTGTTTATCAAAATCTAGATAGCTGAATGTGTTTATCAGAATAACTCATTGTAAAGACAAATAGTAGGTTAGGAACAAAAAATTGTATCTGTTGCGACTAACAAGTAAATTTGTCTCTAATGTGATCTTCCAAATCATATAGCAAAGTATGTAAGTTATGGTCATTGGATGATTTGGTTGATTGCCATTCGAAGACATGAGATTGACGGCTTCCTTGGTGCCATTGCCCATGTGTTGTGCTCTTATAGAATGAATAATTCATCAGCTCCTTTTCTTTGTTTTAGCGGCGGAATATACAAGATAGGCAAATACTTCAGGAGAAATATTCAAGTGCCACGACCAAAACACACTCCATGCAAGAGGAAACAAACACACTATAGGAGCTAGGCACCAGTTTGCAAGCTAAAGGGAAAGGATAGGGAGAGAATAAGGTACTGAAGGCAACCTAGTATAAAAATGAAGAACATGGAGATCCAACACCTAGGATAGGGTTCACAATTGCACTCCCAAAAAAATTAGATGTCTTATGCTTGGCAAGGACATGCTTGCTGATTCCAGATAACTATCATGAAGCTCCATAAGATTCAAGTGGGCATTCTAAGTCGGGATATGCACCAACAGTCTCGGCACCAAGCAGCAAGAAAA
This sequence comes from Triticum timopheevii, assembly GCA_963921465.1. Taxonomy (NCBI): domain Eukaryota; kingdom Viridiplantae; phylum Streptophyta; class Magnoliopsida; order Poales; family Poaceae; genus Triticum; species Triticum timopheevii. The sequence goes on from OY997271.1 coordinate 17,539,788, forward strand.
AAAAAAGTACCATCCACTGTGACCATAAATTTATTATATTTCCTCTCACAACGCATGAGTTATTGCTGTGTATAATATTTTTTGCATGTTTCATATGAACATGCTAATGGTCTAAACTATTTATTCGTTGAACACGATCAAGGAGGCCGAACGACATCACATAATAATTTTTGAATGTTTCATACAAACAGGGCATGTGCTAACCTGTGACTCCTCTGTTGGATGAATAGGGTAATGGTCTAAACTATTTGTTCGATTTATTTGTGTGTTTATTGTTATTTGTCAGATCACTGATTGGTGTTGTATATGGAAAGATTGAAGGAAAAGAGGTGTAGTAGTTAGATTTGTGATTGGATAATCTGCAAGGAAAGAGTGGAGATGTTTCGTTCGGTTTATTTCGGTATGTGTAGATAAAGAACCAACTTAGTTATGTCTACCCCATTGATTATTCATGAGCAAATGAATATTTCCATGTCTAAAAATTGTTAGATTTTTTTAACATAAATTTTTATATTTGTTGGGATTGCATCGGTTGTATTGATGATTAAATCAGTATTGGTAGTTACAACAAATACCAACACCAAAGTATCTTAATAAACGTAAACCCTAAACCCTTAGAATTTTCACATTCTTACAATATATGAATATAAAGCTATAATTCAAAATAGTGCACAGGCTCATGCGGTGAACATTAAACACAAAAAATATAGCAAAATAAATTGAAAGTTTTAGGCAACCAAGATGCTCATGTGCGCACATATTTCGTGACGTGTAGACATCTGAGGAGTTTGAGCCAAAAAGGCAATCTTCGGGTGTGTGAGAACTTTGAAGAAGAACACTATTCGGAGCTGATTTTGTTTTTTTTAGTACACAATGTACATTTTTAGAGCACACATGAAACATTTTTTCTGTTACACCCTGGATCTTTTTGAAATACATGATGCACATTTTTTAAAATGTTTTAAAAAATATGCGTGAACATTTTTTTAAAATTGTATAATCTTTTTTGAAAATTTCACAGGCATTTTTTGGAACAGACGTGAATATTTTCTTAAAATGTAATGATATATTTTTTAAATCGGAATGAACATTTTTAGCCTATGTGATTATATTGGCTTTAGTATCATCTTATATTATGGGACGGAGGGAGTAACATTTCTTATAACATTATGAATATTTTGTTGAAACATGTGAATATTTCCATCAAAGTTGACGTACATTCTTTTAGTGGCAAGAAACATTTTTGTTGACATTGCATACATATCTTTTTAAAACTTTTGCATGCAACTTTTTGAAACAAGGAATATTTTTTCATTACGGGCCCACCACGCTTGCGTTGCGCCACTCTGATTTGCTAGTTTTTTTTTTGTGGGAAAACTTTCAATCCATTCATCTTCAATCATGGTAGTACAACGAGCACTAGAAATAACAAAAATTACATCTAGATCCGTAGACCACCTAGCGACGACTACAAGCACTGAAACGAGCCGAAGGCGCGCCGCTGTTATCGCCCCTCCCTTGCCGGAGCCAGGCAAACCTTGTTGTAGTAGACAGTCGGAAAGGAAGTCGTCGTGCTAAGGCCCCATAGAACCAACGCACCAGAACAACAACCGCCGCAGATGAAGAGTGTAGATCAAAAGGATCCAACCTGAAGACACATGAACGAAAACGAATGACGAACAGATCCGAGCAAATCCACCAAAGACAGATCCGCCGGAGACACACCTCCACACGCCCACCGATAATACTAGACGCATCACCGAAACGGGGGCTAGGCGGGAAAACCTTTATTCCATCTTCATCTTCAGGGAGCCGCCGCCGTCTCGCCTTCGTGAGCGGGATACAAACCCTAACAAAGTTCAAAAAAATAATAATCTAAAAACAGAGCCCTCCCACGGGCAAGGGGCGAGATACACTGCGCCTCCATGGCCGTAAGGCCACCGGAGATGGAATGGGCCGGCGCCGGCGCCGACGGGATGCAGAATACCCTAGCCTTTTGGAGGCGGCGGGTAGCTAGGTCAAGAGGCGTCGACTGGCTGTTCTGATTTGCTTGTTTATAATTTGCTGCTTCACGCTACATATCTCAGGCGCTCATGTCAGCACTAATCTTTGCGACGGCGTCGAGCGGCAAGCTGGCCGAGTCGTGTTCGTGCATGAGCGGTCTGAGGCTGTTGGGAGCAGCCGCGTTGTGGGTCAGCTCATGCATGAGTTTGTTAGTGCATGCAAGATTGGTCAAGTCGTGGAGTTAGTTAGTGGCCGTGAGAAATGGCCGTAGAGTTAGCCCATGCATTAGTTAGTTTCTGGACTAGCTGTGCATGGTGGGCGTGGCGTGAGTTTAGGATTAGTTGGTAGTGGAGATACTTTTGTAATGCCTATTTAAGTTGAGTACGTGAATGAAAGCCGGTGTGGGCTGAGAAAACAATGTAGTGCTTGTGGGTGCCAAGGGAGAGTCTCGGCAAAGCCTGTGTGTTCTTCCTTGGTGTATATGCGCGTGTGTGTAGAGTTCATCACCATGTGTGTGTTTGTGACAGAAGAGAAGAGAGAAACCTCAGGAGAGTTGTGAGATGCAACTAGAGGGAGGAAAATGACGCGGCGCTGCGAGAAGGCGGAGCCAACAGCTCAGTTAGCTAGGGGTTCTGGATGCTAACATGGACGGACGGTCACTCTAAAGATTCAAGTTTTGTCCTCATTATATAATTCCACCCGTCCAGGGAAGGGAACACCACCACCAAAACGGCACTGACCAAACGAGGCGCAAACTTGTTTAGAAATACACGACAGCTTTCCCTATAAATACACCACCGATACTCAGATAGTCAGATACGAATCTTAGCCATCGTCTCACGTTATCACGAGCTAGCTGCCAAGATGAGCAAGTCGTCATGGCCGGAGCTGGTGGGCGTCATGGCGACGCCGGCGGCCACGCAGATCGCATACGACAGGCCCGACGTCGCCGTCGAAGTGCTCCCGCCGGGTGCGCCGCTGACGCCCGACTACAACCCCGAGCGCGTCCGCGTCTTCATCGACACCAACGGCATCGTCTCCCAGAACCCCACCGTCGGCTAGGGCTAGGGCTAAGGGCTAGCATGCCCCCCTTGACCTGGGATGGAATGTAGTACTCGTCACTACGTCAGACGGCGTCTTCGCGGCACTACTACTGCGATTACTGTGCCCAGTATAACTAATGGAAGAATAAAGTGACGTTATATGTTTGTGCTATGTTATTATTTCGAAAACTATATATCTATGCATGAAAGAACAAATGATTATGCTTTTTTTAGGGTGACAAATTTAGGACAGTATAACTGAGCCTAAAATGAGCCCTCTCAGCGATTTGCGTTGGGACGAAACAACCTACGGGTCTGTATGCGAGTCAAAGGTGTACTTGTAACTGGGACAACTACACAAAATTATGATACGAGTTACGAGTCGAGGGTGGACTTGCAACTGAGACAACTCCGGAAAACTACGATACGAATTGTGAGTCGTGAGGATGGACTTGCAACTGAGACAACTACAAAACTATTGTTGGGGAACGTTGCAAAAAATTAAAATTTTTCTTACGGTTTCACCAAGATCCATCTATGAGTTCATCTAAGCAACGAGTCAAGGAAGTGAGTTTGCATCTACATACCACTTGTAGATCGCGTGCGGAAGCTTGCAGAAAAAACAAGATTATCTTTGAAAGGCAATGGAGAATATGACTAAGTTGGAAACATATACTCCAATGATAAAAATTGATTTTGAATCCGATGTGTTTTTCCAGAATAAATCTTGGACTAACAAACAAGCATCATTAAAATTTTGTACAAATGTATGTTTTTTCTTACACACATTTTCTTGTTTTCCCTTACTTTCCAAGTCGTCTTGATTGGGGCTCCTAGGTGTGCAAAACTATGGCCACATCATTGTCAAAGCTGCTTTTGTTCCTGCATCTAGGTTTTGACAATATATGGTACTCCCGCCGTTCCAAAACAAGTGTCATGGTTTTAGTTCAAATTTAAACTAAAACTACGACAACTATTTTAGAAAGGAGGGAGTATTAGGTCTGGCAGGCTGGACTTAAATTTTAAATTAAATAATCTAATAGTACTCCAATTTATTCAACACAACTAATCAGGTTGCATTTTCTCAACAAGGAAAATTAATCAAGTTGCAAGAAATGCATTTTATCCGATCCAGAATTTGAGAGAATATGTAACAAGATTCATAACAACTCTCCAAAAAGTAACACACCGACAACCTAAACACTCTTAAATATCAACTTCTGAGGGCAGGCGGCAACTATTGTCACCCATGCTAGTATCAAAAAATTCAAAATGTGGTTTACCTCACCACTAGCGTCACCGAGACAAAAAGGACCAGCATTTCTACTGCTCCGCAAATTCAAGTAACAGATAAATGGCATGTATAAGAACAGACATGCCGAACAAGTTCGACATCAGAGGTCAACTTATTCATTGCTAACTAGAGCAAATGTCTTGAAAGCTTTCGACACAAACACAACAGAGGCTGGTCAAGCAAACAAGACCACGAATTCTTCCACTGGAGCTCCACGCCACAGCTGTTCTTCAGTAAATCTCAACAGATGGACCAGACAACTGCAGATGCAGCTACTACTCTCTGGCTCCAGAGGCCCGTGAAGAAAGGCGGACCCTGCTGCGAACGGAAACTTGTACTACGCTGAAGCACCGGCCTCCTCCTCCTCCTCTTTCCTTTTGCGAGCCCACTTGGGGCTGACCTCGATAAGCCGGTGCGGCATGAGCTGCTTCTCTTTCCGGGTGAGCTTCTTGTAGTTCATGACCCTGAGTTTCGCAATCTTGGCTTCCTCCTCGGCTGTAGCTTCTCTGACCACCACTGTCAGCCTGCACCTAGGTCGCTCCCTGACACCACACCTCCCTTTGGCGTGGTAAGACAGCCTCTTGAGATAAAGTCCTTTTCCCACGAAAGCCTCTTCTGCAGTGTCAAGGAGGAGGGAGATGAGGTCTAATTTATTGCAGGCATGGGAGGTAAAATGTGAGCAGCTTCGTTGCAATCTTATCTTACCCACAGTAAGTTTATCTGCATCCAGTCCATGGTTGTGAGCTGCGTTTGCACGAGCAGAATGGATCTCACCTCTACAGCAATTGATAGGAAGAAATTCTCATGAAAAGCATGGTGGCCGGCCGGCCCTCCCCGCGGCAGCGCGCGCCGGCTCCGTCTGCCGTTTCGACTCAGCAGACATATACGTATACGCACCTTCTCATAGTGAACAAAAAAGGCCTCCACGGAAAGCATCTCATTCTCATCACGGGGATTGAGCAAGAACCTCCTCGCTCGCTGCGCAGCAGGGAAGGAGAACATGGCCACTCGCCGGCGCCGGCGCCCAAGTCCCAAGTCCAAGTCGCACGCGCACCCGGCACGCGGACGGATGACTGTCTCTTGTATATATAGAGATGGTGGACAGAACAAGGAGTTCGTGGTTCATAATTAGAGGCAAGGCCGTGAGGCGGATCGGTGAGGTGGCACAATCCAGACCCTCCCTGGCTGTCCGATGAAATCCCTAGGCGCGCAGTTATTTCATTTATAGGGAAAGGAACGACCGGTGGCTATTTATTCTCTTGGACGCTCTGGCCGGCTCACATGCACCAACCCTATTGCAGTTCGACTATATTTATTCTCTTGCACGCTTCACCTACCTCGTCCAGTGGACAGCAGCACTGGTGGGTGGGTTCTTTTCTCTTCACTTGTTAGACCCTAGAGTTTCCTTCTACCGAGGGGTTTGAAAAGCTGACGAAAGGCGCTCAGATTTACGCCCAAGACTACCAACACATCCATCATAAACGGAACAGGGGCATCGCCTAAGACTATCAACTTTTAGCAAGGTAAGAACTAGAGAACTGAACCCTAAAGACTACGACATCAAGTACAAAATAAAGTTTCTCATTGATATAGCAGTTGAAATATTTATATACCATACCAATATATGGATGAAGACAAATCGCCATTACATGGTGACAGTGCAGAGGTGGTGTGGACAAAGACAACGAGACCAAGCCCAAGCTACACAGCCGGTGAAGCACACGCTGGAGGCAAGACATCCCAATCATCTGCCAATTACATACACCAAAAAATGTTCAGTTCTTTCTCATTACATCCAGCAAGACAAGGAGGTAGGGAAGACACAACCAAATCATCAACTTTATCTATACACACAGATCATACAAATCATAAGGGCATGCTAGTAACCTGTTATACAGTTTTCAATCCCGAGAAACTACATGGAATTAGGAATCACAAAGGCCAATCCACAAAAATGAGAAAGTTTTAGGATAGGTTCAAAACTGAAGACTGCATTTGGAACATAGACTGGATGATCAAAGAAGGAACATCGCTTCTTTTTATGGGGCATTAAACCAAAATCACCATCTTCCCACCCTTGTACTGGATCACCTTCTTTAAAGATGGCCAGAAAATTGTATGAAATCTTGTACTGTTTTTCAAACGACCTATGGCATGACTTTATAGACAGAAAACTGTATGAAATCTTATTGGTTCAAGTTGTAATTGACCAAATACAGGAGCATGTAGATGCAATTGGCAGTTTTATAAAGCCACCAACACTTGTTTGAGCAACAAACTATAAGTTGGAAACCGGTAAGATCAAAACTTAGTCAACTGAGTATTTCAAAGCAATGATAACAAAACAATGTCATTCAACAGTTTAATAGAATGCGGCTCGAACCCATCAATCTGACATCAAGGACCGCGTGCGCTTGCTAATTGACCCCATGGGGTTGTTGTTGTAGCCCTAAGTATCAGCTATCGATGCCCCAGAAGAGGCCGCAGCTGGCAACCCCGGCTTGACGGCGCAGAGGCCGCAGCAGGGGGCGCCAGCACCGCTCCTCTGCCTCCTGCGCGTGAGAACATTCTTATACTTGTTGATATTCCGGATCGCATACTGCACCGACTGCACCTTCTCCCTGGCAGAGGCAGGCTGATCAACTATCTAGAAATGGCGCAGTTACAGGAGACAGGCACCAATACATGCACTACGGTGGGTTAGGGGCACATACCTGGCCTTGCCTGAGAACTAGGTGACGCTATCACGGACCCACAGGAGGAGGCTCCCCCACAAGGGCTAACAAGCCCAACCACCATAGCTGGGTGTAGATCGGCTGCTGATGGTGTGGATCTGGTGCCATCGTTGCCGGAACAGGTGTGGGGGTAGGACAGCGGCTGCCGCGTCCATGGTTGGTCTATTCCTCTTGTCCCCCGGCAACCTACACGCACATACATGCAGCAGCACCAAGAATAAAGATCCAGTGTTTATCTGCACCAAAATATGCGGGTAGAGCATTATATTCTGTATTCATGTCAGTACATCAAATGTAGTTTTCAAAAGTAACATTCCATTGGCTGTGACCTTGGCAAATGGTATGAATTTTCATTCCAAAAATACAACCCAAAGTTGCAGGGATGCACATTACGCAATTAAAACAGAATACAATTCATCTTGACCAACACCCACCGTGTAGGGAGGACCACAATATTGGTTTTCGTGAATTCGTTGAATCTTGAATGCATCACATGCTTCCTGCTGAAGAGAGAAGCAAGTTGTTATTTTTTGGCCTTTTGTAATGAAACATCTAATTATTGATCTCAGAAATGATAATGATGATTATCTCCTGTTCTTATGAACATATGTTACACTTAATACGCTGAACCAAAACTTGAATCTGCCTTTAGACAGAAAGGCATGTGAGCATGCCATCCAGTTTGACTGCTTCATATGTTCCATTACTGTGAGACGGCGAAACCCCGTGTAAGGGGCCATGCGAAAAGAAATATATATCAGCTCAACGAGCTCGAGTTAACTAACTGAAATCAGAAAAATCCAAACTTTTTAAACTGTACATACAGTGAAACGAAAAATAAAGACAGAGATGGAGAAGCTTGCTAACCTTATGCCAAGACTGATGCAAGTTGTAGTTACTAGTGAAAGTCCTCAGTTCTTGGCACCACTAAATATAGAGTTTTATTCTGTTGACTCATCAAACAAACATAGACAGTTAGCAATAGCTCTGATGAGATTGCACGCTGCATCTTTTTAATTGAAACAGCACAAAAGAGGCTTAATACTATAATATAATAACAGAATAGTTGCATGCCTAGGCCGCCAGTTTGTTTCTTATATGGGATGAATTTCCAATTTACAAGATGAACTGTGTGTTATCTTTCAGGATCGTTCCACATGTAGTTGCCCTTTTTCAGAGGTTTTCGTGATAATGTGAAAATGTTCAACGGAAAAATCCGTATTTCAGTCCCCTTTGTATCGCTGTCTGTTCTAAGTGCTCCTGCACCAGCACATAAAAATGCAGCTGCAAGACATGTGAGACAGAAGACCGTATGTCACACAACTCAAGACATGTCAATCGTCTGTACTTTTTTTTTCTAATATCCGTCTAGGCGGGCTTGCCTAATCAAGAGTGATGATGTCTTTCTTTGCAAGAATGAGTTTATATGCATGCAGCATCTTTTAGACTGGAAAGGGCCCTACTAACGAAAGAGTTGAAGTGCATGTGAAGCAGCACCACTTTTCCTCCACATTGCTAAATCAGTGCAAATTCAGTACAGCCACATACTACATGTCTACATTCTACATCTCTCATCCCTTCCATGTAAGCAACAACTCACAGGACCCACAATTACAACCAAGAAATTTAGTGCAGCCACTAGAAAAATGATGATCCATGCCTACATCCTGGGGTTTTCGCGTCAATGTTTGACCCAAGTAACGGCTGCATCTTTTACACCAGGACGCAAATAACCATGTGGAGGAGAAACATTTCTTAATGAGCAAGTTGAACGGGGCAAACGTTACTGACATATTGGCAGCAAAAAAAATTGTATCCCCTGTAGTGTAAGCTTAAAGCTACTACAAGCGTTACAAGACTTTTTAATGAAACCTCTAATTATTGATCTAAAAAATGATCATGATGATTATCTCCTGTTCATATGGACCTATGTAACACTTAATATGCTGAACCAAAAGTTGACAATCATCCTTTAGTTGATGGTGACAGAAAGGCGTGTGAGCATGCCATCCAATTTGATGGTAGCTTAATATGTTTCATTACTGCGAGACGGTGAGACCCCGCATCAGGGGCCGTACGAAAAAAGTTACATCAGCTCAACGAGCTAGAGTTAATTAACTAACTAAAATCAGAAAAAAAAACTAACTTTTTAACTGCACATACAGTGAAATAAAAAATAAAGGCAGAGATGGAGAAGAATGCTAACCCTATGCCGAGACTGATGCAGGTTGTAGTTACTAGTTGAAGTCCTCAGTTCTTGGCACCACTACACATAGAGTTTTAATCTGTTGGCGCATCAAACAAACATAGACAGTTAGCAATAGCTCTGATGAGATTACAAGCTGCATCTTTTTAATTGAAACGGCACAGAAGAGGCCTACTAGTATAATAATACTCCCTCCATCTGGAAATTCTTGTCGGATAAATGAATAAAAATGGATGTATCTAGAACTAAAATACGTCTAGATACATTCATTTATCCGACAAGTATTTTAGGATGGAGGGAGTATATTATATGGAAGAGTTGCATAGCTAAACTGCTAATTGTTTCTTAATAGGGATGAATTTCCAGTTTACAAGATGAACCACATGGTATCATTCAGAATCATTCCACGTGTAGTTGGCCTTTTTTTCAGAGGTTTCCGTGATAACGTGAAAAGGTTGAACGGAAAAGGGAGGTCAGAAGAGACTGGATTTGCGGAGTAGGATAGGGAAGGGAACAAGTGAGTACCTTGAGCAGCGATGGGGGTCGGGAAGGTGAGATGGAGGCTGATGTCACATTGCAGGAACTCGCTGCTGCTGTTGCCGGCCATGGCGCTGGTTCTGCCGATGCAGGTAAGAGCCGCCACCATGGACGGATGGCGACCGGTGGTGGTGGTTCAGCACCGCAGCAGCGAGGTCCCCAGTGTGCCACACCCTACTAAGAAAGGGGGTGGACGGGACCCAGGCCGGCCTCCATAGCGCTGCACCAGCACCGTCAAGGTATGAAAGCTATAGTATGAAGGCAACAAGATTAGGGATACAACTTGCATGTAACAAACATCAACACAAAAGTTTACGCTTTAATGGCAACAGATCGATTATTATGACTTTATTAAACTATCTTAAAAGTAGCTGTCAAATCTCTAAACCATCTTAAAATGGCCAGATTCAGAGCACACTATTGTTAGTTTGAACTGAATTTGTGCAAAAGTAATAAAAACACGTCCGTTTGGAGTATGTGCAGCCACGCCAAAAAACAAGGTTCGGAACTAGCATTCCAGCGTAATCTATCTAAGAGTACAAGTGTGCAGCACAACAGCTTGCAGCAAGGATATATACCAAGAGTTTCAGGTGCAGAAAGTTGTGGTTTGCCAATAAATTTTGGCCAACCTAATTACTACAAAGACAGGCAGTCAAAACATATAATAAATCTAATGCCACCACTGCCATTCTTATTTTACATTAGATAAACATGTTTGCATAACCAGCCAGAGAATCGGTGCGTGCTCTCTCGAGATTTGACCTTAAAATTGGCAAAGAAGATCAAACCTATCATTGTATCTAAGAATATTTCTAAGCATGACGTAAATCATAAATTGGGGGAGTATGTGTGTGCTCTTCCAAGGCTTCGGTACGTGCTCTTCAATTTGCACGCAAACTGCTAAACCACCAAGCCACAACAGCGAGGTCGCCCCCCTGGGATGGATGTGATGTGATGTGATGTGCGACGCCCCGACGAGATATGGAGTGGACGGAATCGCTGCACCAGCGGCCGGTCCGTAGTTGGGTGGAGATTGGCCACTGACGATGTGGATCCGGCGCCGGAGCAAGCGCGTCCGTGGTCGGCCCATCCATCCATGGGTGGAAGAGAGGTCGCCGGTGGCGGTTGGGTTGGGTTGGGATTGGGGGTGGGGGCGAGGGAGGTCGCCAGCGGCGGCCGCGGCTGGATTTGGGGATTTTGCGGGGAGGAAGAAGAGGGGTGGGGGTGGTTTGGGGTGGGTGTGTGTGTGGCGTTTTCAATTTCCTTTTGGTTTGATTAATTGAACCTCACCTCGAAATATCAGCGCGCGTCGCGAATTCCCGAGAGAGAGCGCGAGACGCTTGAGATACTCTCTTGTGTTTACTGCTACATTGCTTCATTGATTGATATGACCATGTGTAAAACAACATTGGGCGTTGCTTACACGCCGGCTGACACTGTTGTAGTCAAAAAGATAAAGATGATACGGGCTCTGTGACAGTTCATGTCGACGGTGCAGATGTTGCAACGTATTGGGATAGGGGGCGAGGGAGGTCGGCTGGAATTTGGGGATTGGGGGAGACGGGGAGTGCTTTGGTTGGGGTTTCCAATTTCCTTCCTCTTCTTCGTTTGATTATTGAACCTCGAAATATCAGCCCGCGGATTTTCGAGACAACGCTTCAAATATTCTTCTGTTTAGCGCTTGATTAATTGATTGATCCATGGGCCTACCTACCTTGTGGTCAACCATGGCATCCCACGGATCGATATCCCTCTTCAACCCATCTCAGCCGTTCGCCCAGTTCTCATCCAAGCAACAACAAAAGAATACTACTCCCTCCGTTTTTGTTTTTATTTACTCTGTATATTAAAGTTGATTAAAGCCAAAATTTTGTAAAATTTGATCAAGCTTATAGAAAACAATACAAATATTTACCATACCAAATCTATATATGATGTAAAAGTACATTCAATAATAAATCTAATGTTATTGATTTGTTATTGTATATGTCAATATATTTGTTTATAAACTTTGTCAAAGTTTGTTTACAAAGTTTGACTTTGACTAAAGCTAATATGCGGACTAAATAAAAACGGAGGGACTAGTATTGTACTCTCCTTTTCACTTTCGTTTCAACTCATGAGCGGGGGCCGGCCAAAGTATTTTCTACGTTTGGTGCCTGATCGAGGGAACGGGAGCGGGATAGAAGATGTTGTCTCGCTCGATCTCCTTTGATTTTCTTCGGGGCCCTTCCTCACCTGTGGAGTTCGGGGACGAGAAGGCCAGCTTGATCTCCTTGATTATGTGTGAAAGTCGTCCGTCGTATCCTTGCTGGCCATGTACAACTGACCTCGGTGTGTGCCACACGAGGGCTATGATGTCCTCTTGCCCCCAAAGTGGTCGGGGCGAGACGGGGTGGTTGTGATGTGTGTGGCCGTTCTTGCGGCGTGGTTATATGTGCGTGTAAATCCGTTGGGGCGCCGGTCTATCCTACGCGAGTGAAGCATTCGTGGGGGGTGGGATTGGGGGCGAGGTAGGTCGGTGGCTGGATTGGGGATTGCGTTGCAGGGAGGAAGACGAGGGGAGTGGCGTGGGTTGGGTGGGTCTCTGGCGTTTTCAATTCCCTTCATTTTCGTTTGGTTTGATTAATTGAATTGAACCTCAGCTCGAAACAAATATCAGCGGACGCATCCTGCGACTTCCGGAATTAATTTCCTTTCGAGAGAGCACCAGACCAGCCGCTTGGAATTCTTGATTGATTGATGGGCCCACGCCACGTCGTGGCATGGATTGCCGAGTGCTGCCACAGATCGATATCCCTTTTCAACCGATCTCAACCGTTCACCCACATCTAGCTAATCCAAGTATAATAACAACAACAAAATACTAATGTGCTCTTTTTTCACTCCCGTTGTTTCAACTCACCAGCGTTTTCTGACCAAACTATTTTCTATGTTTTATCTCACCTACGTTTGTTTTATAAGGAATTTGTGGTTGGAGACGATCTCCTTGATTACGTGTGAAAGCCGCATGCCGTATCCTTGCTGGCAGGCCATGTATGACTGACCTCGGTGTGAGGCTAAGATGTCCTCTCGCCGCCAAAGTGGTCGCGCAATGGGGGTGGCCATTCTCACGGCGTGGTTATGCGCGTGCAAATGCATGGTGGTGGATGGCGTCTACGCGGGTGAAGCCCTTCGTGTTAGTGCTCTCCTGTCTTCTGCTCGGTTGTGTCGTCGGCCGGTCCGTCCCAGCGCGTGGCGCGGTTGTGTTCGACGGTCCGCTGGCCGGACCGGTGCCGATGGCTGCGAGCGAGTGTGCCGGCGCGCGAGATCGGGCTATGTTGGTTGGGTACTCCCTTCGTTTCTAAACATAAGATCTTTTGAAGATTTCAATCAATACGGACTAGTACGTACGGATGTGCGTATTTTTTAGAGTGTAGAATCGCTCATTTTGCTCCGTATGTAGTCCACATAGGAAGGTCTTATATTTATTTGGGAAACGAAGAGGGTCACATTAATTAATTAATTAATTAATTAATTGGTGTTTTGTTGTGGTTAATTAAATTATCAATTAATCCAGAAAAAAGGAGGAAGGATTTCCTTGGGTACATAGCTAGCTCGCATCATATGCAGCATACGGAGATCAAAGTGCACGCGCGCGTTCGTTCGTTCGTTTGTTCAAATTGATGTTTCTAAATTCGGTAAGTAAATTTAGGTTTTTGTCACATAGGTAGTCCTAAACTCTATCCCCTTTAATTTTAAAATAGAAAAAGACCAAAAAAAAGGAATTTCAGTTGACATCAGCAGACGATTCAGTTAGCTAGCAAGCAAGAAGAATTCTGGACACATGCATGGACGGACGGTCATCCTTATGATGATGTTCTTGTCCTACAGCTGTACTTGATTCCGCCCGTCCAGGGAACAACATCACCAAAATGTCACTGACCAAACGAGGCGCAAACTTTGTTTGTTAGAAATGCACGATATGATGGATCTCCCTATAAATACACCAAGATAAGTGTACGTAACACGCCACTTAGATACGCATCTCAGCTAGCTACCTAGCTATCGTGATCTCACATAGTATATACATCCGCCCGAACGGTGCTGACGAGCTAATAGCTACCAAGACCAGGATGAGCAAGTCGTCGTGGCCGGAGGTGGTGGGCATCCTGGTGGATCATGCGATGGACCAGATCGAGACGGACAGGCCTGACGTCATCGCCTTGCCGTTCTCGCTGGGCACCCCGCTCCCGGGCGGCTACGAGGCCGGCCGCGTCGCCGTCTTCTACCTAGAAGACAACGTAGAAGACGACTTCATCGTCGCCGTGATGCCCGTCATCGGCTAGGGCTAGGGCTTGGCCCCCGTGAACGGAATGTAATACATATATGCCAGCGTGTACTCGTCCCTGCACTGCAGCAGCAGCAGAGGTGCACGGTATAATGGAAGAATAATAAAATGACGTTAATTATGTGTTTGCGCTACGTGATTTCTATGAAAAAACTGGCTAAAATACCCTTGCGTTGATATATACTACTCCCTCTGTAAAGAAATATAAAAGTGTTTATATCACTACTATGGAGGGAGTATAAAATAACAAATTACTCTGCTTCGCCAACATGCGTTGTTTGAAATGAGATACGCATGTACTCTCGTCTGCCATTTTTGGCAGCAACCACGCCCTCCTCTCGAGGGATGAATATATATGGAGTGGAAGCTTTCCGTTTTTCCGACAGAAAAATAAAAATGGTGAGGAAACGGAATGATATTTTTGGTGGAACGGGCGCGGAAACAGGTTATGATATCCTATTATATAGCCATGATATATCATAATATTTTGTAATCATCTTATCAATTGAAGGACTATGTTTGTTTCCTTGTTTTTGGGTTGATGGTTCAAGGGGTCTTCAGTTCTAGCGAACACTTTGCTTTCGTCTCTGCTCCGTGTTGCATTCGCTTCATTTTTATTTCCGGTAGTTTTCGTTTCTGTATATGTTTTCAGAATTTCTGTATTCGTTTCTGTTTCATAAAAAAAATGAAAACAAATGTGACAAGATCCAGTTTCTTCCGTTTTCATCCCTACTCCTCTCCTTGTACCCTGTCTACATTTTTTTTTCCAGAAAACACAATACACCCTCATACACACACATACAAATGTGGCCCAATCGAAATTTATCAGGTGTATGAAACCAGATAGAACCTCTTATCAGAGCCAGGTTTCAATATTGGGACCTGTGGGTTATGGGCCCACCAACCTTCTGCTGCGCGCCACTCTGATTTTCTTGTTGATTTTGCAACGTCACGCTACATATCTCAACTGTTCAGTTAGCAAAGCAAGCAAGCAGGCGTAGGGGTTGAGAACGCATACATGGACGGTCACTTATGATGTTGTTGTTGTCCTACTTATAATTCCCCCGTCCAGGGAACACCACCACCAAAACGGCACTGACTGTTAGCTTCCGAGGATTGGACAGAGCAAAAGAGAAACAACCTAAACTATAGCTTGTGTAAGCTAGCAGAACACACTCATCCATACACTAACATGGAGCTGCTCGTACTACTAGTTTAAACCTGAAAGTAGCTCGTTGGCTTGCTTTGGATTGAAAATGGCCTGAGTTACAACCCGGGGTGTGAAGCTCCTTATATAGGACAGCCAAACTGGCCGAAGCAAAATATCAGCTAGCATTGAGGCAAGCACTTGCGTCACATGCTAGCTTACCAAGTAAGCTACGTTTCTACCACTAACTTAACTAGTAAGGCATGCAGCCTTTGTAAGCACCTGCGTCACATTCCGACTTAGCCTTTGGGAATGATGATCAACATTAGAGATATCATGTAGATGAGGTCCGGGAAGATTCGGCGCGTCCATATCTTCGAGTGTCATGGTATGTTGGCGCTCAAAATGAAAATTGGACCTGAGCCAAATTTAAAATTTGAAACAAAATTAAAATTTGTTGGTTACATGACATACCTATGAGACGCTGCGACAACATTGGTTAGAGCAATGTATAATACTGACGGGTGTAGATACTATCATTAGGAAAAGAGATGTATTATTTAAATCAAACTTTGCATAATTATACTGTTCTAAAGGTCTCATGTGCTGAAAAGATCAGCTGAATTATATGTTCCTTGGGCACAGGTCAGCACATGCTTGCCAACTGAACTGAATTTATGTTGTAAAGATAAAATGTTGATAGCTCAGTGTGTTTATCAAAATCTAGATAGCTGAATGTGTTTATTAGAATAACTCATTGTAAAGACAAATAGTAGGTTAGGAACAAAAAATTGTATCTGTTGCGACTAACAAGTAAATTTGTCTCTAATGTGATCTTCCAAATCATATAGCAAAGTATGTAAGTTATGGTCATTGGATGATTTGGTTGATTGCCATTCAAAGACATGAGATTGACGGCTTCCTTGGTGCCATTGCCCATGTGTTGTGCTCTTGTAGAATGAATAATTCATCAGCTCCTTTTCTTTGTTTTAGCGGTGGAATATACAAGATAGGCAAATACTTCAGGAGAACTATTCAAGTGCCACGACCAAAACACACTCCATGCAAGAGGAAACAAACACACTATAGGAGCTAGGCACCAGTTTGCAAGCTAAAGGGAAAGGATAGGGAGAGAATAAGGTACTGAAGGCAACCTAGTATAAAAATGAAGAACGTGGAGATCCAACACCTAGGATAGGGTTCACAATTGCACTCCCAAAAAAATTAGATGTCTTATGCTTGGCAAGGACATGCTTGCTGATTCCAGATAACTATCATGAAGCTCCATAAGATTCAAGTGGGCATTCTAAGTCGGGATATGCACCAACAGTCTCGGCACCAAGCAGCAAGAAAAAAAAAGTACCATCCACTGTGACCATAAATTTATTATATTTCCTCTCACAACGCATGAGTTATTGCTGTGTATAATATTTTTTTTCATGTTTCATATGAACATGCTAATGGTCTAAACTATTTATTCGTTGAACACGATCAAGGAGGCCGAACGACATCACATAATAATTTTTGAATGTTTCATACAAACAGGGCATGTGCTAACCTGTGAATCCTCTGTTGGATGAATAGGGTAATGGTCTAAACTATTTGTTCGATTTATTTGTGTGTTTATTGTTATTTGTCAGATCACTGATTGGTGTTGTATATGGAAAGATTGAAGGAAAAGAGGTGTAGTAGTTAGATTTGTGATTGGATAATCTGCAAGGAAAGAGTGGAGATGTTTCGTTCGGTTTATTTCGGTATGTGTAGATAAAGAACCAACTTAGTTATGTCTACCCCATTGATTATTCATGAGCAAATGAATATTTCCATGTCTAAAAATTGTTAGATTTTTTTAACATAAATTTTTATATTTGTTGGGATTGCATCGGTTGTATTGATGATTAAATCAGTATTGGTAGTTACAACAAATACCAACACCAAAGTATCTTAATAAACGTAAACCCTAAACCCTTAGAATTTTCACATTCTTACAATATATGAATATAAAGCTATAATTCAAAATAGTGTACAGGCTCATGCGGTGAACATTAAACACAAAAAATATAGCAAAATAAATTGAAATTTTTTGGCAACCAAGATGCTCATGTGCGCACATATTTCGTGACGTGTAGACATCTGAGGAGTTTGAGCCAAAAAGGCAATCTTCGGGTGTGTGAGAACTTTGAAGAAGAACACTATTCGGAGCTGATTTTGTTATTTTTAGTACACAATGTACATTTTTAGAGCACACATGAAACATTTTTTCTGTTACACCCTGGATCTTTTTGAAATACATGATGCACATTTTTTAAAATGTTTTAAAAAATATGCGTGAACATTTTTTTAAAATTGTATAATCTTTTTTGAAAATTTCACAGGCATTTTTTGGAACAGACGTGAATATTTTCTTAAAATGTAATGATATATTTTTTAAATCGGAATGAACATTTTTAGCCTATGTGATTATATTGGCTTTAGTATCATCTTATATTATGGGACGGAGGGAGTAACATTTCTTATAACATTATGAATATTTTGTTGAAACATGTGAATATTTCCATCAAAGTTGACGTACATTCTTTTAGTGGCAAGAAACATTTTTGTTGACATTGCATACATATCTTTTTAAAACTTTTGCATGCAACTTTTTGAAACAAGGAATATTTTTTCATTACGGGCCCACCACGCTTGCGTTGCGCCACTCTGATTTGCTAGTTTTTTTTTTGCGGGAAAACTTTCAATCTATTCATCTTCAATCATAGTAGTACAACGAGCACTAGAAATAACAAAAATTACATCTAGATCCGTAGACCACCTAGCGACGACTACAAGCACTGAAGCGAGCCGAAGGCGCGCCCCTGTTATCGCCCCTCCCTCGCCGGAGCCAGGCAAACCTTGTTGTAGTAGACAGTCGGAAAGGAAGTCGTCGTGCTAAGGCCCCATAGAACCAACGCACCAGAACAACAACCGCCGCAGATGAAGAGTGTAGATCAAAAGGATCCAACCTGAAGACACATGAACGAAAACGAATGACGAACAGATCCGAGCAAATCCACCAAAGACAGATCCGCCGGAGACACACCTCCACACGCCCACCGATAATACTAGACGCATCACCGAAACGGGGGCTAGGCGGGAAAACCTTTATTCCATCTTCATCTTCAGGGAGCCGCCGCCGTCTCGCCTTCGTGAGCGGGATACAAACCCTAACAAAGTTCAAAAAAATAATAATCTAAAAACAAAGCCCTCCCACGGGCAAGGGGCGAGATACACTGCGCCTCCATGGCCATAAGGCCACCGGAGATGGAATGGGCCGGCGCCGGCGCCGACGGGATGCAGAATACCCTAGCCTTTTGGAGGCGGCGGGTAGCTAGGTCAAGAGGCGTCGACTGGCTGTTCTGATTTGCTTGTTTATAATTTGCTGCTTCACGCTACATATCTCAGGCGCTCATGTCAGCACTAATCTTTGCGACGGCGTCGAGCGGCAAGCTGGCCGAGTCGTGTTCGTGCATGAGCGGTCTGAGGCTGTTGGGAGCAGCCGCGTTGTGGGTCAGCTCATGCATGAGTTTGTTAGTGCATGCAAGATTGGTCAAGTCGTGGAGTTAGTTAGTGGCCGTGAGAAATGGCCGTAGAGTTAGCCCATGCATTAGTTAGTTTCTGGACTAGCTGTGCATGGTGGGCGTGGCGTGAGTTTAGGATTAGTTGGTAGTGGAGATACTTTTGTAATGCCTATTTAAGTTGAGTACGTGAATGAAAGCCGGTGTGGGCTGAGAAAACAATGTAGTGCTTGTGGGTGCCAAGGGAGAGTCTCGGCAAAGCCTGTGTGTTCTTCCTTGGTGTATATGCGCGTGTGTGTAGAGTTCATCACCATGTGTGTGTTTGTGACAGAAGAGAAGAGAGAAACCTCAGGAGAGTTGTGAGATGCAACTAGAGGGAGGAAAATGACGCGGCGCTGCGAGAAGGCGGAGCCAACAGCTCAGTTAGCTAGGGGTTCTGGATGCTAACATGGACGGACGGTCACTCTAAAGATTCAAGTTTTGTCCTCATTATATAATTCCACCCGTCCAGGGAAGGGAACACCACCACCAAAACGGCACTGACCAAACGAGGCGCAAACTTGTTTAGAAATACACGACAGCTTTCCCTATAAATACACCACCGATACTCAGATAGTCAGATACGAATCTTAGCCATCGTCTCACGTTATCACGAGCTAGCTGCCAAGATGAGCAAGTCGTCATGGCCGGAGCTGGTGGGCGTCATGGCGACGCCGGCAGCCACGCAGATCGCATACGACAGGCCCGACGTCGCCGTCGAAGTGCTCCCGCCGGGTGCGCCGCTGACGCCCGACTACAACCCCGAGCGCGTCCGCGTCTTCATCGACACCAACGGCATCGTCTCCCAGACCCCCACCGTCGGCTAGGGCTAGGGCTAAGGGCTAGCATGCCCCCCTTGACCTGGGATGGAATGTAGTACTCGTCACTACGTCAGACGGCGTCTTCGCGGCACTACTACTGCGATTACTGTGCCCAGTATAACTAATGGAAGAATAAAGTGACGTTATATGTTTGTGCTATGTTATTATTTCGAAAACTATATATCTATGCATGAAAGAACAAATGATTATGCTTTTTTTAGGGTGACAAATTTAGGACAGTATAACTGAGCCTAAAATGAGCCCTCTCAGCGATTTGCGTTGGGACGAAACAACCTACGGGTCTGTATGCGAGTCAAAGGTGTACTTGTAACTGGGACAACTACACAAAATTATGATACGAGTTACGAGTCGAGGGTGGACTTGCAACTGAGACAACTCCGGAAAACTACGATACGAATTGTGAGTCGTGAGGATGGACTTGCAACTGAGACAACTACAAAACTATTGTTGGGGAACGTTGCAAAAAATTAAAATTTTTCTTACGGTTTCACCAAGATCCATCTATGAGTTCATCTAAGCAACGAGTCAAGGAAGTGAGTTTGCATCTACATACCACTTGTAGATCGCGTGCGGAAGCTTGCAGAAAAAACAAGATTATCTTTGAAAGGCAATGGAGAATATGACTAAGTTGGAAACATATACTCCAATGATAAAAATTGATTTTGAATCCGATGTGTTTTTCCAGAATAAATCTTGGACTAACAAACAAGCATCATTAAAATTTTGTACAAATGTATGTTTTTTCTTACACACATTTTCTTGTTTTCCCTTACTTTCCAAGTCGTCTTGATTGGGGCTCCTAGGTGTGCAAAACTATGGCCACATCATTGTCAAAGCTGCTTTTGTTCCTGCATCTAGGTTTTGACAATATATGGTACTCCCGCCGTTCCAAAACAAGTGTCATGGTTTTAGTTCAAATTTAAACTAAAACTACGACAACTATTTTAGAAAGGAGGGAGTATTAGGTCTGGCAGGCTGGACTTAAATTTTAAATTAAATAATCTAATAGTACTCCAATTTATTCAACACAACTAATCAGGTTGCATTTTCTCAACAAGGAAAATTAATCAAGTTGCAAGAAATGCATTTTATCCGATCCAGAATTTGAGAGAATATGTAACAAGATTCATAACAACTCTCCAAAAAGTAACACACCGACAACCTAAACACTCTTAAATATCAACTTCTGAGGGCAGGCGGCAACTATTGTCACCCATGCTAGTATCAAAAAATTCAAAATGTGGTTTACCTCACCACTAGCGTCGCCGAGACAAAAAGGACCAGCATTTCTACTGCTCCGCAAATTCAAGTAACAGATAAATGGCATGTATAAGAACAGACATGCCGAACAAGTTCGACATCAGAGGTCAACTTATTCATTGCTAACTAGAGCAAATGTCTTGAAAGCTTTCGACACAAACACAACAGAGGCTGGTCAAGCAAACAAGACCACGAATTCTTCCACTGGAGCTCCACGCCACAGCTGTTCTTCAGTAAATCTCAACAGATGGACCAGACAACTGCAGATGCAGCTACTACTCTCTGGCTCCAGAGGCCCGTGAAGAAAGGCGGACCCTGCTGCGAACGGAAACTTGTACTACGCTGAAGCACCGGCCTCCTCCTCCTCCTCTTTCCTTTTGCGAGCCCACTTGGGGCTGACCTCGATAAGCCGGTGCGGCATGAGCTGCTTCTCTTTCCGGGTGAGCTTCTTGTAGTTCATGACCCTGAGTTTCGCAATCTTGGCTTCCTCCTCGGCTGTAGCTTCTCTGACCACCACTGTCAGCCTGCACCTAGGTCGCTCCCTGACACCACACCTCCCTTTGGCGTGGTAAGACAGCCTCTTGAGATAAAGTCCTTTTCCCACGAAAGCCTCTTCTGCAGTGTCAAGGAGGAGGGAGATGAGGTCTAATTTATTGCAGGCATGGGAGGTAAAATGTGAGCAGCTTCGTTGCAATCTTATCTTACCCACAGTAAGTTTATCTGCATCCAGTCCATGGTTGTGAGCTGCGTTTGCACGAGCAGAATGGATCTCACCTCTACAGCAATTGATAGGAAGAAATTCTCATGAAAAGCATGGTGGCCGGCCGGCCCTCCCCGCGGCAGCGCGTGCCGGCTCCGTCTGCCGTTTCGACTCAGCAGACATATACGTATACGCACCTTCTCATAGTGAACAAAAAAGGCCTCCACGGAAAGCATCTCATTCTCATCACGGGGATTGAGCAAGAACCTCCTCGCTCGCTGCGCAGCAGGGAAGGAGAACATGGCCACTCGCCGGCGCCGGCGCCCAAGTCCCAAGTCCAAGTCGCACGCGCACCCGGCACGCGGACGGATGACTGTCTCTTGTATATATAGAGATGGTGGACAGAACAAGGAGTTCGTGGTTCATAATTAGAGGCAAGGCCGTGAGGCGGATCGGTGAGGTGGCACAATCCAGACCCTCCCTGGCTGTCTGATGAAATCCCTAGGCGCGCAGTTATTTCATTTATAGGGAAAGGAACGACCGGTGGCTATTTATTCTCTTGGACGCTCTGGCCGGCTCACATGCACCAACCCTATTGCAGTTCGACTATATTTATTCTCTTGCACGCTTCACCTACCTCGTCTAGTGGACAGCAGCACTGGTGGGTGGGTTCTTTTCTCTTCACTTGTTAGACCCTAGAGTTTCCTTCTACCGAGGGGTTTGAAAAGCTGACGAAAGGCGCTCAGATTTACGCCCAAGACTACCAACACATCCATCATAAACGGAACAGGGGCATCGCCTAAGACTATCAACTTTTAGCAAGGTAAGAACTAGAGAACTGAACCCTAAAGACTACGACATCAAGTACAAAATAAAGTTTCTCATTGATATAGCAGTTGAAATATTTATATACCATACCAATATATGGATGAAGACAAATCGCCATTACATGGTGACAGTGCAGAGGTGGTGTGGACAAAGACAACGAGACCAAGCCCAAGCTACACAGCCGGTGAAGCACACGCTGGAGGCAAGACATCCCAATCATCTGCCAATTACATACACCAAAAAATGTTCAGTTCTTTCTCATTACATCCAGCAAGACAAGGAGGTAGGGAAGACACAACCAAATCATCAACTTTATCTATACACACAGATCATACAAATCATAAGGGCATGCTAGTAACCTGTTATACAGTTTTCAATCCCGAGAAACTACATGGAATTAGGAATCACAAAGGCCAATCCACAAAAATGAGAAAGTTTTAGGATAGGTTCAAAACTGAAGACTGCATTTGGAACATAGACTGGATGATCAAAGAAGGAACATCGCTTCTTTTTATGGGGCATTAAACCAAAATCACCATCTTCCCACCCTTGTACTGGATCACCTTCTTTAAAGATGGCCAGAAAATTGTATGAAATCTTGTACTGTTTTTCAAACGACCTATGGCATGACTTTATAGACAGAAAACTGTATGAAATCTTATTGGTTCAAGTTGTAATTGACCAAATACAGGAGCATGTAGATGCAATTGGCAGTTTTATAAAGCCACCAACACTTGTTTGAGCAACAAACTATAAGTTGGAAACCGGTAAGATCAAAACTTAGTCAACTGAGTATTTCAAAGCAATGATAACAAAACAATGTCATTCAACAGTTTAATAGAATGCGGCTCGAACCCATCAATCTGACATCAAGGACCGCGTGCGCTTGCTAATTGACCCCATGGGGTTGTTGTTGTAGCCCTAAGTATCAGCTATCGACGCCCCAGAAGAGGCCGCAGCTGGCAACCCCGGCTTGACGGCGCAGAGGCCGCAGCAGGGGGCGCCAGCACCGCTCCTCTGCCTCCTGCGCGTGAGAACATTCTTATACTTGTTGATATTCCGGATCGCATACTGCACCGACTGCACCTTCTCCCTGGCAGAGGCAGGCTGATCAACTATCTAGAAATGGCGCAGTTACAGGAGACAGGCACCAATACATGCACTACGGTGGGTTAGGGGCACATACCTGGCCTTGCCTGAGAACTAGGTGACGCTATCACGGACCCACAGGAGGAGGCTCCCCCACAAGGGCTAACAAGCCCAACCACCATAGCTGGGTGTAGATCGGCTGCTGATGGTGTGGATCTGGTGCCATCGTTGCCGGAACAGGTGTGGGGGTAGGACAGCGGCTGCCGCGTCCATGGTTGGTCTATTCCTCTTGTCCCCCGGCAACCTACACGCACATACATGCAGCAGCACCAAGAATAAAGATCCAGTGTTTATCTGCACCAAAATATGCGGGTAGAGCATTATATTCTGTATTCATGTCAGTACATCAAATGTAGTTTTCAAAAGTAACATTCCATTGGCTGTGACCTTGGCAAATGGTATGAATTTTCATTCCAAAAATACAACCCAAAGTTGCAGGGATGCACATTACGCAATTAAAACAGAATACAATTCATCTTGACCAACACCCACCGTGTAGGGAGGACCACAATATTGGTTTTCGTGAATTCGTTGAATCTTGAATGCATCACATGCTTCCTGCTGAAGAGAGAAGCAAGTTGTTATTTTTTGGCCTTTTGTAATGAAACATCTAATTATTGATCTCAGAAATGATAATGATGATTATCTCCTGTTCTTATGAACATATGTTACACTTAATACGCTGAACCAAAACTTGAATCTGCCTTTAGACAGAAAGGCATGTGAGCATGCCATCCAGTTTGACTGCTTCATATGTTCCATTACTGTGAGACGGCGAAACCCCGTGTAAGGGGCCATGCGAAAAGAAATATATATCAGCTCAACGAGCTCGAGTTAACTAACTGAAATCAGAAAAATCCAAACTTTTTAAACTGTACATACAGTGAAACGAAAAATAAAGACAGAGATGGAGAAGCTTGCTAACCTTATGCCAAGACTGATGCAAGTTGTAGTTACTAGTGAAAGTCCTCAGTTCTTGGCACCACTAAATATAGAGTTTTATTCTGTTGACTCATCAAACAAACATAGACAGTTAGCAATAGCTCTGATGAGATTGCACGCTGCATCTTTTTAATTGAAACAGCACAAAAGAGGCTTAATACTATAATATAATAACAGAATAGTTGCATGCCTAGGCCGCCAGTTTGTTTCTTATATGGGATGAATTTCCAATTTACAAGATGAACTGTGTGTTATCTTTCAGGATCGTTCCACATGTAGTTGCCCTTTTTCAGAGGTTTTCGTGATAATGTGAAAATGTTCAACGGAAAAATCCGTATTTCAGTCCCCTTTGTATCGCTGTCTGTTCTAAGTGCTCCTGCACCAGCACATAAAAATGCAGCTGCAAGACATGTGAGACAGAAGACCGTATGTCACACAACTCAAGACATGTCAATCGTCTGTACTTTTTTTTTCTAATATCCGTCTAGGCGGGCTTGCCTAATCAAGAGTGATGATGTCTTTCTTTGCAAGAATGAGTTTATATGCATGCAGCATCTTTTAGACTGGAAAGGGCCCTACTAACGAAAGAGTTGAAGTGCATGTGAAGCAGCACCACTTTTCCTCCACATTGCTAAATCAGTGCAAATTCAGTACAGCCACATACTACATGTCTACATTCTACATCTCTCATCCCTTCCATGTAAGCAACAACTCACAGGACCCACAATTACAACCAAGAAATTTAGTGCAGCCACTAGAAAAATGATGATCCATGCCTACATCCTGGGGTTTTCGCGTCAATGTTTGACCCAAGTAACGGCTGCATCTTTTACACCAGGACGCAAATAACCATGTGGAGGAGAAACATTTCTTAATGAGCAAGTTGAACGGGGCAAACGTTACTGACATATTGGCAGCAAAAAAAATTGTATCCCCTGTAGTGTAAGCTTAAAGCTACTACAAGCGTTACAAGACTTTTTAATGAAACCTCTAATTATTGATCTAAAAAATGATCATGATGATTATCTCCTGTTCATATGGACCTATGTAACACTTAATATGCTGAACCAAAAGTTGACAATCATCCTTTAGTTGATGGTGACAGAAAGGCGTGTGAGCATGCCATCCAATTTGATGGTAGCTTAATATGTTTCATTACTGCGAGACGGTGAGACCCCGCATCAGGGGCCGTACGAAAAAAGTTACATCAGCTCAACGAGCTAGAGTTAATTAACTAACTAAAATCAGAAAAAAAAACTAACTTTTTAACTGCACATACAGTGAAATAAAAAATAAAGGCAGAGATGGAGAAGAATGCTAACCCTATGCCGAGACTGATGCAGGTTGTAGTTACTAGTTGAAGTCCTCAGTTCTTGGCACCACTACACATAGAGTTTTAATCTGTTGGCGCATCAAACAAACATAGACAGTTAGCAATAGCTCTGATGAGATTACAAGCTGCATCTTTTTAATTGAAACGGCACAGAAGAGGCCTACTAGTATAATAATACTCCCTCCATCTGGAAATTCTTGTTGGATAAATGAATAAAAATGGATGTATCTAGAACTAAAATACGTCTAGATACATTCATTTATCCGACAAGTATTTTAGGATGGAGGGAGTATATTATATGGAAGAGTTGCATAGCTAAACTGCTAATTGTTTCTTAATAGGGATGAATTTCCAGTTTACAAGATGAACCACATGGTATCATTCAGAATCATTCCACGTGTAGTTGGCCTTTTTTTCAGAGGTTTCCGTGATAACGTGAAAAGGTTGAACGGAAAAGGGAGGTCAGAAGAGACTGGATTTGCGGAGTAGGATAGGGAAGGGAACAAGTGAGTACCTTGAGCAGCGATGGGGGTCGGGAAGGTGAGATGGAGGCTGATGTCACATTGCAGGAACTCGCTGCTGCTGTTGCCGGCCATGGCGCTGGTTCTGCCGATGCAGGTAAGAGCCGCCACCATGGACGGATGGCGACCGGTGGTGGTGGTTCAGCACCGCAGCAGCGAGGTCCCCAGTGTGCCACACCCTACTAAGAAAGGGGGTGGACGGGACCCAGGCCGGCCTCCATAGCGCTGCACCAGCACCGTCAAGGTATGAAAGCTATAGTATGAAGGCAACAAGATTAGGGATACAACTTGCATGTAACAAACATCAACACAAAAGTTTACGCTTTAATGGCAACAGATCGATTATTATGACTTTATTAAACTATCTTAAAAGTAGCTGTCAAATCTCTAAACCATCTTAAAATGGCCAGATTCAGAGCACACTATTGTTAGTTTGAACTGAATTTGTGCAAAAGTAATAAAAACACGTCCGTTTGGAGTATGTGCAGCCACGCCAAAAAACAAGGTTCGGAACTAGCATTCCAGCGTAATCTATCTAAGAGTACAAGTGTGCAGCACAACAGCTTGCAGCAAGGATATATACCAAGAGTTTCAGGTGCAGAAAGTTGTGGTTTGCCAATAAATTTTGGCCAACCTAATTACTACAAAGACAGGCAGTCAAAACATATAATAAATCTAATGCCACCACTGCCATTCTTATTTTACATTAGATAAACATGTTTGCATAACCAGCCAGAGAATCGGTGCGTGCTCTCTCGAGATTTGACCTTAAAATTGGCAAAGAAGATCAAACCTATCATTGTATCTAAGAATATTTCTAAGCATGACGTAAATCATAAATTGGGGGAGTATGTGTGTGCTCTTCCAAGGCTTCGGTACGTGCTCTTCAATTTGCACGCAAACTGCTAAACCACCAAGCCACAACAGCGAGGTCGCCCCCCTGGGATGGATGTGATGTGATGTGATGTGCGACGCCCCGACGAGATATGGAGTGGACGGAATCGCTGCACCAGCGGCCGGTCCGTAGTTGGGTGGAGATTGGCCACTGACGATGTGGATCCGGCGCCGGAGCAAGCGCGTCCGTGGTCGGCCCATCCATCCATGGGTGGAAGAGAGGTCGCCGGTGGCGGTTGGGTTGGGTTGGGATTGGGGGTGGGGGCGAGGGAGGTCGCCAGCGGCGGCCGCGGCTGGATTTGGGGATTTTGCGGGGAGGAAGAAGAGGGGTGGGGGTGGTTTGGGGTGGGTGTGTGTGTGGCGTTTTCAATTTCCTTTTGGTTTGATTAATTGAACCTCACCTCGAAATATCAGCGCGCGTCGCGAATTCCCGAGAGAGAGCGCGAGACGCTTGAGATACTCTCTTGTGTTTACTGCTACATTGCTTCATTGATTGATATGACCATGTGTAAAACAACATTGGGCGTTGCTTACACGCCGGCTGACACTGTTGTAGTCAAAAAGATAAAGATGATACGGGCTCTGTGACAGTTCATGTCGACGGTGCAGATGTTGCAACGTATTGGGATAGGGGGCGAGGGAGGTCGGCTGGAATTTGGGGATTGGGGGAGACGGGGAGTGCTTTGGTTGGGGTTTCCAATTTCCTTCCTCTTCTTCGTTTGATTATTGAACCTCGAAATATCAGCCCGCGGATTTTCGAGACAACGCTTCAAATATTCTTCTGTTTAGCGCTTGATTAATTGATTGATCCATGGGCCTACCTACCTTGTGGTCAACCATGGCATCCCACGGATCGATATCCCTCTTCAACCCATCTCAGCCGTTCGCCCAGTTCTCATCCAAGCAACAACAAAAGAATACTACTCCCTCCGTTTTTGTTTTTATTTACTCTGTATATTAAAGTTGATTAAAGCCAAAATTTTGTAAAATATGATCAAGCTTATAGAAAACAATACAAATATTTACCATACCAAATCTATATATGATGTAAAAGTACATTCAATAATAAATCTAATGTTATTGATTTGTTATTGTATATGTCAATATATTTGTTTATAAACTTTGTCAAAGTTTGTTTACAAAGTTTGACTTTGACTAAAGCTAATATGCGGACTAAATAAAAACGGAGGGACTAGTATTGTACTCTCCTTTTCACTTTCGTTTCAACTCATGAGCGGGGGCCGGCCAAAGTATTTTCTACGTTTGGTGCCTGATCGAGGGAACGGGAGCGGGATAGAAGATGTTGTCTCGCTCGATCTCCTTTGATTTTCTTCGGGGCCCTTCCTCACCTGTGGAGTTCGGGGACGAGAAGGCCAGCTTGATCTCCTTGATTATGTGTGAAAGTCGTCCGTCGTATCCTTGCTGGCCATGTACAACTGACCTCGGTGTGTGCCACACGAGGGCTATGATGTCCTCTTGCCCCCAAAGTGGTCGGGGCGAGACGGGGTGGTTGTGATGTGTGTGGCCGTTCTTGCGGCGTGGTTATATGTGCGTGTAAATCCGTTGGGGCGCCGGTCTATCCTACGCGAGTGAAGCATTCGTGGGGGGTGGGATTGGGGGCGAGGTAGGTCGGTGGCTGGATTGGGGATTGCGTTGCAGGGAGGAAGACGAGGGGAGTGGCGTGGGTTGGGTGGGTCTCTGGCGTTTTCAATTCCCTTCATTTTCGTTTGGTTTGATTAATTGAATTGAACCTCAGCTCGAAACAAATATCAGCGGACGCATCCTGCGACTTCCGGAATTAATTTCCTTTCGAGAGAGCACCAGACCAGCCGCTTGGAATTCTTGATTGATTGATGGGCCCACGCCACGTCGTGGCATGGATTGCCGAGTGCTGCCACAGATCGATATCCCTTTTCAACCGATCTCAACCGTTCACCCACATCTAGCTAATCCAAGTATAATAACAACAACAAAATACTAATGTGCTCTTTTTTCACTCCCGTTGTTTCAACTCACCAGCGTTTTCTGACCAAACTATTTTCTATGTTTTATCTCACCTACGTTTGTTTTATAAGGAATTTGTGGTTGGAGACGATCTCCTTGATTACGTGTGAAAGCCGCATGCCGTATCCTTGCTGGCAGGCCATGTATGACTGACCTCGGTGTGAGGCTAAGATGTCCTCTCGCCGCCAAAGTGGTCGCGCAATGGGGGTGGCCATTCTCACGGCGTGGTTATGCGCGTGCAAATGCATGGTGGTGGATGGCGTCTACGCGGGTGAAGCCCTTCGTGTTAGTGCTCTCCTGTCTTCTGCTCGGTTGTGTCGTCGGCCGGTCCGTCCCAGCGCGTGGCGCGGTTGTGTTCGACGGTCCGCTGGCCGGACCGGTGCCGATGGCTGCGAGCGAGTGTGCCGGCGCGCGAGATCGGGCTATGTTGGTTGGGTACTCCCTTCGTTTCTAAACATAAGATCTTTTGAAGATTTCAATCAATACGGACTAGTACGTACGGATGTGCGTATTTTTTAGAGTGTAGAATCGCTCATTTTGCTCCGTATGTAGTCCACATAGGAAGGTCTTATATTTATTTGGGAAACGAAGAGGGTCACATTAATTAATTAATTAATTAATTAATTGGTGTTTTGTTGTGGTTAATTAAATTATCAATTAATCCAGAAAAAAGGAGGAAGGATTTCCTTGGGTACATAGCTAGCTCGCATCATATGCAGCATACGGAGATCAAAGTGCACGCGCGCGTTCGTTCGTTCGTTCGTTCGTTCGTTTGTTCAAATTGATGTTTCTAAATTCGGTAAGTAAATTTAGGTTTTTGTCACATAGGTAGTCCTAAACTCTATCCCCTTTAATTTTAAAATAGAAAAAGACCAAAAAAAAGGAATTTCAGTTGACATCAGCAGACGATTCAGTTAGCTAGCAAGCAAGAAGAATTCTGGACACATGCATGGACGGACGGTCATCCTTATGATGATGTTCTTGTCCTACAGCTGTACTTGATTCCGCCCGTCCAGGGAACAACATCACCAAAATGTCACTGACCAAACGAGGCGCAAACTTTGTTTGTTAGAAATGCACGATATGATGGATCTCCCTATAAATACACCAAGATAAGTGTACGTAACACGCCACTTAGATACGCATCTCAGCTAGCTACCTAGCTATCGTGATCTCACATAGTATATACATCCGCCCGAACGGTGCTGACGAGCTAATAGCTACCAAGACCAGGATGAGCAAGTCGTCGTGGCCGGAGGTGGTGGGCATCCTGGTGGATCATGCGATGGACCAGATCGAGACGGACAGGCCTGACGTCATCGCCTTGCCGTTCTCGCTGGGCACCCCGCTCCCGGGCGGCTACGAGGCCGGCCGCGTCGCCGTCTTCTACCTAGAAGACAACGTAGAAGACGACTTCATCGTCGCCGTGATGCCCGTCATCGGCTAGGGCTAGGGCTTGGCCCCCGTGAACGGAATGTAATACATATATGCCAGCGTGTACTCGTCCCTGCACTGCAGCAGCAGCAGAGGTGCACGGTATAATGGAAGAATAATAAAATGACGTTAATTATGTGTTTGCGCTACGTGATTTCTATGAAAAAACTGGCT
The DNA here is from genome assembly GCA_963921465.1 of Triticum timopheevii. Taxonomy (NCBI): domain Eukaryota; kingdom Viridiplantae; phylum Streptophyta; class Magnoliopsida; order Poales; family Poaceae; genus Triticum; species Triticum timopheevii. The sequence continues at coordinate 17,570,758 of OY997271.1, forward strand.
AAAATACCCTTGCGTTGATATATACTACTCCCTCTGTAAAGAAATATAAAAGTGTTTATATCACTACTATGGAGGGAGTATAAAATAACAAATTACTCTGCTTCGCCAACATGCGTTGTTTGAAATGAGATACGCATGTACTCTCGTCTGCCATTTTTGGCAGCAACCACGCCCTCCTCTCGAGGGATGAATATATATGGAGTGGAAGCTTTCCGTTTTTCCGACAGAAAAATAAAAATGGTGAGGAAACGGAATGATATTTTTGGTGGAACGGGCGCGGAAACAGGTTATGATATCCTATTATATAGCCATGATATATCATAATATTTTGTAATCATCTTATCAATTGAAGGACTATGTTTGTTTCCTTGTTTTTGGGTTGATGGTTCAAGGGGTCTTCAGTTCTAGCGAACACTTTGCTTTCGTCTCTGCTCCGTGTTGCATTCGCTTCATTTTTATTTCCGGTAGTTTTCGTTTCTGTATATGTTTTCAGAATTTCTGTATTCGTTTCTGTTTCATAAAAAAAATGAAAACAAATGTGACAAGATCCAGTTTCTTCCGTTTTCATCCCTACTCCTCTCCTTGTACCCTGTCTACATTTTTTTTCCAGAAAACACAATACACCCTCATACACACACATACAAATGTGGCCCAATCGAAATTTATCAGGTGTATGAAACCAGATAGAACCTCTTATCAGAGCCAGGTTTCAATATTGGGACCTGTGGGTTATGGGCCCACCAACCTTCTGCTGCGCGCCACTCTGATTTTCTTGTTGATTTTGCAACGTCACGCTACATATCTCAACTGTTCAGTTAGCAAAGCAAGCAAGCAGGCGCAGGGGTTGAGAACGCATACATGGACGGTCACTTATGATGTTGTTGTTGTCCTACTTATAATTCCCCCGTCCAGGGAACACCACCACCAAAACGGCACTGACTGTTAGCTTCCGAGGATTGGACAGAGCAAAAGAGAAACAACCTAAACTATAGCTTGTGTAAGCTAGCAGAACACACTCATCCATACACTAACATGGAGCTGCTCGTACTACTAGTTTAAACCTGAAAGTAGCTCGTTGGCTTGCTTTGGATTGAAAATGGCCTGAGTTACAACCCGGGGTGTGAAGCTCCTTATATAGGACAGCCAAACTGGCCGAAGCAAAATATCAGCTAGCATTGAGGCAAGCACTTGCGTCACATGCTAGCTTACCAAGTAAGCTACGTTTCTACCACTAACTTAACTAGTAAGGCATGCAGCCTTTGTAAGCACTTGCGTCACATTCCGACTTAGCCTTTGGGAATGATGATCAACATTAGAGATATCATGTAGATGAGGTCCGGGAAGATTCGGCGCGTCCATATCTTCGAGTGTCATGGTATGATGGCGCTCAAAATGAAAATTGGACCTGAGCCAAATTTAAAATTTGAAACAAAATTAAAATTTGTTGGTTACACGACATACCTATGAGACGCTGCGACAACATTGGTTAGAGCAATGTATAATGCTGACGGGTGTAGATACTATCATTAGGAAAAGAGATGTATTATTTAAATCAAACTTTGCATAATTATACTGTTCTAAAGGTCTCATGTGCTGAAAAGATCAGCTGAATTATATGTTCCTTGGGCACAGGTCAGCACATGCTTGCCAACTGAACTGAATTTATGTTGTAAAGATAAAATGTTGATAGCTCAGTGTGTTTATCAAAATCTAGATAGCTGAATGTGTTTATCAGAATAACTCATTGTAAAGACAAATAGTAGGTTAGGAACAAAAAATTGTATCTGTTGCGACTAACAAGTAAATTTGTCTCTAATGTGATCTTCCAAATCATATAGCAAAGTATGTAAGTTATGGTCATTGGATGATTTGGTTGATTGCCATTCGAAGACATGAGATTGACGGCTTCCTTGGTGCCATTGCCCATGTGTTGTGCTCTTATAGAATGAATAATTCATCAGCTCCTTTTCTTTGTTTTAGCGGCGGAATATACAAGATAGGCAAATACTTCAGGAGAAATATTCAAGTGCCACGACCAAAACACACTCCATGCAAGAGGAAACAAACACACTATAGGAGCTAGGCACCAGTTTGCAAGCTAAAGGGAAAGGATAGGGAGAGAATAAGGTACTGAAGGCAACCTAGTATAAAAATGAAGAACATGGAGATCCAACACCTAGGATAGGGTTCACAATTGCACTCCCAAAAAAATTAGATGTCTTATGCTTGGCAAGGACATGCTTGCTGATTCCAGATAACTATCATGAAGCTCCATAAGATTCAAGTGGGCATTCTAAGTCGGGATATGCACCAACAGTCTCGGCACCAAGCAGCAAGAAAAAAAAAAGTACCATCCACTGTGACCATAAATTTATTATATTTCCTCTCACAACGCATGAGTTATTGCTGTGTATAATATTTTTTGCATGTTTCATATGAACATGCTAATGGTCTAAACTATTTATTCGTTGAACACGATCAAGGAGGCCGAACGACATCACATAATAATTTTTGAATGTTTCATACAAACAGGGCATGTGCTAACCTGTGACTCCTCTGTTGGATGAATAGGGTAATGGTCTAAACTATTTGTTCGATTTATTTGTGTGTTTATTGTTATTTGTCAGATCACTGATTGGTGTTGTATATGGAAAGATTGAAGGAAAAGAGGTGTAGTAGTTAGATTTGTGATTGGATAATCTGCAAGGAAAGAGTGGAGATGTTTCGTTCGGTTTATTTCGGTATGTGTAGATAAAGAACCAACTTAGTTATGTCTACCCCATTGATTATTCATGAGCAAATGAATATTTCCATGTCTAAAAATTGTTAGATTTTTTTAACATAAATTTTTATATTTGTTGGGATTGCATCGGTTGTATTGATGATTAAATCAGTATTGGTAGTTACAACAAATACCAACACCAAAGTATCTTAATAAACGTAAACCCTAAACCCTTAGAATTTTCACATTCTTACAATATATGAATATAAAGCTATAATTCAAAATAGTGCACAGGCTCATGCGGTGAACATTAAACACAAAAAATATAGCAAAATAAATTGAAAGTTTTAGGCAACCAAGATGCTCATGTGCGCACATATTTCGTGACGTGTAGACATCTGAGGAGTTTGAGCCAAAAAGGCAATCTTCGGGTGTGTGAGAACTTTGAAGAAGAACACTATTCGGAGCTGATTTTGTTTTTTTTAGTACACAATGTACATTTTTAGAGCACACATGAAACATTTTTTCTGTTACACCCTGGATCTTTTTGAAATACATGATGCACATTTTTTAAAATGTTTTAAAAAATATGCGTGAACATTTTTTTAAAATTGTATAATCTTTTTTGAAAATTTCACGGGCATTTTTTGGAACAGACGTGAATATTTTCTTAAAATGTAATGATATATTTTTTAAATCGGAATGAACATTTTTAGCCTATGTGATTATATTGGCTTTAGTATCATCTTATATTATGGGACGGAGGGAGTAACATTTCTTATAACATTATGAATATTTTGTTGAAACATGTGAATATTTCCATCAAAGTTGACGTACATTCTTTTAGTGGCAAGAAACATTTTTGTTGACATTGCATACATATCTTTTTAAAACTTTTGCATGCAACTTTTTGAAACAAGGAATATTTTTTCATTACGGGCCCACCACGCTTGCGTTGCGCCACTCTGATTTGCTAGTTTTTTTTTTGTGGGAAAACTTTCAATCCATTCATCTTCAATCATGGTAGTACAACGAGCACTAGAAATAACAAAAATTACATCTAGATCCGTAGACCACCTAGCGACGACTACAAGCACTGAAACGAGCCGAAGGCGCGCCGCTGTTATCGCCCCTCCCTTGCCGGAGCCAGGCAAACCTTGTTGTAGTAGACAGTCGGAAAGGAAGTCGTCGTGCTAAGGCCCCATAGAACCAACGCACCAGAACAACAACCGCCGCAGATGAAGAGTGTAGATCAAAAGGATCCAACCTGAAGACACATGAACGAAAACGAATGACGAACAGATCCGAGCAAATCCACCAAAGACAGATCCGCCGGAGACACACCTCCACACGCCCACCGATAATACTAGACGCATCACCGAAACGGGGGCTAGGCGGGAAAACCTTTATTCCATCTTCATCTTCAGGGAGCCGCCGCCGTCTCGCCTTCGTGAGCGGGATACAAACCCTAACAAAGTTCAAAAAAATAATAATCTAAAAACAGAGCACTCCCATGGCCATAAGTTTTGTCCTCATTATATAATTCCACCCGTCCAGGGAAGGGAACACCACCACCAAAACGGCACTGACCAAACGAGGCGCAAACTTGTTTAGAAATACACGACAGCTTTCCCTATAAATACACCACCGATACTCAGATACTCAGATACGAATCTTAGCCATCGTCTCACGTTATCACGAGCTAGCTGCCAAGATGAGCAAGTCGTCATGGCCGGAGCTGGTGGGCGTCATGGCGACGCCGGCGGCCACGCAGATCGCATACGACAGGCCCGACGTCGCCGTCGAAGTGCTCCCGCCGGGTGCGCCGCTGACGCCCGACTACAACCCCGAGCGCGTCCGCGTCTTCATCGACACCAACGGCATCGTCTCCCAGACCCCCACCGTCGGCTAGGGCTAGGGCTAAGGGCTAGCATGCCCCCCTTGACCTGGGATGGAATGTAGTACTCGTCACTACGTCAGACGGCGTCTTCGCGGCACTACTACTGCGATTACTGTGCCCAGTATAACTAATGGAAGAATAAAGTGACGTTATATGTTTGTGCTATGTTATTATTTCGAAAACTATATATCTATGCATGAAAGAACAAATGATTATGCTTTTTTTAGGGTGACAAATTTAGGACAGTATAACTGAGCCTAAAATGAGCCCTCTCAGCGATTTGCGTTGGGACGAAACAACCTACGGGTCTGTATGCGAGTCAAAGGTGTACTTGTAACTGGGACAACTACACAAAATTATGATACGAGTTACGAGTCGAGGGTGGACTTGCAACTGAGACAACTCCGGAAAACTACGATACGAATTGTGAGTCGTGAGGATGGACTTGCAACTGAGACAACTACAAAACTATTGTTGGGGAACGTTGCAGAAAATTAAAATTTTTCTTACGGTTTCACCAAGATCCATCTATGAGTTCATCTAAGCAACGAGTCAAGGAAGTGAGCTTGCATCTACATACCACTTGTAGATCGCGTGCGGAAGCTTGCAAGGGGATGGTGATGATGAAGTCGTACTCGACGTGATTCAGATCACCGATGTCCAAGTGTTGAATGGACAGCACCTCCGCGTTCAACACACGTACGGGACGGGAGACGTCTCCTCCTTCTTGATCCAGCAAGGGGGAAGGAGAGGTTGAGGAAGATTGCTCCAACGGCAGCACGACGGCGTGGTGGTGTTGGTGCAGCAGTACTCCGACAGGGCTTCGCAAGCACGTAACGGAGGAGGAGATGTGTTGGGGAGGGG